>OX438756.1:18347200-18947200 GCA_949316235.1 Oegoconia quadripuncta | reverse complement strand
ACGGTTTGGATCAAAACGTCTTATTCAAATTTTTTCATCTTTTGGTTTGTGTGCATCGTATAATGAAAGTATGATGTATGAGGCAGCAGCAGTTCTTCATCGTCCACCTCATATTCTACCACCAGAAACTGGAGCATTTATTCAATTTGCTGCAGACAATGCTGACATCAATGTACATACTCTAGACGGTCATAACACGCTCCACATAATGGGTATCATTCAAATTATAACTCCAAAAGCAGCAGTTATAGCCGAAAAACCCATACCACGAGTAAACAAAGTCCTTTCAGCGAAAGATTTTGCAGCAAAAGCTCATGTACCGATAAAAGTCTATCAAAATGATGGTGCAGTTGGGTATAGTAAAATAGTTGCACAAAATTTTGATTATGAAAGTAGCACAGCAGTATCTTTACTGAAAAAAGTTGATATTTTGTGGTTGTATGGGAAATGGAAAGATTTACTATTACCTGGTTGGAACGGTTACATTGAACGTTTAACGAGTAATATCATAGATTTTTCAAAGTCTCAAATTCTCTTTTTACCATTCATTCAGCAACCAGCAAGTAATTACAACACTATCTACACAACTTTACTCTGCGCTTTGGAAAATGCAAAACTTTATAATCACGATGTATGCATTATTACTTTTGATCAGCCTTTGTATGCAAAAGCTCGAGAAATCGTATCAGCAGCACCTGAAGGATCTGAGGTATCGAAGATCATAGTAAGACTTGGAGGTTTCCATTTACTCATGTCTTTTTTTGGAGCAATTGGTCATATTATGCAGGGAAGTGGCATAAAAGAGGTGCTCTCTTTGATTTATGCCACTAATTCATTAGACAAAATGTTGAATGGCCATGCTTATGCAAGAGCAGTTAGAGCACACACATTACTCCATCTCACTTTAGCAACAATAATATCAGAAGAACTTGTCATCAATGAAGAGATGCATCTACAAAATACTGTAGACCTTATAATGTATAACACAATTTCGTACGTTGATATTGAGAATGGCGATGAGATGACTGAGACATTACTTGAGCAGTTCAACCAAAAATTAAAGGAATATGAACAACGTGGACCAACTGCAAAATTGTGGACGCAATATTTTCACATGGTATCAATTGCTAAGGAGTTTATAAGAGCTGAACGTATGGGAGATTGGAAAGCTCATTTGAATAGCATTCGAGAAATGCTTCCTTACTTCCACGCATCAGGACATTTTCCTTATGCCAAATCTGCACATTTATATCTACAAGATATGCTACAATTGGAAAACTTGATTGATGATCCTGAGGTTTTCGAGAGATTTACACGGGGATTTTTCACAATTAGACGTTCTGATAAATTGAGTTGTGGAACTTCAACAGATATGGTCATTGAGCAATCGATGATGAAAACAATGAAAACAGATGGAGGTATTGCTCGAGGAAGAAGTACGCAAGAGAGCGTCATTAGTAAATGGATTTATGGCATGCATACAATGAATACTGTGTGTGAAAGATTGGAGGATTTAGCGGATGTAAGAATGGACACAACAGATCAACATGTCGATGCAAGGGATTCCCGCGTAAAGAGAGATACTGGAGACATCAAGAAACTTCGTGAATGGTTTTCATCACATGATCCTTTTCCTGAATTGAACAAAATCATGTCCATTGCCAATGGGGTCGTCGGGGATGATAAAATCAATTGCCATAATGCTCGTGAAGTGGGTATTGCATCTATGAATAAAATGATGGGCCAAACATTTAATAATATTAAATTGAAACGTGCTGATAAAGTACTACCTCTATTATCTATGCACAGTACCATGAAGATTCATGATGAGAAGGTCCCAATAGATCCTGTATTATTATTTCAACGCATCAGTATTACGAAGACATTTGAAGATGAGCTTGAAAAATTCTTCGAGTACGAATTAGCCCCTTACCCTTTATCGCTCTTTGATGCAATTGGAATGCGTAAGACACAGAAGTCAGCCATTTATGATTGCTTTGAATGTGTGAACATTGATATCGAAAGTGCAAATGCTACCTACATCATCGATGGAGGATACCTGTTGCATCGTGTTGTGTGGGATCGAGAGAACACATTTGAGGATATTTTGGACAAATATCTTCAGTATGTTCGTAGACACTTTGGTCACAACGTTACTATAATATTTGACGGTTACACTGAATTATACAAAAAATATCAAAGCTGCAGAACAACGTCGTCGAGCTAAACAAACACCTTCATCGTCTGATACCGTTTTTGATCGATCAATGACTGCTCCGACAAAGCAACAGCAGTTTCTTGCTAATACTCACAATAAATCTCGTTTGATTTCGATGTTATGTGAAGAATTTGCAGCTGCCAATATTGTTGTGAAACAAGCTCAAAATGACGCTGATGTCCTCATTATTGAAACCGCAATTGAACAATTCAGTAGCACCAATCCAACTATCGTTGTTGGAGAAGATGTAGATTTGTTAATAATATTAACTGCACGAACACCTAGTGATAAGATCATTTACTTTTTAAAACCTGGGAGAGCTCAAGTTCAAACAAAAATATATTCTTCACAAAGTTTAACTGCGTATCCAAAATGTCAGCCTCATATATTATTCCTTCATGCGATAACTGGCTGTGATACGACATCAGCAATTTTCAAAAAAGGCAAAAATACAGTATTCAAATTGTTTGAAAAACGTAAAGACTTGATTGATAATGCAAAAGTATTTACAAATATTAACTCGTCAGCAGATGTTATCTTCACCAATGGAATTCGTGTTCTCCTTGCTATGTATGGAGCTCCAAAAAAATGGAATCGATAGACAAGTATAGATATTTGAGTTTTGTGAAAAATACAAGAAACAATAAGAGAGTGCAGTTGTCTTGTCTCCCTCCAACATCTGCTTCTGCTTATCAACACTTGTTTCGTGTGTTCTACCAAGTGCAAGTGTGGCTAGGCAATGATCTAAATCCTGAAGATTGGGGCTGGAAATTGATGAATAATAGTTTGGAGCCAATCCAGACTTTACTGCCACCTGCTCCAGAAAAATTGCTCAATACAATTTTTTGTAATTGCAAAAAAGGCTGCACAAACAATTGCGGGTGCAGAAAAGTTGGATTGTATTGTTAATCGGTATGTACCAATTGCCAAGGCCAATCTTGCACCAACATTGAATTAAATGCAACAGATGAAGATTGTTTCGAAATTGATGAGGATATAACTGATATATCTCTCTTCTTGGAGCAGTCTACACAAATCGAGCAAGAAGAGGAAGAAGACAGTGAAGAGGAAGAAACGAGTGGCTATGAAGAATTTGATGATGAATGATGATGTAATTTTCTTGCTGTTAAAATTTTCATTAAATTTAAATAAAAAAAAATTTCATCAATAAAATAGTGTCCCATTACATTCTCCCAATCAAAATATATTGTGGAGTATTCCTATTGAGTATTCCTATTCGTTAAAAAAAAGCGCCGTGTACACTACCTCAGAGGTGGTGCGGAAATGTGTGCATATAGTCGAAAATACGACTTTCCTACGGTCTAAAGTCACGATATCTCGAAAGCGATGCTTTGTAGAAGAAAAGTATTGAAATCTTTTTTGTAGACAATTTTACGATCTACAAACTTTGTCTAAACCATTTTTCGATAGCTCTCGTTGTTTCAGAGATATACGCAAAAAACGCAAATTTGTGACCTTTGACCTCGAATAAAAAACAACGCACAAGCGGGATCGATGGGGACTTTTGACATATCATTTGTAATGACGTATTCAAGGCCTGCACAAAAATCCAGCTTGTTGGGAATTAATGCAAACTGGAATGTCTATATTGACTGGACTAATATGGGTTAATTTTATTTTGTAATGATATTCCTTGTTCCAGGCCATATATTCGGGTGCGCGGGTGGTTTGCGCGTCTGCAACTACTGCTGTAATGTGGTGCTTAGCTATCTGAAGGAGAACGATATGACCGGGGAAATGTCCACGGATCTGAGGACGCTGCAGGAAAATTTGCAGGTTATTATCAACTTTATTTGACCTTGAACTGAGTTTCACATGGCGAAGTCACTGCCGTTGCCGTGGGAGCGGCGGCTCTAAGTCGGAAATATCAAATAGATACCACGGGACCATGAGATTCCACGCGCGTAGAGAGTGGGCGGCAGATTAATTCGGATGTGCACCAACTAAACTAAAACCAGTTTTGGAGTGGTGCCGTCGCATCGTACTGTTCCAGGGAGTAAAAGACAATACTACTTCAAAACTGGTTTTAGTTTAGTTTCATTTCATTCATTGTAATCATTGGGTTAAATCACATTGAATTTCTTGAACCTGAAGTTAAAGAGTGCATTTACAGTGTGAGCTGGCAACGTCGCATTTTTAAGAGAGTTCAGAAAAGGAGGAGGTTTTCAATTCGACAATATTTTTGTTTTTGTATGTTAAGCAATATCTACGTCAATTGTTAACCGAATTTGATTATTTTTCAGTTTGATAGGGTTTCAGATGATACCCTAAGCCCTGTTATTAAGTTAAGTTCGAAATACAGTTACGGCCGAGTTGGTCCCACATAAAACCAGAGTTAATAATAATAATAATAAATATTTCGGACACCTACACCAATCATCTAGTCCCAAACTAAGCAAAGCTTGTGCTATGGATACTAGATAACGGGTAAACATACTTAAATATTTATATAAACATCCATGACTCGAGAATCGTATTCATCACACAAACATTTACCCCTCGCGGGATTCGAACCCGCAACCGTTGGTTTCGCTGACAGGGTCACTATCCACTACACCAACCGGTCGTCGATTATTTCATTAATACACATAATATACTTTTTATTGCTTTTTAAATGTATTGATTGGGAGTACTTTATGTAAAAATGTAATTTTTTTCACAACTATACTTCGTTTTATAAGACAACCGACATAAATGGCAACACCAAAAGATTGGTAAATCTATGGTTGTGGACAAATGTATTATTTCATGTTGCTTTTATTACTCCTATTACTTTTTATTCTTCAAGGTAAAATTCCCCGACAATAAGTCAGCGGCGTCGAAGACCCGCGACAACTTTATGTTTTCGCGAGAGCAGGACGACAGGTGTGAGCCAAGGCCGTGCCCTAAGGAGGCACTGCAGGACGTGTTTAAACAACTCACCTTCACGCTACCCACTCAGCAACATAGGTGAGGGATCCTATCAAAAACCACATCTACTCTCCCCCTCTGGAACACTGGTCCTAGAGTCGACTTTCACACAATAACCAGGTGAGGGATCCCATCAAGAACTGCTCACTCAGTGAGTCTACCTTCACACAATAAGAGGTACGGATCGTAGATCCTAGCAAGAAACATATTTACACTTCCATTCAGGATTACTGATACTGTAATCCACTTTGACACAGTACACAGGTGAGGGATCCCATTAAAAATACACACTTACGCTGCCAGTCTTTTGGACACCCTTCGGCAACGTTCGGACATTAAACACGTTTTCTACCTGTCATAGTTATGGAGAGAAGAGGGCGTGATCGGGTCTGTTTCTGTATTTTTGCTTTTCACTTTGTGTTTTTTTTATTAAGTTACAATTCAAAAGCTTATCAATAAAGAATACCTTTAATAACCCTTAACTAATCGCTACACTTAACGAGACACCGGTGAGTTCAAAAAACTGAATAACTTCCGTACCTACTCATTATAAGTTTGGTAGGGACAAAATAGTGTGAAACACTCCTACATCAAATCCGTTCCGTTTAAGTTCACTCATCAGTGCCCTTCTAGATTGCTCGTACACGACACACTCCACTAACAAGTGTTGAACATCCTCCACAGTTCCACACACCCTTTAATTCTTGTGCAGTAGATCGTACCAGACTGATATGCGATACTTGGCTTAAATACATCATCATTTTCCTGCCCTTATCCCACTCTAGGTGGGGTCGGCACAACATGTCATCCTCTTCCACTCTCCTCTATCAGCCGTCATCTCCGTACTCACCCCTTTCACATACATATCATTCCTCACACAGTCTACCCACACCCTCTTTGGTCTTCCTGTACCTCTGTATCCCTCTACATTCATACTTAACACTCGTCTTGTTACGTGCCTTTCATCCCTCCTCGTAATGTGCCCAAACCATGCTAACCTATTACTCCTCAGCTTTTCTGTTATTGGCGCCACTTTTAGACTTCCTCTGATATACTCATTCCTGATCTTATCCATTCTAGTCATACCACACATCCATCTTAGCATTCTCATCTCTGCCACATGCATTGTACTTTCATCAGTTTCTTTCATTGCCCAACATTCAGAGCCATACATGATGACAGATAAATACATAGATTTTCGAAAAAAAGTTATCCTTCGTACTTAAAGGACAAAGTAGGACACTTACTGTATAGTGTTAGGTCTAGTTGTACATGGTTTGGGAAGGATCTCTGAATTTATTCAAGGAATATTTTACTTATTTTTTAACGTATCACTATTAACAGGGTTACGTCACTCGGGTTCGACATCTTTTTGATAGTGTGTTTTTTTTTAATTTATTTTGAGTATTGCCAATCCCAAAATTTAATTTTAAAACACTTGCAGGTCATTGAAGCGTGTTCGTGAAGATATGTCGTGAGTGATGTGTTGCTGTAAGCTATATCGTTGTCTCGTTCACACTCATTGTCAATTATATGTTGCATTTCAGTAAACTTAGTGGCCATTTCGAATAGACTATAATCAACATTCACTCTCGTAATTTTTTTTACTCGACTGCTCAAGGAAGGAGGGTAATCTTTTTTGTTCATTTATTTTAATTGCACCGATTAATTAGAAGAATCTAAGAACATTTTATATGAAATATAACCCATGTAATGACAAACAATCAAGTAAGTACGTATTGTTGATTTTTACGCTTGATTTAATAGTTGTACCTTAGTAAGTTGGTTGTTGACATAGCAACTTCATTATTTATTATTACTTATGGGGCATGAATTTTTACCGTTACAATCTATCCACGAGGGCCTGTTACCAGTTTCAAAAATACCGGTAAAGAAAGGTTTACTCTGGATTTTAGAAAAGGTTTCGTTCGGAGCGCAAACCACAAAAACCGTTTAGTTGATTCAAGCTGGTTAAGAAAACCGGTTTTTAAAGGTTTAAGGTAGAGTCAAACCTCAGTAAAACAAACAAACAAAATATTCTTAATTGTACAAAAATAAGAAGCATAACACAACGATAAATAAAAAAGGGGCTATTGCAATTTGGCGGCCTTATCACTAAAAGCGATCTCTTCCAGGCATCCTTTGGGTTAGGAAGCATTACGCACATGATATGTAGGTAGCGTGCGCGGTAAACTAATTTTAATAAAATAAATAAATCACCCATATAAATACATAGGTTAATTGAATACATACATGCATAATATATATAAAAAATAATACATATAATATATACCTATATTTAAATTTATACTAATTAAATAGAATAATAATAAATACTAATTAAATTCAATGTATATAACTAAGCACACAGAAAGTAAAACACTCCTTTGTACTTGACACTGATTTAGGTTTCCAAATAAACCAGTAAACAAGCCCTTACCACTGAAATGCCTAATGATTGTTTGCAAAGTATTAACACAGATTAGATAATAGATAATGATATTAATCTGATGAATGATGAAACTGATCTGATTATGATATTAAATTGGCGTTTAGTAACAAGTTATTGTAATTGCTATTGATTCTAAACAAATAAATTAAATAAAAACGCAACTAATTATGAAGCGTGAACGGGGGTTATTAAATATCGCGAGCAGAAAACGTTTTTTTTTTTTTCGAAAAAGTTTTCCAGAGAAGGTTTCCAAAGCCTTTTCAGAAAATAAAAATGTATATTACTGTATTAATATGCAAAGCAATGTTACTGTGTCATCGAGCTGATCTGTTAATGGAGCCGGTATGTAGGGACTGGAACTCCTTGATGGCATGATAGTCGAATTTTGGGCTTCTTTGTTTTGTTGCCATGAGCGCTTTCCATAACACATGATGAGGAATGTCTGAAGATGAAGCCCTAAGATGGCCACTGGAACTTTTTGATGGACTTTGTCTCTCGCCTTTGTACTCACATAATACGTCATACTCACGATATAGTACTAAAAGCTTGATTTTAAAAGTGCTTTTAATGTAGAACTTAGTTCACTTTTATACTTGATTTTCCTTAGGTAATGTATGTAGCTGAAAATCAATGTTGCTTTTTGAGCAACCCTATACACTGAAGACACTACCGAACACATTAAAATAAATAATTTAAATTAAATTAATTAATATTCTTAGACATACACACAGCGCCATCTAGTTCCAGAGTCAGCAATTTTAGGCTTGTGTTGTGGATACCAGATGGTTGATATACTACATAAATACTTTTTTTTTTGTAAATAAACATTTATTATATATTGACTCGATATGTAATAAATCGAAATGAAATCGTTACCATTTTAATAGCTAGTCTGCTGCTGCGTAAAAGCATTGTCAAATATAAGATTCTAATAACTTAGCACATAGAAAATAATTGTGGTAGAATTGATGCACTCGTTTAATTAGTATGCATAGCACATGGTATAATAAATATCCTTGGATTGTATTTTTTATATTGGATTATACTGTATACACAGCGCCATCTAGTTGCACAGTAATCATCTAGGCTAGTATTATGGATATCAGATGGTTGAAATACAACACAAAGGCATTTTTTAAAATAAATAATTTATTTCCGTGTCATTGATGCTTATAATAAATATTTATGTATGTTTATAATAATATAAATAAATAAATATATCGAACACTTACACCCAATCATCTAGTCCCAAACTAAGCAAAGCTTGTACTATGGATACTAGATAACGGATAAACATACACAAATATTTATATAAACATCCATGACTCAGGAATAAATGTTCATATTCATCACACAAACATTTACCCGTCGCGGGATTCGAACCCGCAACCGTTGGTTTCGCTGACAGGGTCACTATCCACTACACCAACCGGTCGTCGGTTTATCCATTAATGATAATGATATGAGATAATGGATAAACATACAATATTGTAAGTGTCCGAAATACCTTATTCATATTCCGAATGAGCTTTTTTACCGTAAGGAAAAAAATACATATTACGTAAATAGAAGGTATTCTTATTCTTCTTCTTTATTGCACAAAATATTACAATAACAGAGTACAAACAATAGGTCACGTACAAAGGTGGACTTATCTCTTTAAGAGATCTCTTCCAGTCAACCTGAGCATTGAAATAGGAAACTTAGTAAATTTGGGGTTTAGCAGTAAATTGTGTGCAAAAGAAAAAATCCTATAACGAATAATAAAACAAATAAAAAAAGAAAAGATAACTGAATAATAAACTTACACTAAATATATTACATATACCTACTGCAGGTATTGACTGCAAGCCACTCGTCTGTGGAACTCTTTGCCGGAATCTATTAGGAAAGCTCAATCATTAAATATTTTTAAATGTCAAGTCAAAAACCACTACTTAGGTCTCTGAATTTTTTCTTTTCGTTGACTCCCCTACCTGTTTTTCTACCTACAAATGTCCCGTAGCTGTGGGTTGTCTGGAAGAGATCGCTTTTAGTGATAAGACCGCCTAATTGTGTTCTATTGTTATCATCAAAATTATTGTAAATTATTTTGCGCAATAAAGATTGCGCAAAATAATTTGCGCATATTTGTATTGTATTGTATTGTATTGTATTGTATTGGCATATATAGTTTATTTTTTTTTGCTACCTATGCCAATACCTTAATTTCACTTACCTATGTAAGGAAATGTAAATGTAAAAATGTAGCGAATATTCGCTACATTTTTCCTTAAACTCATCCGGTATTGAGTATCTTGGGCTTATTTTCATATGTTTGTATTAACGACTTGCAATAATTTTGTTGCCAGATATCGTCTTGTAAGCTACAACGGCGTGTGGCGCGGCTGCGACGTACTGCAGTGGGTGATGGACAACACCAATAACAAAACTAGGTAAGAAATAAATTGCATTTATGATGGGAAAATCTACCAAATTGCTTAGAGTGTGATGTGATGGAAGATTAAAATAACCGTATGTATCATTTAACGAAATACATCATGTCGATTCAAATACATCAACTCGCTGGCTTTGCCACGAAATTCTTGAAGTTTTTTTTTGTGGTATTATTGTTATATAAAATAAGTTGTTGTAACAAAGTATTTTGTTGTTTTCCCATTTTTATAAATTTGTTTTTTTCGTTTTTGTGTTAACTCTTTTTGTATCGAATGATATATGTAAATTATATAACATCTGATTGTGTCGTGAGATTAATTAAATAAAGCTTTCTATTCAATTCTATCACGTAAGAATATAACCAATTTGTCTCGTCCTCTGGGTGTCGGTAAAGCCTGCTAAGGGACTTTACATCAAAATAAACTTGCACAATTTTACGGCTCACCCCCTGTCACGTGTTTCATTTCTGTATATTTCGAACGGTGAACAGTGGATGTTGTTCCAACATTAAACTTTGAATGTTTGGGATATCTCTGACCACCACAATTGGGATAAATGTCGTGACGTTTGTATGTATCATATCGATAATCAAATACATCATTCTTGTCATCTGAAAATTTTTTTTTTATGCATAACGGGTTGGTACTTGACCTCAATTCCACCTGATGTTAAGTGAAGATGAGGTCGAAGGTGGAAGGATACTGACCCGGAAACCCTATATTGATAACTTCCCCATTGCACAGGGCACAAGCGTCCCTGGTTTGCCAGAATCTGCTGAACGCTGGGTACATGGAGTGCCAAACGGAATTACCACAGTTTGCGGACTACGCACTCTATAAGCCCATAGTGCTTCCGCCAAGGTCCATAGACGAGGAGGAGTCGCGTAAGTATGCGTTAAGACGAAAGTAATAAAGAATTAAGTGCTACTTTATAAATACTTTTTAAAAAGAACCTCATCATGAAATATTATTCTAATACTTATAAAGACACACTAAGAAGTTCGATTCTTCATTCATCATCCGACAGCCAAGGCATGGAATTCCCTTCGGGCGTCATTCTTTCGTCAGTCGTGTAAAAACAAGAAACAAGACAGTATATTTTGGAATGTGAGGGCACCATATTGGATTTCTTACGAGAATATGGTGTCTTATAACCAGTGGTCGGAGTAGGTAGAGCTGTTTTTGCTACTTGCGACATGCGGACATAACATGGATATGCCAAACGTTTCCCGGAATCCCGGGAATTTTCGGAATTAAAAAACCATTGTTTAAGTAGTTTTTATGGGAGTAGGTAGAGCTATTTTTGTTATTTACTGCTTTGTTAGAGAAAGACAGAAAACATTTTCTAAATATTAACTACAAGAAAAATAGTATATGTAGGTAGTTAAAAAAAATTCTCTACATCCTTTTTTATTCTGATGATCGACAATTTCAAAATCCCGGGATTTCAGAGGCATATCCATGTTAACAGCACTACCTACTTCGACCACTGCTTATGACACTAGGAATCAAGACGAATCTAACGGTACCCGCCCCTTTAAAATTTATCAAGCCGTATAAGCTACAGAAGGTAACATAGAAATCAGTCCTTCCTGGGGCAGTCGAAAATGATGGGAATTTGTCGAAAAAGGCAGAAATTGCGACGTTGCCAAGTCAAAGTCAGTGCCCTATTAAAAGCGTGAGTGTAATGTGACACTGTCATGTTTCAGCCGAAGAATGTAACAGACTGGTGCAGAGCGTGTCGTCATACTGCCTGGATTTGAACTTGGGGGATAACTCTGCGAGGCTCATAAAAGCACCTAAAGCAGGTAACTCGAAATATGTTTTATAAGTAGTAATTGTTATCAAATCAGTGTCTTACCGCTATAGGTGAGGATCCACACTGAGCGATGGCCCATTTGTGGTACAGATACACATACAACTCTATTATAAGTTGTAACAGTTGTACTTAATTTTTGTTGTTACTTTTATTACTGTGAAATAAGGCTACATTTTGTAAGAATAACACTAAGCAGAATGATTGTTGCGTCGAATATTTTTGTATGTGTTTTTGTAATATGCAAATAAACGCTTTATCTATCTATCTATCTATCTAATTGATTGGGTATTGGTCCCTTCATTCTATTTAGGGATTTTTGTCCTATGGGACATTTCAATACCATTGTACCTTTCGCTAGTTAACGAAACACTAATAGCAAAAATAAAAAATATATAAAAAAGGGTACTCACCAGAAAGTTCAGTGACTAGTTGAAAAAGTAACTTAGCTGCCTCAGATGTCGGAGAGGAGAGAATAGTCTACACATTTCCTATGTCAAAACGATTTATTTAATAATAAATAATAATAATAAATATTTCGGACACTTATGTTGTAAATAACTTTTTTTTTTGTAAATAAATACTTATTATAAATGAAAACATCCACAACTCACACATGTCCGTATTCATCACACAAACAAATGCCCCTAGCGGGATTCGAACCCGCAACCTTTTGGTATAGTGGTCAGAATAGTGAGAATATACTTAGATTTCCTGTAACTATTTTGAACTTCTATATATTTATAAAAAATTGTTTTAGGAGATCTTAGCATAACTAACTCTTAGGTAACTTTACAATACAATACAAATACACTTTATTGTACAAAAGGAGAACATACATTTTACAAAACACAATACTGATAAGAGTACAATTAGGCGGCCTTATTTAATACTTAATTTATTATTTAATATTTAAAACTTTAATTTAATAATGGTGTCGATTCGGATGTACACCAATTAAACTAAACTAAAACTAGTTTTGGAGTGGTGCCGTCGCATCGTACTGTTCCAGGGAGAAAGAGACAGTACTACTTTAAAACTGGTTTAAGTTTAGTTTAGTTGGTGTACATCCGAATCGACACCATTTTTTTTTAAATAAATATTTGGGACACTTACACCAATCATCTATCCCAAAATAAGCAAAGCTTGTGCTATGGATACTAGATAACGGATAAACATACATAAATATTTATATAAACATCCAAGACTCGGGAATAAATGTTCGTATTCATCACACAAACATTTACCACTCGCGGGATTCGAACCCGCAACCGTTGGTTTCGCTGATAGGGTCACTATCCACTACACCAATCGGTCGTCGTTAATTTTATCTTTCTGATTAGTGTCTCCCTTTTCGTCTTGTTCCTGCACACTCCATCAATAGATGTTGCACATCTTCCACCTTGCCGCAACATTCACAATTCGGGGAATTAAATTTTTTCATCAGATGTACAGACGAATCATCCTAAAAGTATCACATGGGCTAAAGTGTTACCTCCAAAAATTTTTACTTTTCTTATTTTCCTTACCTTTTTATTATTTTAATGAAGTTTTTACGGTTTATTTTCCTTTATAAAAAGAAAAAAAAAATCCAAATAGAAAAAAAATCGAATAAAAATTGTCTTAGCCGGATTCGAAAACCGTGTCTTTTCGAAAGACGTTACCTAAGCACTCGTGTCGCTTGCCACTAGACCACGATATCAATTAGCAGAGCTGACGAAATTTTCTTACTCATTTATATGTGACATATTATTATGGATTTGGTTTGAGTGTTGATATTGTATGAATACTTTCTAATAGATGGTGCTAGAGTGCTTCGGTCCATACGGTCCATATAATACTTTTAGGGAGATCCGTCTGTACAAATTTATGGTCCCTTTTTTTATAAGTCAGGCTATATCCCCATAAGAACTAATTTGTTTTGTTTTCGGCATTTAGTACATTGTACAGTGGTGCCACCTGTCTAATGCAACTTGAAATAAAACGTAATATTTTCAGATACTAAATCGTCACCGTCCAGTGAAGAAGAAAATCCGGTTTTGGAACAAACTGAAGGTAAATTTGTATATTCTTTATTGCACCAAAATATTACAATAACAGAGTACAAACAATAGGTAAACCTCACCCTTAGAGATTTAATGAATGACATTTGTGTTAATACTCCAAACAACTATACCTTGCGTTTACCTAAATGTTTCAAATGCTGCGTGGTTTCGGTACATAAGCCTATTGTCAACCCATCTCTTGTAAAAGGCACTATCGGACTTTTCACCAAAAAAGATCTGTAGATTTGGACGGTGGTAGGCTCACGCCCGTCACGTATGCATTTCTGTATATTTCGAATGGTCAATCTTTTTTTTTTTTTTTTTATGCTCAACGGGTTGGTATTTGACCTAATCACACCTGATGTTAAGTGAAGATGAGGTCGAATTTGGAAGCGTACTGACCCGCAAACTCCAATACATTTGGAGGACTGGCTGTCTTATCTCTGACAACCGGAACACAACAATGCTATTAACATTGCTGCTTGGCGGCAGATTTAGATAAGATGGTGGTAGCTAGCCAGGCGGACATTTAAACCAATGTTGTTTACATTGAGCCACGGAGGCGGTTAAATCGTGGATCAACGTACACTCTTTTTCAAGCATTTACCCCCCCCCCCCCAGCCTATTTTGGATAAACGTTATGTAAATATAAATTTTAGGTTACACGGAGACAAAGCATATCTGTAAAGCGATAGTGGACTCCGGGGAGGATCACTTGAAGTTGTTGATGCGGCAGTGCCTCGCCCGAGAGGCTTTGTCAGCTTCCTGGCTCGATGTCCTTTATCCGCTCTGCCAGCAAGCTGCAGAGATTGTCCTACCAGGTAAGAAAGATACTCAAAGACTGACAATCGGAGACGAAACTAACGTGAACGTGAACTGTAACTTTTCCATATGATGTGACGAAAATGAGTTTGAATTTAAACTCACAATTCATTTCTGAAAATCATTCTTGGTACCGATTTTTGAATTCGTACCACGAACCAGATTAACTGAATACTTTGGAAACTCACCGAGGAACTAAACTAAATAATATCATTAGTGGTGTCGATTCGGATGTACACCAACTAAACTACAACTAGTTTTGAGAGTGGTGCCGTCGCATCGTGCTGTTCCAGGGCGAAAGAGACCGTACTACTTTAAAACTGGTTTTAGCTTAGTTTAGTTGGTGTACATCCGAATTGACAGCCATGTTGTCGAGTGGAGACCATGCACCGGTAAACGCAGCACAGATCATCCACTCACAAGGTAACTGTCCCCGTGATAGAGGTCGCGGGAAATCGCTGGAAGCAGGCCGCTTCCAACCGGTCACTCTGGATTCTATGGGGGATGAACATATGTTCAGCAGTGGACGTCCTGTGGCTGATATGATGACAAAGCAACTTCAAAATGTCTGTAGCGATTTTTTATCAAACATGACCGAGAACTTTTCCCCTAGCCCTAGACGATTTCCACGCTAGCCAAGTTCTTGCACGAAAAATTTGTGGTATGGTATAATATGTATGGTAGTACCTATGTAATGATTTAATGATGATATAATATGAAGTTAGTAATTATACGGACGTTCATCCAAATGGTCGTTTGATTAGCTACGCTCTCAACCCGATAAATTTTGCATAGGTATAATGAATAATATTTTACTTTTTGTTGAAAATTTGGAACACAGCTTTTGAATGGTTCAAAAATGCTGAACCAATAAAAACTATGTCATATTTGGAATTGATCCCGATGGTGATTTGGATCAAAATTTAAAAATCAGCACCCTAAGTAGTTTGTAAGGGTAATCGAAAATTTTTCGGTGGAATTTGACTATGGTTCCTTGGAGAAAGTTATTGGTAAAGACGAATGGATTCACTTGGAGAAGAATTGCTATATGAAGCTGATTATTTGTTATTGTTTTAGACCTTTATAGCCACGACATTGACGTCCGGAACTACGTGCAAGTGAAGAAGGTGCCGGGCGATACAATACGCGACAGTTGCGTGGTGCAGGGAGTCGTCATGACAAAGAACGTCGCTCACAGGTACGTCACTGATGCATAAGTGCTGATATGGCAGAGCGTGTAAATAGCCCACCAAGCTGGAAAGTAATTTAAGTACCTTGGTTATAGAGCTGGGAGCAAAACCTCAATTGTTTCCCTAAAAATTATGGTACAAAGCTGTGTAACTATAATTAGCTCACTAACCTTGCGAGTAATAATCCTAGATATTACGAAGGATCCAGCACGGCCATGCCTTCAGCTAAAACTACATCTATAGTTAGTTTTTCTCTAATTTTGATGCACGTGTTAAACATTAGTTCAAAACAACACATGCACGTGGACCACAGTTCTAAGCATAGATAAATTAGGCTGGTTTGCAGTTAAAAGCGGCAAAAACAAACTTATTTTATGCGGAGCGAAGCGGAGTCACAATTACACAATTGTTCAAGCCATATTGTAACGTCTCTTGTAGATGAATTGACCAATTAAATTCGTCGATTGTTCGCCAAAGTAGCCAAATTGAAGACGTGTGGCGACATCTCTGCCGTAACGCTCCAGCTCTGGCGACCGCATACAGCACAAAATTAATGGGCCTCTTAGCCCACAGATGGCGTTAGTGGCCCATAATAAATAAGGAAACATTGCGTAGCGAAGTGCAATATCCACCTGGGTGGCCACTTCCACCCGAATGATATAAAAACTATCGGCGCCAGAAAAATTATGGAAAGATAGAAAACATTTATTTTTAGACTTTGACGTCCATAAAACAGTACACATACACAAAAAGGCTACACTGCGATCAAAAATAATACAATACTGAAAGTCTGCTCCCCCTGCTCCCTTCTAGACATGACAGTCCCATCGTACCCTGACCAAGATTCACTGATGAGAAGATACAAACATATTATATAATAATCTGGCCGCTATTGATCCAGGTTTACCCAAAATTGATTGAGCCAAACCTACAGCGTATTGAAAAATATCGATAGGTACTTCACAGCTTAACTATATTACACAGTGGGAACACTTCATACATAAGTGAATGACAAACAAGCTTTGTGTGAACTCTCAAAAATTTTAAAATTGTAGTTTCTCAAAAAATATAGCTTCATTTAGGAAAAATAGTGATAAACATTTATTTAGGGTATTTTACCGCGTTCTACTACCACTAACGTAGCGCGTTGTTACAGAGGCATGCCTCAGGAAATAGCGAACCCTACAATATTACTGCTGGACTCTTCCATCGCGTTCCAGAGGGTGGAGGGGAAGCTCACGTCTCTGGAACCAGTACTATTGCAGGTAATTTAGTTCTAACTTTAATACAAGGACAATACGAGCAGAATAGGGATGCCAGATCAAAAAATAAATCGGACATTTTCTTCGCATTATAATTCTCAGTATTATACACTGAGCTGTGGCCCATATGTCCCCCTGCAGCACATATATGCTTTAGTCGTTAGTAAACGTATTCTGCAGCTAATACCTACCTTCTAAGTTCTTTTTAGGAATTCTCTTAAAACTTTATGTGACTAGAGTAACAAATAAACGCTTTATCTATATCAGTAATATCAATTATAGATAAGTTTTTTGGTTACTGTAGTAAGTGATGCATTTTTTACAACATAAAGGAACATTTGATACGACAGTTCGCCAACGAAGTCGGCGTGTGATTGAGTTCCCATTGACATTAAACTCCCGTTTTATTTATTTTTTTAAATTTATTTAGCGGCTTTGGCAACGGAGCCATTAGCCGAAATCATGGCACTAAATTAAATAAATCCCGTTTTAATATCAATGAAGTGGTGCCATATTAAATAAATAAAAATATTTTATTGCTCATCATTTTTCAAGTCCCGCACAGGTAACAGTCCTGGCGCATGGGAGATCTTAGAGTATAGAATCAAGTAGGTAAGGAAACTAAATTAAAGAAACAAAATCATATTAATTAATTTAGTCAGACACCAGTTTATTGATTGTTTCAACCGCTAACAGGCAGACCGCCCAACTTAATTGCTTTGGGAATTGTTATCGTTCATGAAGTCAAGGCACTGTCCGTCTTTGTCATATCGTAACGCAATGACAAGGACATACAGTGCATTGCTATCGCTATAGCTTTGAGTTGGTTACCTATCACGAAAATTTCTTTTTTTCGAATTTTCGAAAGTTTCTTACTTGCTTGCCTCGCTCGCTCGCTACAGATAGGGGTTGTCTAGAAAAAGTAACTTCGACAAAGTAATTCTAGTAATTTAAATTATGGTAAGTCAAACATCAAATAATAGTTCTGATAATCGGTTAACCGTTTTCCTAGTATGTGAAACATATATAAATTAAGATTACGAGAAAAAAAGATACATAAAATAATCACTCTGACAATTGAAATTTTTCTATTACCGTTTTCGAACAATTGAAATCGAATTGAAATTCGATACAATTGAATAAGCGTTAAGGCCGTCTAATTTGTAGTTTCTATAAGATATTTAAATGTACCTTCCTTATTTAAACAATAAAGCGTATTTTGATTGAAATTCGAGCAAGAAAGTTTCGAAAGTATGATAGGTACTTCATACCACGTACGACCACCCTGTGGAACGGACTTCCGGCAGCGGTATTCCCGAACGAGTACGACATCGGAACCTTCAAGAAACGAGCCTACACCTTCCTCAAAGGCCGGCAACGCATCTGTGACCCTTTCGGTGACCCGCATGCTCGTTTGCCGCTCTCTCATATAAAAAAAAAAAAAGGTCACCCTTTGAGTTAGGCGGGAGGGCCCTGCATAATGCATAAGGCTGCGCTCGGAAGGCACAGTTAGAGGGCGAGGCGGGCGGTGCGCAGGAGCAGGAGTACCTGTCGCGGTGCGCGGCGCGGATAGCGGCGCTGGGCGCGCGCGTGGTGCTGGTGCGCGGCTCGGCGGCGCGCGGCGTGCAGGACCGCCTGCGCGCGCGCGGCCTGGCGCTGGCGGCCGGCGTGCGCCTGCGCGCGCTGGCCCGCGCCGCGCGACAAACGGCCGCGCACGTGCTCACCTCCGTCGACGCGCGCGTCGGCCAGCCGCGGCTCGGCTCCTGCCGCTCCTTCCGCGTCGTCCCCTGTGAGTGCACCCCTGTAGTGTGACCGTGGCTGTGCGTTGGAGCGTGTCAAAATTGTATGATCCGTATCGATAAAGATTTATCTGTGCCGATTGATGATACGTAGATAGGTAAACGTGGTACGCCCAACGTACCGTTATCGGTCACCAAATTAACAATGTCTCGGTGTAGCACGTATATGTTTAGTATATAATAACATAGAGAAGGATGTAACATTAATTACAATGGATTACTATTTACGGAGCCTAAGGGCTAAGTTGTGTTCTACCATCAGAGAAATAAAGTGATTAATATGGAAAAACCCAGCAAGTGAGTTCATATTTCCTCCGACATCACACCCCCTACCGCCCCTACCGTCCGCCACTCTCCAGCTCTATCTCGCTCCTCTATTATTGGATTCGGAACACCGACAGAAATAATAATGTGTGCGAGTACTGTCGCGGAATGGGAAGGTTTGTCATCTTAAAGTTGACTTTTGCTCGTAGGCAAGTTGTTGATTTGAGTTGATTGAAGGTAGAATGCTAACATAACGTTTGTGCCGCATTATGACACATCTATTTAGTTACCGACCTCCGAGCTCACGTCACCATTTGCAATGTTTTACCCCAACTATTCATAGTCATTCATAAACAACATTGGGTTTACGATTCGGAGGTCGCGGGTTCGATCCCCAGCGGGGTACATGTTTTAAATAATCGGTTTGGTTGGTGGTATGGCATTTTAAATGTCCACCTGGCTAGCTACCACCATCTTATTTAAATCTGCCGCCAAGCAGCAATGTTAATAGCATTGTCGTGTTCCGGTTGACAGAGATAAGATAGCCAGTCCCCCAAATGTGTTGGGGTTTCCGGGTCAGTACGCTTCCACCTTCGGCCTCATCTTCACTTAGCGTCAGGTGTGATTGAGGCCAAGTACCAACCCGTTGTGTTTATAAAGTCGCGGAATGACAAGGTTCGTCATCTTAAAGTTGACTTTTGCTCGTAGGCAAGTTGTTGATTTGACATTCAACGCTAACATGACGTTTGTGCCACATTATGATACATCTATTTATTTACCGACCTCCGAGCTCCCGTCACCATTTGACATGTTTTAGTTCAACTATTCTAGCCAAAGAACACTATGAACCCTGTGAGACTTGAGCATAATTTTTCTATGCAACAATGTGGTGTTTGTTTTTTTGACTTTTCAGGATAAAAAGTACCCCGTGTTTTAATTCAGGACATAGTCCATCTCGCTACTTAATTTCATACAAATTCGTTAATGCTTTATAGCGTGGTTGGGCAACAAACATACAAACTTTCGCATTTATAATGTTAGTGTGACTATCCCGGTCACAACACCAAAAATAAAAATATATATAACTGGTCTTATCATGTTCTGGTTATTGCATTTGTTTTGTATATAATATTGTAGTAATGCTTTATAATGGCCTATGGGCCTAAGAAAGCTCAAGGTCGCTCAAAGTCACTCAACCAGCTATGGAGAAGTGAGAACGTAATTAAACGACACATCCCAGGGTTTAGAAGTTGTAGCGGCAGTAGCCAGGGCACGTCGCTTGAAAATTTATGGCCGTTGTGGTCTCAAGGTTCTGGAATGGAGACCACGCACCGGCAAGCGCAGCGTGGGACAGGCTTGTTCCAATCGGCCGCTCTGGAAGTCTATGGGGAGTTTTATGTTCAGCAGTAGACGTCCTGTGACTGATATGATGATGATAATATATAACAGATTATATTTATGTCGTGATAAGACAAGTTCTCATATCACGTGATTATTGTGTATGTCTTGTGTATACTATTATAGTAATGTTTTTTTTATTACTATTACAGATCCAAGTAAAACTCTCATGATATTAGAAGGCTGTGCGGAGCCACATCAAGGTTGCTGCATTTTACTGCGCGGCGCGTCGCTTCAAGAACTGGTGAGAGTGAAGAAAGTTACTAAATTTATGCTTCTGGCGTGCTACAACTGGAAGCTGGAGAAGGCTTTTCTTGGCGATATTGAAGCCATATTACCCGAGCCAGGCAAGACTTTTGATGACGACAATGATGTCTTTAATGATGCAGCGAAAGGTACTGACGATAGTAACAATGTTGATACCAAAGATAATGAAACAACGGATAATGATAACAGAGAGACTCCAAAAGCTAGTGATGATGAGCATGAAACGGCTAAAATTAGCAAAAGTGATGAAACAAAAAAGAATGAACAGATGGACGATCCGCTGCAAAAGTCTAAAGCCTTCGTTCGGAAGACGGACAGTGATAAGAATTTAAGCTGTGGTGTGCCTATACAGGACTTTAGCGACCCACTACACTCTACACAGTCTGTGGACGACGAAGTGTTCTTGCCTAAACCTGAGGAGAAGTTGAAGACTGATGACACTCATGAGGATAGGTAAGTTTTGGTTATATGATAATGTCTAACTAAGATTATAAATGACCCTTGCACTCATTTATTGTTATATTTTTATGCACAACGGGTTGGTACTTGACCACAATCACATCTGATGTTAAGTGTAGATGAGGTCGAAGGTGGAAGCGTACTGACCCGGAAACCCCAACACATTTGGGGGACTGGCTATCTTATCTCTGACAACCGGAACACAACAATGCTATTAACATTGCTGCTTGGCGGCAGATTTAGATAAGATGATGGTAGCTAACCAGGCGGACATTTAAAATGCCCTACAAACCGAATACTTAAACATGGGTACATTCGCTGGGAATCGAACCCGCGACCTCCTAATCGTAAACCCAATGTTGTTTATATTGAGCCACGGAGGCGGTCCCGACGGGACTGTACCCTACCATATTGTGAGTCACTCACATACTTCCCCCAGTTCAAGAGGGTTTATTCCGTCCAGTGGCGCCTCTCATTTGCTAAGTTAAGATTTCTTTTCAAATACCGAATAAATCAAAATAATCGCTTTGACCTGCACTCGGGAAGCCTAAAAGCTAGTTATAAATAATATCTAAATAGGTTTGATTTGGTATATTTTTCAAAATTAACTATTACAATAGAAAGTGGGCATTAGATACTCGTAAATAACCGTAATGGTATTATTTATTATTAGGTTATTAAGTTAGATCCCCATTGTTATATACCACATGATATCTTCTTATAGGACTGTAAATTCCCTAATTTAAAAAAAACAGACTATTTACTAAATTTTTGATATTGATATGATCGAGTGGTTGTGCAGATGGTGTATGGACGACGTGGTGGTGTCGATGTCGCCCAACGTGATGCTGCCGCCGCCCCACGTGCCGCTGGAGGCGGGGCGGCGCTGGCCCCGCCCCCCCACGCCCCGCCCCCGCCGCGCCCCGCCCCGCCCGCGCCCCGCCCCCGCGCGCCCGCCCGCACACACGCGCAGGGTATGTCCTCACCCTCCATAGTCTATTGTAATAAAATGTCACGTCACAATCGACTGGAATTGAGCTATTTTAATTGCCCATATCGGCAATAGAGCGTCGTGGGCTCAGCGGTTAAGACGTGGTCTCCCAATTTAGACGGTCCGGGTTCGATTTCCAGGCAGGCCATGTACCAATAAGGTTTTTAATGAAATTTATTTATTTGTGTGCATTTATCCGACTGCTCTTAAATGGTGAAGGAAAACATCGTGAGGAAATCTTTATATATTCTTTATTGCACCAAAATATTACAATAACAGAGTACAAGCAATAGGTCACGTACAAAGGTGGACTTATCTCTTTAAAAGATCTCTTCCAGCCAACCTGAGCATTGAAATAGGAAACTTAGTAAATTTGGTGTTTAGCAGTAAATTGTGTGCAAAAGAAAAAATCCTATAACGAATAATAAAACAAATAAAAAAAGAAAAGATAACTGAATAATAAACTTACACTAAATATATTACATATACCTACTGCGAAATATATACATAACATAATTTAAATATATATATACACCGTGTAACGGTTAAGTGTAGTCATATTTTAAGGGCTTGTTCTACCCATCAATACGAACAACTTTTACTATGGGGGCAACTTCGAAATCGCGAAAAAAAAATCAGCTGTTCCATAGAAAATTTCAATAACCTCCCGATGCAATGTATGAAACAGCTGATTTTTTTTTCGAGATTTCGAAGTTGCCCCCATAGTAAAAGTTGTTCGTATTGATGGGTAGAACAAGCCCTTAAAATATGACTACACTTAACCGTTACACCCTGTATATACTATAAACCTACATACACATACTAATATCACGAAAGATGGGAGAGGTAATGCTCTTTTAGCCTCTTCTTAAATACTGCAATTGAAGGGCTGTCCTGAATTAATTTTGGCAGTTTATTCCACATCATGGCTGCTTGAACACTAAAAGAACTTTATGCTTGAGAAATAAAAATTCAAAGGCATGTGAAGTCCCCAACCCGCATTGGGCCCGCGTGGTGGAATATGGCCCATACTCACTCATATACTAGTGAAGGCCTATATCCCTGCAGTGGGATGTTTACGGGCTAATGATCATGATGAATTGCCCATGTAGACATACTTTAACCTGCCCCTGTATGACATCGTTTCTCGCGCGCGACGTAGGAGTGAGAGTGGGATGGTTGTATACTTCGCCCAAGCGAATAAATAAATATTTCGGACACTTACACCAAACATCTAGTTCCAAACTATGCTTGTCTTTGGATACTAGATAACGGATAAACATACATAAATATTTATATAAACAACAACATGACTCGGGAATACATGTTCGTATTCATCACACAAACATTTACCCCTCGCGGGATTCGATCCCGCAACCGTTGGCTTCGCTGACAGGGTCCTATCCACTACAGCAATCGGACGTCAAAATCGAATGAGCAGGACAAGCGTTATCTCACGCGACATAACTTTTGTTATCTTCTCTCTACACCTTAGCACAATCCTGTTGTCGCTTATTATTATTGTTTTATATATCAATAAATATTTATTTATTTATTTATGTATTTATGTAGTATATCAACCATCTGGTATCCACAACACAAGCCTATAGTTGCTTACTGTGGAACTAGATGGCGTTGTGTGTATGTCTAAGGATATTTATTATTTATTATTATTTATTATTATTATTATTTAGTACACCTATATATTTATGTTTGTATTTTGTTGCTATTTTGTAGATGTTATGTTTAAGTAGGTATATTTGTCTATTGATCTATTCATGTATGTGTATGTAAATACATGAAATTTATTCACATAGTTTGTATATGCATCCCTATTTAATACCACAAAACCTACTTATTTCAATAGTACTACCCTTATACCCAAAGGTTGCCTGGAAGAGATCGCCTTTAGTGATAAGGTCGGCAAATTGTAAATTCTATTCTTGCCACTTTTCTGAAACTGTATTTTCTTTTCTGTTGTGCAATAAAGTGTATCAAATCAAATCAAATCAAATACGCTTTATTGTTTGAATAAGGAAGGTACATTTAAATATCTTATAGAAACTACAAATTAGGCGGCCTTATCGCTAACAGCGATCTCTTCCAGGCAAACCTATCATCACGGAATTCAATACAAGTATTTAAGTGGGTTAGCACAAATAATTTCTTAATTCTTAAGTACATCTAAGTAAGTGTATTTGTATTGTATTGTTTATTGCGTCTGTCATGCTACTGCAGTAGCCCTTTCATCCTGTGATGGTGATGGTGATGGTGATGCATGTCCGCCTGCAGGCCGTGCACCCGTTCGTATCGCGGCCGCTGACGGCGGGCGCGGACGAGCCGTCGGTCCGCGCTGCGCTGGCGCACTTCCGCGCTACGGGCTGCCGCCTCCTCAACAACAACCACCTGCGTGAGTCCATCTCATCCTAACTTCTCATCATAGATTGGAGTTAAATTCTGAGCTAAATTCAACCCTATTTCTCGAATAACAACAAAAGTAATTATGTGGCTTAAAAAAAATTATATACAGGGTGAATTTGAATTCGTGTGGTTCCCATTAACTGGTGACGCCCCTCTTGATTACGACCAACTTTTCCGAAGGAACCATAGCCGAATTCAGCCGAAAATTGTTGGACTTCCATGCTAAAGGTGGTTTCAGAATGGTTTACTTTGTATGGGTAATCGAAATTTTTTTGATCGAATTCGGCTATGGTTTCTAGTGGATAGTTGTTCGTAATCAGAAGTGGAGTCACCAGTAAAGTGGAATTGCACGAATTAAAATCCAGCCTGTATATTATAATTTAATAAGTACACATATTGTTATTAAGGCCCGTATTAATAAACCATTCTCAAGATTGAGAACAGTCTTGTGACCGGTCTCAAGTAAGCGTGTTGATTAATAGACCTTACTTGAGACCTAAAACGCACGTGTTTACTCAAGCAGTACTCACTTGAGAGATGCGCCGAGTTTCACGTATTAATAAACGAAACTCAAGACTATCATTCATTCGCCGCTGAGGAGGATACTTGAAAAGTGACCTCAGCTGAGTAGACGTCAAAATTGGTTTATAAATTAGCACGGAGCTTGAGACAGTGTCAACTGCTTAAGACGCAGCTCGGGTGATACAGCCTCAAGGCTTGTATTGAGGATGGTTTATTAATACGGGCATTAATGTGCTTTGACATTGCGAGCCGGTTAATACGATCGGTTCAGAGATTTATTTGTAAAAAGGTAACAAACAGAAAGACAGATTTATAATATTAGTGTGCATATTTTTCTAAAGTTCGCTATATTTTCACTCAATTTGCCACCAGCGTCTTAATGACCTCTATCTACATTCCACTCTAGCGGGATGCCCCCAATACAACCCCTCAGTGATCAAGAAAACGCCGAAGGTCTCCGAGGTGGAGTCGAGTGAGAAGCAGAACGCCAACGAACCCCTGGACCCGCTGGCTCCTGAGAATCATCAACGGCTCCCTCTCCTTTTATACAGCTATAGCAATAAGTCGCCGAATGTTCCAGACTTCTGCGTTAACCCTTGGTGAGTTTTTTTTTGAATCCCCGTACACTTATGGCATAGTGTAAAATAGTGAATAATCCACCTATGAGGTCGCACGTGTCCGGGGCATGGCAGCAATATGGCGGTAAAGCTGATGGTGATTACATTTACAAGTTATTTCATTGTGTTTCAAGTTAGCTACTAAGTACCTACATAAAATGTGAAAGGTTTCGTTTAATAATATTTTAAAAAGTGTGGCAAAATAACAAGATTCCAAGGCCAAAAATTAAAAAAGTAAAGAAAAGAGAGAGGGGCATTCGCGACTGACGGTTGAAGTGAACGGTTCTTTTAAAGAAAGGAGATCATTGTGATAATTTCCGGATGGAATGCCGGTTGGATAGTTGGTTTATGGTTAAGGGATTACTGAATATAGCTTGGAAAGTACAAAGGAGTTAATTATTTCTATAGAATTGCCTACACTTCTGAGATAGTTTACAAATGTACACACAAAACGGCTGTCAAACACATAACACTCAACGTTTTTAAGGCTTTTTTGGCGGGAACTCGGCGAGTGAAGTAGCATTTTTCTTTATAATTCTTATAATTTGTGCATTCTGACTTTTGAAGCTTAATAATGGCAGAATATTGTGCAGCAAACGTTAGTGATGGTGTACAAGTGAAGGGAATTGTAAATTAAAGTGCGTAACGGAGCTTTCGGGTTCCCACAAGAAGCCGCCAAAATCTTTTGTAAAGCATTCTGCCACTTTACTGAAGAATGACTTGACCGTGACTAGACTCTGTATACGCCAAGTATACGACGAATTATTTGTTATGACTGAGATTGACTTACAAACTCAAGAAATAAGATAAATAAGACATGGCTGTTATGGGCTAGATCCCTTTGCCTTCTCCTAGAGGAGAAAATAAAACTAAAAAAAAAATCAACGTTTTTAAAAGTGACTGAAACTTCTATGTTACGAGTTAGGTACAAACACCGCCTCATTATTTCTCTACTCCTTTTAGTCAAGCTGTATTTACCATCACTTGTAGGATAGCGACAATGGAGATGTACGGTCGGCATGACATAACGCTGGGCGCATTCTTGGAGAAGTATTGCTTCAATGGCGACACGAAGTGCACCTCCAGTAACTGCCAGGTGCCTATGAACCAGCATGTGCGCAAGTTAGTATACCTTTTAAGTTCCAAAGAAATATATAATTACACAAAATCTTTGAAAATTTGTCAGCGAAAAGCAATCGGTATCGAATGTACTTCTAGATCATAGGTAGGCCTTTTAAAAGTTTTGATATTTTTCGTATTTTTTCTAAGTAGAACATTATAAATAAATATAATATAAATATCCTTAGACATACACACAGCTTCATCTAGTTCCTC
The DNA here is from genome assembly GCA_949316235.1 of Oegoconia quadripuncta. NCBI lineage: Eukaryota > Metazoa > Arthropoda > Insecta > Lepidoptera > Autostichidae > Oegoconia > Oegoconia quadripuncta. Next base: position 18,919,956 of record OX438756.1, on the reverse strand, counting down.
AGTAAGCAACTATAGGCTTGTGTTGTGGATACGAGATGGCTGATATACTACATAAATACATTTTCTTTTTTGTAAATAAATACTTATTACTAATGAAAACATCCATAACATGGGTACATATGTCCGTATTCATCACACAAACATACGCCCCTAGCGGGATTCGAACCCGCAACCTTTTGGTATAGTGGTCAGAGTTGCTCACCACTACACCAAACAGGTTGTCATTATAATTGTACATCGTCCTCGATAATTTATTATTCTATTTAGGTATTAGAAATGTATATTAAATATTTCGGACACTTACACCAATCATCTAGTCCCAAACTAAGCATTATATATTATTATTAGAAATGTACCCTGGTGCAGTTATATCTTGTGTGACAGTATCGACGTGTAATGTGTGACATTGAATGATAGATTAAGGAATTCTGTGATTAGAAAAAGGTTTGATGTGCCTGATGACGTAGTAAGATAGAGGTATGTTAAGATGGTTTGTGCATATGGAAGGAATGAGTGAAAGGAGAATAACGTAAGCGATATCAAATCAAAATCAAATCAAATGTTATTTATTGCACAGACTAATTTACAACATTTGTTTAGATAATTATTATAATTATTATTAGCAATTAGCACTTATTAGCAGTGAAAAACAATGATAAACTAACCTCCGCACTAGTAAAAATACTGTATTGCGGGAGGGTAGTACCACTGTCTCTCAAAAATGGCCGACTTGGTATGACGCGGCTGCCATTCGTTGTGTGTACATATATAATGAAAGTGTGATTGGAAGAGTCGGTAAAGGTCGACCGAGTACTGACGTACTCACAAAAGGCCAGGTGCGGTCAACCACTAACCGATGAGCGTGTATGAAGCATTTGGTGAGAGTGGAAGAAGCAGAAGTAGTATGTCAATCCACTTGGGGCAAATGTTTGGTGCTGAATACGGACATTTATGTTTAGCCGTTATCTAGTATCCATAGAACAGGCTTTAAATAAATAATTAAGTAAAAGGTATAATTTCACAAGCAATTAATTGATAATAAATTATTTCAAACTGTGATGAAAAGGTAGGGACTCAGCAGATTTGCTGATTTTCAGTCCCCCCTAAATAGAGTAGTTGCTGCCTCCAAGGAATTAATTACTATTACTCTATGAGTAAATTTAAACATTAACTAAAAGTAAACAAAAACAAAAATCTATATCTAAAATCAACTCAAAAACAACTGCAAGTGATAAACCATAAAAAGCTAGATACGAGAAGGTATCATATCGGTAGGTATTTGGTAAAATTTCAATACTTATGTGTGAATGTGCGAGTGAATTTAATTGTTCTCAAATTATTATTACTAATTTCACAAATTTAAATCATATCCGAATCGTACTTTGCTTTGCCTTATTTTGGGCTAGAAGCTTCCGAAATATGTCGTATTTAGTTTAATGACTGAACTGTGTTCCCACAACAAACCGCAAAATCATTCCACTGTTATCTTATTGAAGATCAATACAAAATCACAGATTTTTATCTAAGTTATTTGTTCGAACAGATTTGTGCACGGCGACGTCTGTATCACTATAACCTGCAACACGGTCGGACACAGCAACGTCGACAAGCTGAAGGAGGAGCAAAGCAAACAGGTAGAAATATAGTATTGAATATAGTATAGAATAGGGCTAATATAAGTTTGAAGTCTGTCTCCATGTGGCTGTAGTGTAAGTTGAGGAGGTTAAGTGCAGCAGCAGGAGCTGGTAGACATTATGTATTTGTTACAAAAGAGAACAATATAATCGATTATATTAGTTTTTCTTAAATAATAAACTACGCTGCAAGTTCTTTCATCAGAGGTCTTTGGTACAAATAAATAAAGCGAAATTATAACAATATAAAAACGGGCAAAATGAGGATGCCCTATGAGGAAAGACTGAAGATTCTGAATCTTACAACCCTTGAAGAGCGCCGCTTGCGAGGTGACCTCATCGAGACATTCAAAATTCTCACCTATAAATACAACCTGCCTCACTTGCACGACATATTCAGGATGAAAGACATACGACCGTTACGAGGACACGCTCTGCGAATAAGCCGCACTCACGCTGACATCAATGTCGCCCATCACTTTCTGAGCAACCGTGTTGTTCAGGCCTGGAATAAGCTGCCGGAAGAGGTTGTCTCCGCCCAATCAGTGAATTCGTTCAAGAATAGATTGGATAAATTTAAAAAAAAAAACTAGTAATGACTTAAATATTGACTGAATACATAATGATCAATGTGAACTCTTCCAACACTGTGACATAGACATACCAGCAGTAATGCTGCTCGTCTATAATAATATAATAATAATAATAAAATATTCTACGACTCATCCGCAGTTTCATTAGGTGGCACAAGATTGAGATGCTACCGCCATACGAGGAGTTCGAGAATCGAGATACAAGAAGAGACAGACACGCGGTGACAGACAGTCGAACGAAGTAAAGTTAGCAACAGGAACTTGCCTAACTTCACTGTGGATGTCGGTGCAATGGCGTTGTGGTGGGTTTTTTAAATTGGTTTGGCCCAAAATTCTACAAGAGGGTTTTAACACTATTTCACTAAAACAAAGCACTGCACTAAACCAATATTGCGGTGTAAGACAATAACAACCCAATTAGATTGTAATTTGTGCAAGGCTTATACAATTTAAGTCAAGTCTTTGTCCGCAGTCATTGCATTTGAGTTTAGTGTGATTAATTTCAGTATTTACTCCGTAATTACCAGAAATGGGAATTGTCTGGATATTTGGTGTCAATTATAATTTCTTTTTATATCAATACAAGTGGGAAAATCAATAATTAATTAATTGATATATTCAATTATTTCATTATTTTTATTTTTAATTAAGTCGTTGCTATCAGTGGAAATCTCTATAGGCACACAGCCAATAAAGGGAATATCTGGTGCTAGTCTTTCCAAAATATTACAATTTTGGGATCTTCAAGAGCATGGTAAATAGGTATCTACTACGTGCATCATCTTCGACCACATCATCACTTTATAACAGGTGAAATTATGGTTAAGGCTTTGAACTCCAACGCGGTCGTCTGGTGTATTTTCAATTGTGTTTGTGTCCCGACAGTCAATGACGCTTTCCTGCAGGGTGTTCCTGACTGTGACGTGTTTGTGGATGGATAGAAAAATATGTTGTCTGACTGATCCTGAGTTACTGCGAGTGAGATGTACGAACGGACAGATATTAATTTAAGAATTTTATTCAGACATCTAATTTACTTTATGTAATTTTTTATTTGTTTATAATTAGTTTTGACATCAGTTTTTTTTTATTCTGTCGTATTTACTGATTTATTTGTATTTACCTATATACTGGTATTTTTTTTTTCTTTTTTAATTTTTACTTGTAAACAAATAATTGTAATACAATCATATATTAATTATGTAATTGTGAACCACCCGTGTAATTAAAAAAATCATAGAATCTAACCAGAGAGTTGACATTTTTGAGATTGAGGCGATATTAGATAAGTTTTTCTGTTAGACACGAGAATACGGTTTCCACAGGTATGGCGCAAATTTGCGCTAGTTTTTGAAACCTCAGCACTAAACTCGCTGTAACTTCGTCATTTCTTATCCGATTTCGATAACTTCGTCATAGAATATATTGTTTTTGATGTCTCCATAAAACTGCATACTTGGTTCAAGACGTGAATGTACGTCGTTGCCCTCCAGGTGATGTTCTGGTCGCGGTGCGAGTACTGCGGCGCGGTGGGCGGCGCGCGGCGCGTGTCGCGCGTGTCGCAGTCGCTGTCGCTGGGCGCCTACCTGCGCCTGCGCGCCTGCCCCTCGCGCTACGTGCGCCTGCGCCCGCCCGGCCCCCCGCCCCCTCCCCCGCCCCCGCCCGGCCCCCCTCCCCCTCCCCCGCCCCCGCCCGGGCCGCTGTGCCGCCACCCGCTGCACGCGCATGCGCACGCCTTCGTGTGCCGCCTCACCACCGCCTGCTTCAGGTCAGCACTCGCAGCTCGTACTGCCTTCGGGTCCCTGCTAACTGCTCACGACAAGAATCTTTGTATGGCGATCGTGACACTATATCCTCTCCCGCTAAAAATCCGGAAGTCTACCACTGTACGTTTCTCAAGAAACTTTCTACCACGTACGACCACCCTGTGGAACGGACCTCCTGTAGCGGTATTCCCGAACGAGTACGACATTGGAACATTCAAGAAACGAGCCTACACCTTCCTCAAACGCCGGCAACGCATCTGTGACCCTCAGGTGACCGGCATGCTCGTTTGCCGCCCTCTTATATAAAAAAAAAAACTTGTAAAGACGTAGGTCCATCATCATATCAGCCACGGGACGTCCAACATAGGCCTCCGCCGTAGGGCCTTTAGATTAGCCCAATCGACAAGAATCTTCTTTGTATCGTGAAGTCGGTTGTTGTGCCAACTTTTGCCAGTTCAATTATTTGAATAGACCATTTAAAAAGAAAAATATGTTCACATTTCAGATATAGCAAAATTCAGACGTACGACATAGAGATGCCGCCCGAGGTGATAGCGACCAGATACGACACTAAGCAGATGCGAGACGCGCTGATCAACCAACTTAACGAGCTCATGCTGAAAGGTTTGTTATGATAATGACGTATAGCATCCCCACGCCCTCACGTGAACTCTGTATAATAGCATAGACGATCAGACTGTGACACTCATTCAGCATCTTACAGTCACATAAAAATGCAGCAAATAATATTGTTTAAAAATATGAGTTTTGCTAGTAATACTTTATGTTTGTTATACTTAAAATATACTCGAATTTTTTGGTCACTTTTCTGTGATAATTGATATATTTTCTTACAACATAAATCAGCCTTTAATACGACAGTTCGCGAACGAAATCGGTGTGTAACTGAGTGCTCATTGACACCAAACTCCCGTTTTAACACCAATGAAGTGGTGTCATTTTGGTTGTTTCAACGACCCGCTGCATTCGCAGTAATATATAAATAAATATCCTTAGACTTACACACAGCGCCATCTAGTTCCACAGTAAGCTACTATAAGCTTGTGTTGTGGATACCAGATGGTTGATATTTTACATAAATACATTTTTTTTTGTAAATAAATACATATTATAAATGAAAACATCCATAACTCGGGTACACATGTATTCATCACACAAACATATGCCCCTAGCGGGATTCGAACCCGCAACCTTTTGGTATAGTGGTTAGAGTTGCTAACCACTACACCAAACAGGTCGTTATATATATATAAGTCTATGATGAAACTATTTGAAATTCAATATCCTTTGTAACTACATTTAAGGCAAATAAAGACATGTATCGACTATTGGATTGGTGGCCACGTAAATCTTTGCACATACACACAGTGCCATCTAGTTCCACACTAAGCAACTAGGATTGTATTATGGATACCAGATGGTTGATAAACTACACAAGTAATTTTTTTTTCTAAATAAATACATATATAAATGAAAGATTTACTTATTTTAAGAAATGATTGTCCAGTTCGCCATCAAAGCAGATCTTTCTTGATAGGGATCTACTGTAACACTTTGACATGTATGACATCCGATACATTATCTTGGTCGTATGTTCTACGTTCGTTTGCGACAAGCGAGAGTTAGCAACGTCGAGCGCTGTGGCTGGATGGGAATACAATCTATGAAAATACATAATGCCACGACCTTTATACCTAATTGGGTGAGCAGAGATATCCCAAACATTAGTGTTTAATCATCGAAACAACATCCTTCATCTTACGAAATATACTGAAATGCACACGTGACAGGGGGCGAGCCCACCGGCGTTAAAACGTTCAAACGTTCAAATAAGTAGATATTTTTTGGTGGAAAGTCCCTTAGTCGCCTTTCACGACATCCACGGGAAGAGACGGGTCGGTTCTATTACCTTTAATAATAAGAGGTTCTCTTCCAGGCCATGAGATTTTTAATGGCGTGACCGACGCCGAGGCCGAGAAGGACTATCAAGCCTTCAAACAGCACACGGAGCAGATCCACCTAGCTCTCACCTCCTCGCATCTGCAAGAGCAGGGTTCTATAGCAGGTGAGACATTTATTTACTCTGTGCGAACTATATAAAATATAAATAAATATTTCAGACACTTACACCAATCATCTGGTCCCAAACTAAGCAAAGCTTGTACTATGGATACTAGATAACGGATAAACATACATAAATATTTATATAAACATACATGACTCAGGAATAAATGTTCATATTCATCACACAAACATTTACCCGTCGCGGGATTCGAACCCGCAACCGTTGGTTTCGCTGACAGGGTCACTATCAACTACACCAATCGGTCGTCAAATGAGGGAACGATATCTCCTTCAAGCCTTTTATGCACGTGTTAGGGCTTGATCTTATTCACATCTGATGTTAAGTGAAAAAAAGGTCTGGAACCGCCAACTTATTTGGGGAACTGGCTATGTTATCTCAAATAGCCGGTACATATCAGTGCTATCAACAACGCTGTTTAGTGGCAGACTTAGATAAACTGGTGCTAGCTGTTCAGGCGGCGATGTAAAGTATCCTGTTAACAGCCAAACCGAGTAAATGTACTACTAGGATTCGAACCCGCACCGTCCGTTTTGTGACCCTTGTGTTGTTTAAATTGAGCCACGGAGGCGGCTAAGATTTTGTTGTTGTTGTATATGTGTCAAAGTGGCGAATAAACAGTTTCTTTCTGTCTTTCTTCTTTCTAAGACGTTGAGGACTGACTTAATTGTTTGTGCAAGGTTAATCTTGTAGTACTTAAATTAGAATATAAGTTTGAAGCCTTCTAGCGAGCTGTTCTACTTCGTGTAACCATTTTTGACCTGAGTTACGCTTTTGTATAATTATTATTTATAAGATGAATAATAAGAAAAAGAACAATTTATAATGCACGCTACAACACGATACAAAAACAAAAAGTAGTAAATTTAGCTAAAAAATAAATACAATTATAAATAAAATGCGCACATGACAGCAACGTGTTGCATCGTGCACAAATGGGTTAGCACTCAGCTCACGCTGCGTCGAATCACAGTGCTGGTTTTCAGATACGAATTTCCTATATTCTCGATACATCGTTCCAGCCGTGGTACGCAGTCTATGGAGCGTGTCGGATCGCATCATATCGGGCGAGAAAATGCTGCGAGACGCACAGGACAAGTGGTCCAGTCCTGTGAAGCCAGTCAAAGCTCAGCCAGAAACCAGCGGTGAGTTGCGGGCAACCGAGCTCAAATCAATTCAAAATCAAAATCAAAAAATGCTTTATTTTGTAGGTACACAGGGTGCACTTAAAATAGTCAGATTTTACATTTTTAAAGCTACTGCTTGTTCAAAAGGCAATTTTCCCCTGAGAAGAACAAGCAAGATACTCGAGAGATTGCTCTTTATAAAAAAGGATTTTTATATTACAAAATTATTAATTATTATTTTATATTATAATATTTCATTATTAATTGTGAAATAGCCTGGTTAAGCGAACGGGCTGTTTATGTCCATGAATGTTTATCATCTGAATAATCTGATATTTTATAATATGCTTTCCTAATAAGTTTCTGTTTTATATATATTCATATTTATTGCATTATATCATACTAGAACTAGAAAGTAATAGTTCATGCAACTGTCAGGTGGCAAGTAGCCTGACATATATCCCCCAATCATTTCTTGGTCCATTTGGATTTTGACCTATAGCTTTTAGTTCTTGAGAGGAGACTGTGACCCAGCAAGGAGGGACGAAAGGCTGTTCTTGAGTATTTTTAAAGTAGAGATTCTGTGTGCAGTATATCTTAAAACTTGCTTCGTTTTGCAGCGGAAGATAAATCGGATTTGGAGGATTCGTCAGGAGATGCAGGCAACGACAGTTCAGGTAGTGTCTTTGTTTAACTTTAAAGAGAAAATAACTAATAAGAAATTTGACGGGAATTCGAATCTATTTAAGTATTTAAAAACAAAAAACCCGACAGTATTTTGCGGGTGCCATGTTGTATTTTTTAGTATAAAATGTATCCTGTGACACTTAAGGATCAAGACGAATCGAACGACACCTTGTACTTCAAAATCTGTTTCGGAGATACATACATATTATGCTCACGCTTGTTTCCCATTGGGGTAGGCAGAGATTCCATTTACAACGATCCTGACATACTACTTTTGCTTCATACACGCTCCTCGGTTAGTGGTTGATCGCACCTGACCTTTTGTGAGTACGTCAGTCACTTGATTGATGTACGTCCTCCTTGATCAATCTTTACCGACCCTTCCATTCATGGTTTGGTTATACACGGTGAATTTTTCAAGTGGACGTGCAAGCCCAAAGCCGATACTATGGGGAATAGCGAAAAGTACTCAACTCTGGTCCGAATTTGACGAAAACTAAAACGCATCATTGGATTTTTGACAAATCAATATTCCTATAGCCAGGAATCGAAGCCGTTGATTTTGAAAAACCACATACTGTATTATTACACCATTCGATAGTGTCGCTAATAAGGAATGAATTCTGGGAAGTAATGACACACGGCAAACTTAAGGAAAGAGCTGATTTTTAACAAAATACTTTTTTATTTTTCTTACGTTACCTATCTATTAAAACTTAACTGATCAATTGTTCAAAATGATTCAAACCTCACTATTCAAAAGCCCGGGAAGGCCTAAAGGCCGCCATTTTACTTTACATTGTAATTTCAAATATTTACGTTTTTTCTTTTACTGTGGTCATAGATAATAACTCGAGAGTTGACTAACAGCAAAGAGAAAGAAGAATTTTTAAGTTTTTTCTTTTTTATGCACAACATGTTAGCAATTGACTTCAATCACACCTGATGTTAAGTGAGGATGAGGCAGAAGGTGGAAGCGTACTGACCAGGATACCCCATCGTATTTGGAGGACTGGCTATCTTATCTCTGATACCCGGATGCTATTAACATTGCTGTTGCTGTATTAAGTTGTGCTAATTTGTTCAATTTGATTTAGGTACGACTTACGTGTTCACAGACACAGCTTCCAAGGATGTGGAGAAGGAAACTGGTAGGTTTTAATTTAAACTTCATTAATTACTAAACTATACAGGGCGTCCCAAAGTTATGGGACATGAAGGGGAAGTACCTTAAATATCGTAGATAGTGAATTTTGCTCAAAGAAGACTTTATGTTATTTTTAAAAGTTAGTAATTCTGCATTCATAGATTTTCTAAAAATTATTTGCTTCGGCTGGGAATCGAACCGACTCAAATGTGAAAAAAAAACACCCTACTTTTATGATGCCAATCGAAAGAATAGCTAAAAAATAATAACTCTGCCTAAGTAACATAGTATTTTAAAAGAAAGGAACAACGTGAAATTAATCATTTTAATCAAATAAAAAACATACATGAAACTGCCGTAGTCAATTAAGTAGGTATTTTTTTGTAAATTAATTAATTAAATGCTCAAAATGTGATCCCTCTTGTCTTACGCAAATCGCCAATCTTTTAATGAGCCCGCTGCCTGTTGATTTTCTAATCATTTTATGGTGAACACTCGATGTGATATGGCACAATTCTGTTTGCAACTCGCCTACGTTCTCGTATCGCTTTTTGTATAGCATATCTTTCACGTATCCCCAAAAGAAGAAAAAATATCACTTCTTTTTAAAATATCTTAAAAAGTATGCATTCAAACAAACGCTGTCATAAACTGTTCCATTTTCAAATTATAAATTATTTATTTTTGTTTTTAATTTGCCTTCTGTCTAGCTTACAGAGGACGTATTGAAATACAAGTTTTATCATTTCATCTACACGTGCACTTATAATAAGGAAAACTATGTTAGTACCTATTTTATGAAGTGGGTACTTATTTACGAATAATCAATGCTATCTTTGGAATGATAATATCGCTACTTTTCGAACGTCGTCGGCAATAAATAACTTTCTTGAAATTTGACTCAATCATTTTATGTTGTTCCTTTCTTTTAAAATACTATGTTACTTAGGCAGAGTTATTATTTTTTAGCTATTCTTTCGATTGGCATCATAAAAGTAGGGTGTTTTTTTTTTCACATTTAAGTCGGTTCGATTCCCAGCCGAAGCAAGTAATTTTTAGAAAATCTATGAATGCAGAATTACTAACTTTTAAAAATAACATAAAGTCTTCTTTGAGCAAAATTCACTATCTACAATATTTAAGGTACTTCCCCTTCATGTCCCATAACTTTGGGACGCCCTGTATATGATAGGACATTGTAAAAGTCAGCTAAATTTAAATAATAATAAATAATAAATACCTTTGCAGATACACACAGCGCCATCTAGTTCCGCACTAAGCAACTAGGCTTGTATTATGGATACCAGATGGTTGATAAACTACACAAATACATTTTTTTTTTGTAAATAAATACATAAATAAATGAAAAACATCCATAACTCGGGAACACATGTCTGTATTCATCATACAAACATATGCCCCTAGCGGGATTCGAACCCACGACCTTTTGGTATAGCAGTCAGAATTTTTAACCACTACAACAAACAGGTCGTCAAACCAAAATGTTTTTAATTCATTGGGGTGTCGGCTGCGTTGAGTGGGACAATTGTAATTCTTCTCTACTCAGATTGTCGTAGTGGTTCAAATGTCTAAACCGTTTGAAACGCCTGCGTGGCTCAATACTATATAAGATTTACAAAATGGAGGTTGCAGATTCGATTCTCAGCGGGGTATATTTATTTTATACTCGGTTGGTAACTTTGCCTTTGCTTCTAATATAAATTAAATAAATAACTATGTACCAATTTTTTGTAGCACCTGTGAGTTCTTCTGTAAGTTAATTTACGTATTTCGTATGTGTTATAGGGACGGAAGAAGATGAAGAGAAAGGTGACAAGAAGACGGTTAGGCAAATATTATCACAACTGCTGTCCAACAGCCAGCCATGCAACCAGGTGAGCAATTGTTACATTTGAAGCTATGCTAAATAGGATGGTGTCCAATGAAAGAACATACTTTTTTTTATGCACGACGAGTTCCTACTTGACCTCAATCACACCTGATGTTAAGTGAAGATGAGGTCGAAGGTGGAAGCGTGCTGATCCGGAAACCCGCTATCCGGGGACTGGCTTTCTGATCTCTGACAACCGGAACACAACAATGCCATAAACATAGCTGCTTGGCGCCAGATTTAGATAAGATGGTGGTAGCTAGATAGGCGACATTTAAAATGCCCTACCACCAACCAAACCGAGTACTCAAACATGTACCCCGCTGGGGATCGAACCCGCGACCTCCGAATCGTAAATCCAATGTTGTTTACATTGAGCTACGGAGGCGGTTAAATATATGAAGTCACGCCTGTTTCCCGTAGGGATAGGCAAAGACCACAGTTCTCCACTTACTGCGATCCTGACACACCTTTTTAGCTTTATTCACCATAAAATTGTTCATTCCTGCCCGTCGGTTTAGCGTACCCTTGACTTGACCTTTCCTCAAAACGTCCTAGATTTGACAATGGTACTTTCGCCATGGGATTACACGACCGTCCATAAATCAACTCAAATCCTGAATAAATTTATAATTGTATACACGTTTACGCAGAGCGGCATGATAATCTCTACCGGTTTGGTGCCCGTGGTGGTGATGGCCGGGGAGATAGGCTCCGTCATCGCGGCTACCCTCGCCTCCGTCACCTACCAGCGCACGCTTAAGTCTCAGAGACACAGGTGAGATGAATCATTATTCAAAGTCAATTCATAGTAATTTTCCTCCCAGACTCCATCCGCCAGGTTTGTCTTGACTGTATGGGCTCAAGTCAAGTCAAAAATGCTTTAGTTTGTAGTACAGAGTACACTTAAAATAGTCAATTTTACATTTTTAAGCTACTGCTGTTCAAAATGCAATTTTGCCCTAAGAAGAACAAGCAAGAAACTCGAGAGGTCGCTCTCCTTTTTATATTACAAAATTATTAATTATTATTTTATATTATAATATTTCATTATTAATTGTGAAATAGCCTGGTTATGCGAACGGGCACGTCCATGATTGATTATCAGCTAAATAATCAGATATTTTATAATATGCTTTCTTAATAAGTTTCTGTTTTATAGTATCTTTAAATTTATTGAAAGGAAGATTTTGTATATCAACAGGAACTTTATCGAAAAAGCGTATACATAACCCTTTCAATGAATTACTGACTTTGTGGAGGCGACTTATGTGACCTGCAAGTTTATCTTTATTTCATAAATCAGCGTGGTGAACACCTGTATGCCATCGTGGATTGCCACTCTTGCCTTGACAATTTCTGACTGCCTACAACGGCAGATTCCTACTTACACTCTCCTTTCAATATCTTCCTCACATTTGCCGTCTCTAGTAAACAATGATCACCACAATTTCTGTATGATATCCACAGCACACAAACGGATCAAGACGTGGCTGAGAGCTCGAATGCAAGTAAGGACAAAACGGATACCGATAAGTCAAAAACTGTGAAGTCGAATGATCACATCGAAGTGTTACTTAAGGTTAGACGATTTTCAATTAACAACTTTAATTTTGCAATTCTTAAAATCCTTGAAAACTCAAGGAAGTCCAATGTAATGTAGTTAATGATACGGAAACCGATACTAACCCTCGTAGCAAAAAGAGGTGTGTTAGAAGTTTGAAGCTTTTCGTCGTAGCTGTTCGTAGCCTTGGCTGCCCAGCGTAGCAATTAATCGCTCCATGGGAGAGGCTTGTGTCCAGTAGTGGAGTTTTATTTGCTCTTGATGATAACGACGACGTAACTGAGGGACGAGCGGTCAATGCCCAGTCCACATATATATATCTCTCCCAAACCGCACCCCCGCATGGTTACCCTTTAAAATTTTGTAAGGAGAAAAACTCGCTTGTTAATAAATAAATAAATATAAATAAATATTTCGGACACTTACACCAATCATCTAGTCCCAAACTATAATAAATATTTATATAAACATACATGTTCGTATTCATCACACAAACATTTACCCCACGCGGGATTCGAACCTAATAAATAATTTGAAAGTGTGTATGAAATACACTGCGGGGTAAATCCTCTTAGGCTGTGCATAATAATATTTAATGTGTGTAGGACGGTCTGCTCTGCCGCGTGTACTACGGGCCGCAGTTCCAGCGGCTGCGGCACGCCGCGCTGGCGCCGCTCGCCGCCAACCCGCACATCGCCGACGGGTTCGCGCGGCCCCCCCACCCGGGCCCCCCTGCCCCCCCCAGCCACCCCACCGCCCCCTGCGGATGCGACGACCGGGACAAGTGTGACAGTGGGTATACAAAAATTAAAACCTATGGTAAGCTTTTTGGGCTAGGGATATACGTCAGACTTTTCCATGAGATAGTCGGATCCGATAGTCTGGTCCGAATATCAGTAGACGTTTGAGCCATTATTTTGTTTGAACATTCAGTACACGTCCGATCCAATGATATCACGTGACGAGGTTGCCACTGCTATCAGACAGCAGCAAAACAAGCGGGTAGTTGGCATTGATCTTATACAGGCTGTTAAAATACGGCTGTGTGGAATTGTACACGTTGGTTTGGAAACTTTTCGTTCGTATATAGGAGGAGAAACCAGTACCAGATGATTTTAAAGTGTCTCGGATCAGAGCTCTCGTACAAGAACACGCATGACCGATCCGACTGCACTCCTACCGTGATATTTCGCTTCTCTCAGCTCCTGGAAAATCGCAAGGAAAATCAATCTACTCCGATCTATGGTGTTCCGGATGACCTGTATAGTGTACTGGTTAGAAGCTCTAACTACTATACCAAAAGGTTGCGTGTATGATGAATTGTGTTCCCGAGTTATGGATGTTTTCATTTATATATGTATTTATTTACATAAAAAACATATTTGTGTAGTATATCAACCATCTGGTATCCACAACACAAGCCTATAGTTGCTTAATGTGGAACTAGATGGCGTTGTGTGTATGTCCAAGGATATTTATTTATTTATGGTAATGGTGACTTCATTAATGTCATTTGAACATAAATGACATTAATGAATATTTATGTATGTTTATTAGTTTTAGTGGCCAGTTTGGGATTAAATAATTGGTTTAAATGTTCGACATATTTGTTATAGGTAAATGTCTAATGGTCGGCAGCTGTCAGAGTTGACATTAGCTGACACACTTATAGGGCTGTCAAATTTCACATTACCAAATAGCAGCATGTACGGTACAAGAAGCTGTTGTAGTAACGAAAAGGTAGCATTAATGAGAGTTGTCAAATGAAGAAATATAAAAATTATATTAATGTTTCAGATAAAAGCTTGTGCGAGATAGAGGAAGGCTTCATAAGGTCCCTGGCGTACTGCGTGCCGTGGGCAGCCAAGGGCGGGAAATCTGGCTCCACCTTTTGTAAAACTAAAGGTAAATAAAGTCGTAATACAGAATCTAAATGCGATGGTAATTTTTTACCGTGTTACCTAATATTGAATTGTATATTATAGTATTATAATAGGGCAAAAGTTTGTAAATTCGTGATAAGACCTGTCGTGATGTGTGAATTTTAAATACTGCATAAATCAAAATATCGCTCAGATCTGCACTCGAAAATCTTTCGAATATAAAATTGAAGCGACGTAAATTCTGCAAATGTAAAAACCCTCCTACAACTCCTTCGGACCATTTCTCCGATTGCCTATCCGTCAAGACCCTTCTTAACCAAATCGCTTAATCAACCAACCAAAAAAAGAAGAAGATTCTCAATTCGACTGTATTATTTTGTACGTTTGTAGCGCGTGTGCTGTGTAGTTTCGATTTGAATTTAAAAACTACACTAAAAATTTTCTAAATTATTACATTATACGATTATTATTAATGATATGTCCTAGATATTTCAATTTCGATACATATAGTAATAACCGCCTCCGTGGCTCAATGTAAACAACACTGAGTTTACGATTCGGATGTCGCGGGTTCAATCCCCAGCGGGGTACATGTTTAAGTACTCTGTTTGGTTGGTGGTAGGGCATATCAAAATGTCCGCCTGGCTAGCTACCACCATCTTATCTAAATCTGCCGCCAAGCAGCAATGTTAATAGCATTGTTGTGTTCAGGTAGTCAGAGATAAGATAGCCAGTCCCCCAAATGTGTTGAGGTTTCCGGGTTAGTACGCTTCCACCTTCGACCTCATCTTCACTTAACATCAGGCGTGATTGAGGTCAAGTACGAACCCGTCGTGCATTAAAAAAAAAAGGTGTATTGGTAAAATATTTTCAGGTCCTTCTTTATCTTTAATTCTTTTCACAGATGACAGATACGTGTTGAAAGAAATGACAAAACCCGAATGGCAACAGTTTCTGGAGTTCGCGCCGCATTACTTCAATTACGTCACGAATTGCCAACAAAGCAAGTTGCCCAGCCTTTTGGGTGAGATTCATTTTCATTACGCTATTTGGACTCCCTCCAGTTGACTTCACAAAAAGCTTTATACAAACTGGTAGTATTACATCTAATCTTTTATGAGAGGTTGATGTCTGAGAAATGGGGTGTGTAAACAATATAGGGAGGTCGCGGGTTCGATCCCCAGCGTGGTACATGTTTAAGTACTCGGTTTGGTTGGTGGTAGGGCATTTTAAATTTCCGCCTGAGCTACCACCATCTTATCTAAATCTGCCGCCAAGCAGCAATGTTAATATCATTGTTGTGTTCCGGTTGTCAGAGATAAGATAGCCAGTTCCCCAAATGTGTTGGGGTTTCCGGGTCAGTACGCTTTCGCCTTCGACCTCATCTTCACTTAACATCGGTGTGATTGAGCTCAAGTATGAACCCGTCGTGTGTAAAAAAAAATATAACGTGCCCTCAGTAGCACGGAAACACACGGATTAAAATGCCACTAGTAGTCACCCATCTAAGGACTGACCGCGCCAGACATTGCTTAAGTTCACTAATCGAAAACGAACAAACAACATTTCCGAAGTGAAGTCGATTCTTAGACCACAATGTGTAGTCAAAGATGAAACACGGATTCCATTTTTTTTTATCCACAACGGAATAGCACTTGACCTCAATCACACCTGATGTTAAGTGAAGATGAGGCCCACGGTGGTAGCGTACTGACCCGGAAACCCCATCTTATTTGGTGGACTGGCTATGTTATCTCTGACAACCGGAACACAACAATGCTAATAACATTGCTGTTTGGCGGCAGATTTAGATAAGATGGTGGTAGCTAGCCCGGCGGACATTTAGGTCGCCACCAACCAAACCGAGTACTAAATATGTACCCCGTTGGGGATCGAACCCGTGACCTCCGAAACGTAAACCCAATGTTCTTTACATTGAGCCACGGAGGCGGTTATACTTATTTGTCAATATTTGTTGTATTGTATCCCCAACTCCAGCTCGTATCCTGGGGGTGTACAGCGTAGGTGGCGCCGGCAACGGGGTGCTGGTGATGGAGAACATCTGGTACGGCTGCGGCCCTCGGGCCAAGCGCTTCGACCTGAAGGGCTCCAGCCGCCATCGCCTCACCGCGGACACTGAGCCACTGGCCGTGCTCATGGATCAGAACCTGCTCAACTGTAAGTATAAGGTCCTTACCTATGAAATTGGCGTTTTGTATGAAGAATTTCATTAAGACTGTTTTTTCCAGACAAATATTTTTGTTTTTTTTTTTGGGAATGGCAAATACAAATTTAGCTAAACTTTGTGTGTATTATCGGATAACATTAAGTTAAGTATAGGCAGCGTTAATTTTTAAAAGTAACCGCTTTATAAAAGTTTCAGCGAAATAGAGCTCTTTTTATTATGTGATTTAGCCCAGAAATTAAAAAATATTTCATGTGAAACCTTGAAATAATTTTTCATTTTCCAAATAAAAAACAAATTTGGATATAGCTTTGAAAATCGCAGGAATTGGTACGTATGATTAACGAAGAAAAAAAACTCCAATTTCATAGGTAAAGACCCAATATATAAACAGGTCTTACAAAGTGTCGTCTGGGTTCCGGCATATAATAATAATTGCACCAACCCGTCTCTTCTCATGAATGTTGTAAAATGCCGCAAAGTACAGTTCTCGAGGCGTAAGATCAGCTTTGCATTTGTGTGAGTGCACACAGATAGAGATACGGCTTGTGGCGCATTGTTTAAACGCGGCCTGAGGCGCGGCGTGTCCGCTGCGCGTCGCTTCCCTGCCGCGCACATGCCGCACTTCACCTCTTGTACCGCTAGCAGCTTGACGTCACTCACACAAATGCAAAGCTGAGCTTACGCCTCGAGAACTATACTGTACTGTAAGTTAATATTATCTGAAGGTATTTAAGTTATCATGAAAATCAAGAGTTCATTCGGAGATAACACTCTGTGTATATTACCTTCTATATGCTTGCTTTTACGCTCATGCGCAAGCAGCGAAGCAGCAGTGCCAACGGCATGTTGGCCATGATCACCAGCACCAATTCAAGCGGCGTGGTGCGGCAATGATTCGCGTACAGTTTACGTTTTGGTTACCTTGCTTTTATTTTTATCATGTGTTTTGCGTTATTTTTATTTCAATATTATCTGCCTACATCCATAGTGTAAACGACGCGCGTTTATAGGAGATAGAATTGTGGATTAAACTGTGAAAAAAAGGTATTTTATGGGAATTTTTGGAAATAAAAGTAGTTGGCACTTCAGTTAGCAGCTCAACAGCAAGAAACAATGTAATAATGTGTCAAAGGCATCACAGGTAATAAAATATAAAAAAGTAAAAAGATACAAAAGTGGTGCGTCACACGCATAGAATGAAGCACAATCAAAAATCAAAATCAAAAAATGCTTTATTTTGTAGGTACACAGGGTACACTTAAAATAGTCAGATTTTACATTTTTAAAGCTACTGCTTGTTCAAAAAGCAATTTTCCCCTGAGAAGAACAAGCAAGAAACTCGAGAGGTCGCTCTTTAAAAAAAAAAGGTTTTTATATTACAAAATTATTATTTTATATTATAATATTTCATTATTAATTGTGAAATAGCCTGGTTATGCGAACGGGCTGGTTATGTCCATGATTGTTTATCATCTAAATAATCTGATATTTTATAATATGCTTTCTTAATAAGTTTCTGTTTTATAGTATCTTTAAATTTATTGAAAGGAAGATTTTGTATATCAACAGGAACTTTATTGAAAAAGGTATACATAACCCTTTGAATGAATTAAATAATGGGTATAATCTAACTAATATTATAAAAGCGAAAGTTTGGATGTTAATTTGTTTATTGCCCAATCACGGCGAAACGGATTTGAATGAAATTTGATATAAAGGTAGAATATGCCCTGGATTAAGACATAGGATATCTTTTATCCCGATTAAGTGAGTAGTTCCCTCGGATAAACAAATTTCCACGATAAAGTTATTCCACGCAGGTGAAGCCGCGGGCAGAAAGCTAGTACTTGAATAAATACATATTCTATTCTAAAATAGATTATAGGTAAATGTGGCATGGATATATTACACAAAGACTAAACGATTGACGAGAGCGTGGAGTGTGCTTGTGTATAGATTACTTCATCATATTGGCCTTAGGACGTCATGCTGAACATAGGCCTCTCCAATACATTCCCAGAGCGACCGGTTGCAAGTGGGCTGCATCCAGCGACTTCCCGCCTTGTAGGTCTATGTCTTACGCTGCGCTTGCCAGTGCGTGGTCTCCACTCGGGAACTTTAATGCCCCACCAGCTATCAGTTCTTCGAGCTAGACGAACAACGAATTCCATTCCGTAAAACGCTGAGATTCACCCTCTCCGTAGTTCGTTGTGTGACCTTGAGTTCTGATGAACCCCATGGTGGATCACGTTTCGGTGCAGTAAGTCAGCTCTGGTTAGATACGTTGCAACAACTTTCGGTAACTGTCGACAAAAACACTCCTTACCTCGAAAAAATGAGTTTGAAATAGTAACAACTCTCAGATTACTATTTGGATAGAAAACTGACAAAATGTCAAGATTTTTAAATGAAATACTCGGTTACAAAGGAACGACCTTAATTCTTAGTTCCTGTAAAAAAAACCGAGGTCAATATATACAGTATGGACCTGTATTGATTATGTTACATTATTGACCCGAAATACAAATAAATACATATATGTACATTATCATTCACAGTGCGTTGGGAGACCCAGCTGTACGTGCATTCCCACACCGGCAGCGTGCTCTGGGCCTGCATAGAGCGTGACACGGAGTTCCTCGCCGCCAACAGCGTCATGGACTACTCACTGCTGCTGGGCATCGACCGGCAGACCCTCTCTCTTGGCATTATCGGTCAGTGTCCCACCAATAGCCCACTGGGTTCTTGGCCCTATAGAGGTGACAATTCGACAAAGTGTTCAAAAAAGGTCTTGTAGTCGAATTGTCATGACAATGTGCGTAGTGAACAAGATAATTTTAATTGTTATGACACAACCATTTTTTTTTTATTCACAACGGGTTGGTACTTGACCACAATCACACCTGACCACACACACCAGTCATCATTATCAACCCGTAAACATCCTACTGCAGGGATATAGGCATTCCCTCGTATATGAGGGAGTATGGGCCATAGTCCATAACATAACCAGTAATCTAAAATTATTCCTTCTTTGAATTGAGCCGGTCTCGTTTGTCCCCAATGAAAGTGTTGTTTCGTAACTCTGGATGATTGAAGAAATTGTTTGCAAAATTGAAGACGGCCGTTATAGTAGAATAATTTATGAAAAATGCAGGAAGAAGCACGATAAAAGATTTGTTTTTTTTTTCTAGGCAAAGTGTTATAGTTTTAATTTTAAAGCTATAATATTCCTCTTTATTATTTTATTTCGAAACTAAATTACTTACTGATTCTAATCCAAAATTGAACTGCAATATTTGCAAAAATTTTGCACAAAACTGGTGGTGTCAAATTTCGCGAGCCTAATTAAAACGTCACGTGACACGACTAATCACATTTTTTTATATCATTTGACCAATCGCAGGTCCCCCATCGTCATACTTACGTAAATCTATTTCGAATGTACAATAAATTTAGACATTTTACCACAAAATGTGTCCTATGACACTCTGGGGGTCCAAACGAATCTAACGACACCTCGCACCTCAGGAGCTGTCAAGACGTACATACATACAGGCAAAGTAATAAGGGGTTTAGGAAGAGAGTTTTATTTGAGAAGTCATCGTGCCCTATATGGCAGTTTTCTTTTTCACTCATTCACACAAAGACATGACCAAAAATCCTTATACTCCCAGACTACATCCGCACGTTCACATGGGATAAGAAGCTGGAACACCTGGTGAAGAAGAACCTTGGCTCCGGCCAGCCCACGGTGGTGTCCCCCGAGCAGTACAAGCGGCGGTTCTGCACCGCGTGCCACAAGTACTTCCTGCAGTGTCCGGGCCACTGGGACCATCTCTACGACCACGAGTGAAGGCCACGGGAAATAAAAAAATCTATAATTGAGCGAGGTCATTCAATGTCGACGTCAGAAACGCTTTTAGCGTAAATGATGTCATATTTCATTTCACTCAAACTCAAAGAATGTTACGTTTAGACGTAAATGACGTCATACATTTCGCTAAATTCAATCTCGAAGTAAATGACGAAATATTTAAATATAAGAAAGACAGAAACGTTTTTAGCGTAACTAACGTCATTATTTGTTTCGCTCGTCTATGCGTAAATGACGTCACATTTCATTTCGCTCAATTCAATCTCGATCAATGATACGTTTTTAGCGCATATGACGTCATACATTTAGCTGAATTTAATCCCGATTTAAATGACGTGATATTTTGAATATAAGAACTACAGAAACGTTTTTAGCGTAACTGATGTCATTATTCGTTTCGCTCTGTCTATTCTCGCTATTGTGTCGTGGATTATGGCCCATATGGGTATGGGCCAGGGAGGGGAGACTATCCCAACAGTGGAGGCGCATAAAGTTGTTGATGAACTAAATGAAGAATGGTTAGAAAATGAATGTATGATTTATATCATTATTTTTCAAAAGGATTTTTAAATTCAAACGAAAAATCAAAATTTTATTTTATAAAAAAAATATATCCATATTCATATATTTATTGCTTTACACATGTTATAGGTAAGTACTAACGTACACATTACCTTGTCAGGTATGGCAATGTGGAAGGAAGGGAGGCAGACATCTAATTACTGATCTCTTTAGATAATCTATAATTGTACAACCACACGTGTTGTACAGACACAGTCAATTGTGTCCGTTTCATTTGTAAGTAAATGTGATCAATCTCATATACGATTAGTCTGGATGTACTATGGTGTAATATACATCATGAATTTAATTTGCTGATCGAAATATACAGCAATAAAGATTTTGTAAAAGTATTATTTTCTACATTCCTCTTTAAGTTTGGAAGATTCCTCACAGATTTTATTGTAAATAAATTAGGTTTATCTAAATAAATATTATCCAAAGTTTAAAGAGTATCATTTATTATCCCAAACATTTTGGATTAGCAATAATCCCCAGAAGTCTTTAAATTTTAATTATAATAATATTAGTGCTTCTTAGGCACTAAATTAAAATAGTGCTCTTAGTGCAATTTTCATGTACATGCCCATTGTAAGCTGAATAAATGTTTTGTTTCTTTTTTTCTTTCTTTCTTTCTTTCTTTAGTGCTAACAGTACTCCTTTTTCATTATAAAAACATAGTGCAACTAGCTTAAAGCCCGCGGCTTCGCCTGCGTGGAATAACTTTATCGCGGATAAATTTATCCCACGGGAACTACTCACTTTATCGGGATAAAAAATATCCAGTTTTAATACAGGGTATGGTCTACCTATATACTAAATTTATCAAAATCCGTTTCGCCGTGACTCGGCAGCAAACATGTAAAAACTTTCATATTAGTTGGATTTTATGAAATGCTTAGGCGGATCGTAAAGTGTGGCGGACATTTGCTGCATTATTGGAAATTGCGGTACTCTGAGCGGGTTGATTAGGTTGCTATTATATCTTCTGTATGAACCAAGTGGTGGACACGAAGCGTCACTGAAAAAGAATTGCAGAATAAAGGCTCAATATATAAAGACAAACATTTTATTTACCATTATATTTATTTACACGTTTCGCGGAAGTTCTACAATACATTTTTAATCTATGCTCCATCTATCCAATGAAATTCTTAGAAATTGTTCGTTTCGTCACTATTTCTTCTAGAACGAATATTATGATCCAGACATATTTTTACAAAAAAAATTGGGTGGTCTAATAACGCATTCATTAGTCTCATTTCATCGATAAATAACCTTTACAACATGACCATCGATTTTGTCGTTCAGAATGGGACATCCATCATTTTGTAGAATGGAATGCCCATGTTTAAATGTAGCAATTTACGGTTTTACAGAATTATTTAACTCGAGAAGCGATTGATTTATTGAGTGAGCCATACTGCGGTGACGTTACGATCTCATTTGGAATCACGGCACACTCTTTGTTTTTGCTCCTAGATGTATATGTGGCATGCAGATCGTCGAAATGCTTTGGCGGATCGTAGCCAGACATTTCCGCTTGTACAGAAAACTGCTGCTCAGAGCAGATTGGTTAGGTTGCTTTGAGTACAAAGCAGTTTCCAATAAAGCAGCAAATGTCCGACGGGTCGTCGGCTAATTCAATGAACTGCCAACGACATATACAATGTTCACAAGTACGACTTAGCATGTTAGTAAGTATAGCAACCTGGCAACTCTCGATGTGACGGGTGAGTTGGTCTTGGTATTCATTTGTGACACTGTGATGTCCACTGCCGAACATAACATTACAGTCTGACTTCAGTCATTGGAAAATAAAGGTATGATCGATAAACGATAAAAGGAACTACTACTTTGGCTGTCCTCTACTAGACTTCAACGTCAGGCCCATTGTGTAGGTATATGCTTAAACAATAGAGAAGCTATTATTATTTTCGTTACCGGGGTCGCCAATTGGGCTGCCGGTGCCGTCGCCTGATGTCAGCATGACATTGGCTTAATTGTTTAATGGCGAAGTGTCCCCGTTCCCAAATATCACATGAAACGAAATATTTTTTTTTGTTGAACGTAAATATTGAAAATAAAATAGTCACGGAACGAACATACATTTTTCTAATACATACATTTATTATATATTTAATTACTGTCACTTCGGCTAACTTTCATTTTCAGTGTAAGTTTTTTTTTTTTAATTATTTTTATAAACAATTAGAGGTAAGTGTAGAAGCTTAATATTATGGTACATTGTTATTATAATTGCCTTGAGACTGGTACCTAACATTGTTTCACATATCACCAGATTACAGCTAACATAAATATGAAACTATTTCCTCATTGGACACCACTAGCTCAACAGGTCCCGTGACTCACATATGGGACACTAAGAATAAAGTAATTTACTCATCGGTTGCTCAACGTTTAATACCTAATTTATGAACCCCAGCCGTATACTGATACTAAGTACAATTATTATAGTTATATCACCCATTTCATGTTGTTGTAAATATTATACATATTACTAATATAATCATCATCCATAAACTCTGGTACACATTCGTCTTGCAAGTAATAGTTTAAAATATCGTTAGTAATATTATCGTGAATTTGAAAGAATAGTAAGAATATCGACAGTAGCTAATAGTTTGAATTTAAATACTACTGCCTGTGGCGGCATAGATACTCTCTTGTGTCGTTCCTCCCGCTCGAGGAGTCATCCTTCGTCCTGGACAGGATTTGCCAATGGCTGACAAGGAAACCCTTAAATTGGCATCGGACCCAGGTCGGCCGCAGCATAGATAATCTGTGCAGGTTCTCCAATGGTTGGAGTTATCGGTGCGAGTGAGGAATCTCCCCGTAGACAATGGATTACTGTTGCTCCGCGTGTCCTGACAGCTGCACCTTTGACGAGCCGGTCGTCAGAGAGTGCTGTTGGAGTCGCTAAGTTTTGGTCCAATAAAATTTGAAACTTGCCTCGACTCGAAAAGAAGAAGAATAATACTATTGATAGTATATATATTCAATAGTATCAATTTTTTCTTTTATTAATAGTATCGCAAACTATTGAGGATATTTTTACCGTTTTTTAATGTCAACTACCGATAGATGTGTCGATTCGGATATACACCAACTAAACTAAAACCAGTTTTGGAGTGGTGCCGCGGCATCGTACTGTTCCAGGGAGAAGAGACAGTACTACTCTAAAACTGGTTTTAGTTTACTTGGTGTACATCCGAATCGACACCATTGTCGATGAAACCATCTATTGTTCTTTAACACTAGTACATATGTCTGTGAACATCATCCAAACATATACCACTACTCCAAATGGGTGGACATTTTAAATTAAAACACTTTGTACGGGAGCTTGAACGTGTTAGAGGGGTTACAAATTACACTATTCCAACCCACAATTCTTAATGAATGCTCATTATCCAGACAAGATCTGGTCATAGCGATGAGACTCCGTTCCGGACACATCCCGACAAATAAGTTTAAATTTTTGATGGGTACATCAGATACACCCACTTGCAATGACTGCGGGGTAATAGAGTATCGCGTATCTCGACGCTATTCAGACGATGTAGGGTACTACAACAGTATACTCTCCACTCCAAATTCCGAAAAAGCTAGAGAAGTGTACTGTTTATATAAAAACATAATTTAATTACCCTATAGAGGCTGTATAGAGCGACATGGTCGTTTAAAACGACCAAGCTCTTTAAAGTTAGATTAAAAAAAAAAAAAAAAAAACCCACAATTCAATGTTACTTGAAATTCAAAGTTACCCGAAGCGAAATACACACGTGTATAATTATTATTACTATACAAACTCACAATTCTTTGAAGCTTTTACATAATACGAAAATACGATCCTACTCTGTTCTACACTCGTATATTTGAAGAAATAGTGTTCATACAATTTTTAAATTAAACGTACAGTCATAGATTACACGAATCGTATTGACCGTGCAAAAAATTACTTAATCGAGCTTTTTCCAAACACAATCATTTATAATAACACTAGCCAGTTTTCTAAAGTACATAATACAAAAACATTTAGAGAAATATTCGAGGTCAAAGAAATGACAATTATATAGGATTATGATTTATCATATCATAAAGAATTTGATTTAAAAAAACATGAGACCACTGACAGATACATCATAGGTCCGACAACTTATCGGATTTCTGCGGGGCAAGGATGAGCCATAGTCTCTTCAAGGACACAAAATACAACCTCTGCTTCTCTTATACAATCCTATTAGCTTCTATTTTGTGTCGTTTTGTAGTGAGACTACGGGCCTAGTGCTGCAGGGGCGACAAAACGATTAACATAGTACAGAGTCAAAATACTGTGAAGTTCGCAAGTCGTAGTTTCCTAACGTATTGTCGGGATTGGTCCTACTACGTGCTAAGGGGCGTGTCCTGCTAACTTCACAGTCTGCCGGCGTCCACCATGGCGTAGTACAGTTATATGTCGCTATAAGCCTTTACAAAATTCGTCTTCCACTACACGTCTTCTACTAAATTATAATAGATAAAATCTAGGGTAAGGTATTCATTAGTTTTTCGAAATACTTTATAAAAAATATATAAATCATCTTAATAGTACTGTAGAAAACTTTAAATCACAGCCTGACGAGTCTGTTTTTTGAAAAAAAAAAAAAAAAAAAAAAAAAAAAAAAAAAAAAAAAACTATTGTTTGGGATATATCTGACCAAAGTCGTACAGTTCTCGAGGCGTAAGATCAGCTTTGCATTTGTGTGAGTGCACACAGATAGAGATACGGCTTGTGGCGCAGCGCGTCCCGCGCATTGTTTAAACGCGGCCTGAGGCGCGGCGTGTCCGCTGCGCGTCGCTTCCCTGCCGCGCACATGCCGCACTTCACCTCTTGTACCGCTAGCAGCTTGACGTCACTCACACAAATGCAAAGCTGAGCTTACGCCTCGAGAACTATAACGCTATATATGAATTCTATCACTTGCATTGGCAACGAGCAGTTAAACCCACCACGGTAGAAAAACTGCTTCCGTGTATAAAGTTTAATTACAATAGGTCTTTGCATTTTAAACAAAAAAATGATAAATCACTATGGAGACGAGTTTTGGTATTATAAAATTTATAAACCGTGTAATCCGTGTTTAATCGTTTTCGATTAGCGAAGTCAAGTAACATTTGGCGTTAGTCATTCAATTGGTGATCAATAGTGTCACTTTCGTACTCCAGTAACATTTTAGGTCTCGGTTATTTTAAATTGAAGAAAGTTAAGCCATGTCGGAGACTCTATGCCTAGGTCATAATGACCCTGGACTAGATCTTCCTGACAACATTCCCAATACCTACGTTATACGCGGTTATTTAAGAAAAAATATTGTTGTTCTTTTTAATTACATTTATTATTGTCATTTTGGAGCGTGCCCAGGCTGTATGGAACCGCCCTGACCCGAAGACTGGATCCGTCCTTGTAGAATACAACTAACCAAAATGGGAGACCCTGTGTCCAAACTATTGGGGACGTAAATTGATATTATTATTAAACCAGTCTATTACCCAATAGGATTTCTAAGAGAAGCGATTTCTTTGACAATAAACATTAGCGATCCGCTTTGGTGAACGCCAGGCCTACAGCTACATTCAGAAAAAGTGATCGTAAACTCATAGTAATAAGTTACAAAATAATGTGCTCACAACCATCTTTGTATATAAAATTCATTAATAAAAATGGCGAGATAATTGTGAAGTATTGGAGTGACATGCATTTTAGCGCTTTTATACAAATAGGATGAGATTATTTGCTATTTTTCTCCTAACATTAACACTTGAAGCAATTCATTCATCGCCTCCAGTAGCTCTGTTGCATTAATTTTGACGTTCAAGGCAAAACAAGCCAAGTTCGGATAACACTACCTACAGCTAGTTTTGTCATCAGACCAGCCACATGTAGTTCACCGCTGAACATAGGCATCTCCCATAAATTTCCATAGCGACCCGGATCCAGCGATATCCCGCGACCTTTATTAGGTCGTCGAACGGACGCCCTACGCTGCGCTTGCTGTTGCGTGGTGTCCACTCGAGAAGTTTAATGCCCCATCGAGTTCTTCGAGCTATGTGCCTCCCCACTGCCAATAACTTACTAATCCACTGGGCTATGTCGGTTCGTTCTGTCAATTTAAATTAATGCAATAGAACTACATCAGGCGACTGGGCGCACATAAATTTTAAGACAATGGTGTCGATTCGGATGTACACCAACTAAACTAAAACCAGTTTAGTAGTACTGTATATTTCGCCCTGGCACCACTCCAAAACTGGTTTTAGTTTAGTTGGTGTACATCCGAATCGACACCATTGTACACTACATTAGGGTTTTAATGTACATAGAAATATCATATACAAGGTTATATTTTGTGTACCAATAAGCCGATACACCCCAATTAGATCATATATTTAGTAATTAATTTGGCTACAAAAAAATAATATCAAAGTAAAGGATTGTTGCTAATTAAGTTACTGTTATGCTTTCGCTTATACTGTGTATCATTCTTTAAATAGATAATTAAGGAAAAATATAAGTCCATAATATTAGGTCCTTACCTATGAAATTGGCGTTTTGTATGAAGAATTTAATTAAGACTGTTTTCTCCATACAAATATTTTTTATTTTTTTTTGGGAACGGCTAATCCATATTTAGCTAAACTTTGTGTGTATTATCGGATAACATTAAGTTAAGTATAGGCAGCGTTAATTTTTAAAAGTAACCGCTTTATAAAAGTTTCAGCGAATCTAAGAAATGATTATGGGAAGCACATGAAAAGAGCTCTGTTCAAATTTTTTTAATTATTTGATTTAGCCCAGAAATTAAAAAATATTTCATGTGAATCCTTGAAATAATATCCCATTTTCCAAATAAAAAACAAATTTGGATATAGCTTTGAAAATCACAGGAATTGGTACATATGATTAACGAAAGAAAAAAACTCCAATTTCATAGGTAAAGACCCAATATTTATAACCGGAATCGATATGGGCTTCTTATCAAACTAGTTTCAGGTATACAATAAATAACCTTGTATGATATTCACTGCTAATGTGTACACGATAAAACAGTTTGATCGTTACCGCGCATCCGTCTTTGCAATCAAATTATTACATATGCCTGCCTCACCATGTCCATGTTGTTAGTTGATTGTTAAATTAACCATTCAATTGAATACCTAAGCGGCTCGTTCTTAGGTATTTTATCGAGTGACTAATTTACCCATGTGCATACGACATCCACATTTTTACTACCAGAAAAAAAACCGCCCCGGTCCCGGACAAAACACACATTAGTATCGATTTTGATCTGCTTTCTCTAAACTAAAACATGATTACAAGACGCGATAGTACCAGTCTAAAACTTAGTTTAGTTTACAGAATGCACATAGAAAACGACATCATTTTCTGCAATTTTAACCTATTTTAGTCTTGGGTGTAATTCATTTATTGATTTGTTTTACTATATTTATTTAAACTATTGTGTGGTAAAAGTACCTATATTGATCCTAATGTATATAATGACATTACCATTCATTCACAAGGCTGATTGACCAAGGAAGAAATAAATATTAAGTAGTATAGTGTTACAATTAGTGTTTGAATATCTCTTACAGCTCAATTGCTTACAAAACCAATTCATTCCCATTCCATTGGGGCTACTATGTTCTGCTATTTCCATTCAAATACCGCTCAGTTTAAGTGAGATAGAGATAATCCTGTATAAACGCATAAGCGCATCTCAGTCTAATAGTAAATTGCAAGGAAATAAGAGGTCATGGTAGCCATATCACATTTCTGAATTGTCAACTTTGATGTCTTTGCCTCCGGATTGAATACAAGTAAAATAGTACAAGTATGAGAACGTGCCGTAAGCTTATACTTAATAGTATAAATAATAATTGGTCAAACTATGGACAATCATTAATTTGTTTTGTCGTTCGAACCTAAATGTTCAGAGACCCCACAGAGGTATAAATGTTAACAGACCGACAGAAACATTACAATTATATTACAAGACGGCGCGTACCCCACGCAGCTCAGTTACATGCCCTTTTTTCATGCTTTTCGAGTGGTTACCTCCTACAGCCCAAATATCCACGCAACTAATGAGACGCGGAAGTTAAAGTGAGCAATTTCTCAACGTTATAGCGATCAGCGCTCTCTCGTATGGTAGGTAGTCTCTGGCTAACACTTGTGTATGGAAACTAGCTACGCTTTAGTCCTTATGTCTGGTCTGATACTATTTATACGTATGAACGTGAAAACACAAAATATAATCGATTTTATACAGGGCGTATATCTAAAACGAGGCTTCCTTTCAGGAGGTGACTTGATTATCGATGACTGAATTAAAAACGAAAACACTTTATTTTCGTTTTACATTGATAGGGCTAATACAGTTCTGGTAGTGCCCTCTATCGGACATAAGTTACTACGTGATAGTATCCTCACTGAGTGAACCTGTACGTTCGTTGACCCCGGACGCGGCACTAAGGACCGTATTAATAAAGCGATCTCGAGATTGCGAGTCTCACTTTCAATACTGTTTCTTTTTACATACATACGCTCACACCTGTTTCCCGTTGGGGTAGGCTAGGTTTCCCGTATTGAGTTTTGATACTGTATAAATGCGTACCTATCTCAAATAATCTCATAAATTTTCTAATCAAACTTTTCGGACTGCCTTCAAATTTAATGGATTTTCATACAACTTTACTGCACTTCTGAACGCCATATTGAATCATCATCATATCAGCCGAAAGATGTCCACTAAAGGCCTCCACAACGATCAGGCGTGCACTACCCGCATCCAGCTGCTCCCCGCGGTCTTTACCAAATCGTCGGTCCACCTCGTGGGGGGCCTGCCCACGCTGCGTGTTCCATATTGAATAGTTATGACGAAATTACAGCATACTTGAAAGAGATGTCTCCCCCAACTGCCTTCACTCTTTGTAGAAGGATGCCTCGTTTCAGACGTAGATTATGTGACATCGAAGTCTTTGGTCCAACTTTTACCCATCTATATGACCAACATTCGCAACGGGACCAACTTTGAAATCGTAAAAATCAACTCAGTCAGTGTCAGATGGAATGTAACAGTCAAGATAGCCAACATTATTTATTGTTAAGAACATTTTACATTAGTGTTAGGTCAAGCAATGCCCCAAAAAACCGTTTGCAGTTTGACTGTGGGAACTCGGTTCTCACAAGGAAATTAGAAATTACCTATCTAGTAAAAAAATATTTTATTCTGCGTGCATCTGATTCGTATAATAACACTTTCATTGAACTTGATATAAATGTAACGCCTCATTGGGTCAATACAAGTCAAAAATTAGCAAGATAATCACAAGTTTAATTTCTTTCTATTTTTGAGTGCTTATGTTTTGGTTGAATAAACACATGGTTTATCAGAATGTTAATTATCATAGATTTATTTAACGAAATTTACAAATACAAGAAATTCTCTACAAGAAAGAAAATACAAGAAGTTCTCATTGTGTACAATGAATATTTTTCTGTTAAATTTTATCTGTGGACACTGTTACATAAATAACAAATTGTTTGTGTTCTTAAAATAAATGAAATTTTGTTAAATATGATATTTTTTATTAAAACTACTGTTCTTTTCCACGTGCCCTGTTCATACTACTATTCGATATATTTGAAGACAAAAGCTGAACACGGCCAAGACGATATTCGTGATCACTTTGTAAGTCCATAACTATTTGAACATCTTGACCGGTCCTATCTGATGTGACTGTTCTTTACTTCGTTCGTTGTCGCCCCCATATACCACGAAAGAAACTAAAAACATTGGAGACTCCACAAACAGCGGCACATTAATCGAATTCATCATCCACTTCGCACTCGTCGTGACGAACCAGCGACGGACACCGCGACGAACGCGCAAGGAACGTTAAATTCCATCAAAATGCCGCTGATCGCGCCAGTAACGACTCGCTTTTTCTATTCTATGTGTGTTGCCCTCGTTGGTAGATTTCATTATTCTAGTACATATATATATTTTCTCTTTGAGTATTCTATTCTGTTCAATGAGTCACAAAAGCACATCGATATAATTATTACTTCAGATCAGAAAACAAGCGAGATATGTCGCCATTCGAATTAGTAAGGGTTCTAGTGTCGCCGCTTTTAAAACACTATGTTTTTATACATAACGCTCTGGCAAGCGAAACGAAGTGTATAAATATGACGCGCATTTGTGTAGCAATCTTTGGGCTACGTAAACTTATAGTCATAATGTCACGTTCCACGTACCTTTGACATATCTCGCTTGTTTGTTTAATGATCTGACTTTATTACCTATTTACAATAAAGACAACATTGGAGGCATGATTTGACATGTTGAGTTTCAAAACCTCAAAGATTTATGTGGGCATGTAACTGACAGATCCACAGTAACACCTATATACCCATTGCACAAAAGATCTCCCCTGGCCCATCTGGAAGTCTCTAAATAGACTTCGGTCCGGCGTTGGCAGGTGCAGAAAATTTAGAAAGATGTGCTTCTCTAATGATGACAAGTGTGACTGTGGCATCACGCAATCTATGGCGCACTTGTTGTCGTACCCTGCCTCTCCAGTTTCTTGCATAGAGAAGGACCTTTTTGAGGCAAACCGAAGAGCCATCGACTTTGCTACTTTTTGGGCCAAACTACTTTAGGTTATTATAATTTTTGCTATTGACTCGAAAAGAAGAAGACTGGCAAAGGCAAAGAGCAATTATCATTTAAGTACGTACATGTAAAGTATAGCATCACTAATGTTGAAATGGATAGATACTATCGACGGATTTAGTACCTTAAAGCTGCAACGGGAAGATCTTTTATCCATCTGAAGAGATTAATCGGTAACACTTCGATTGCACAGTGAAAAATACAAATAGATAGGATTTCATTTCTACACAGCTTAAAAGTACTTGCGTCGGAACCATTCCAGAAACATATTCAACGATTTCTGTAAATTCACAAGTTGGTGTCGTGTGGTTTCGAGACACCTCCTCTCTTCTCTGCATTGAAAAAATATTTCCATCCCACTTACAATATTTTTTAAAGAATCTTATCATCGCATGTCTTTCTTCAGGTCCTAGGCTACCTCTCTCCCTTTTAACACAATTTACAAAATATTTAATAAATAATAAAAAATTGATGGAAATGAATTTTAAGTTTTACAATAATGTTTTGCTTCACGAATGTAAATAGCTTTATATGAGAGAGTAAATTTCTTCGACTTCTAAATCCGTCCGACTGATAACTCCTTAAATCGTACCGCTGCAACTTATATGATAAAAACTGTCAAATGGTGCCTCGCACGTTGTCCATAGTGTAGTCGTTGGCTCATACATATATAATAAATTAACGTAACAGGTATAGTGATGTTGTGTACCATTAGTTCCGCCTATATCATGTCGGGTCCAGCGTGGCGCTCAGCGTCCGGAGCTGGTCTAGGCCGGCGAGGAGATCCCTGTGGGGAAAAAGGTTAAAATTTTAAGGCGTGTAACATATAGTGGACAACAAATATGTGTATTGCCGAGGTGCACGCAAGCAAGGTGACGTAAGAGTGTAGCGGGTATATGAGCGAGGTGACGTAAGAGTGTAGTGACATGAGCAAGGTGACAGAAGGGTGCAGTGGAAATCTGAGCGAGGTGACGTAATAATGTAGTGACCTGAGCAAGATGACATAAAGGTGCAGTGGATATCTGAGCGAGGTGCTGTAATAATGTAGTGACCTGAGCAAGATGACATAAGGGTGCAGTGGATATCTGAGCGAGGTGACGTAATAATGTAGTGACCTGAGCAAGATGACATAAGGGTGCAGTGGATATCTGAGCGAGGTGACGTAATAATGTAGTGACCTGCGCAAGATGACATAAGGGTGCAGTGGATATCTGAGCGAGGTGACGTAATAATGTAGTGACCTGAGCAAGATGACATTAGGATGCAGTGGATATCTGAGCGAGGTGACGTAAGAGTGTAGTGTGTACCTAAGCGAGGTGACGTAAGAGTGTAATGATCTGAGCAAAATGACGTAAGGGTGCAGTGGATATCAGAGCGAGGTGACGTAAGAGTGTAGTGGGTACGTAAGCGAGATGACGTAAGAGTGAAATGATCTGAGCAAGATGACGTAAGGGTGCTGTGGATACTTGAGCGAGGAGATGTAAAGAATAGAACAGAAATTTATTTCGCTCGAAATGTGGTAAAATCAATGTAGTTGTCTTAAATATACATATAATGTTAAGTATCACACAGTTCGCCAGCGTCTGCCTTGCAAAATTGTTACTTAATATTATACCTATTGTATTATTATTACTTTTACATTAAATTACATTATTAGATCACATTACAATACGTCATTTAATTAAGACTAATTACTATTATAATTATTGAACATGTCATTTTACTGCATAGAAGTACCTTTATAATATTCATCCATCGAGTAAGGTTGCAGTGGGTACCTGAGCAAAGTAGGATAAGCAGCAGACATAGTGACGTAAGAGTGCAGTGGATACCTGAGCGAGCTCTCGGCGACGAGTGCGGCGCGGCGCAGGTCGGAGGCCGCCCCGCCCTGAGCGTGGCGCAGGGCCGCAGCCTCCGCTTGAGACGCGCTCAACTCCTCCTGCAGAGCGCGATTAGAACACGGTCAATGCCCATACTTACAATACAATACAAATACACTTTATTGCACAACAGAAAAGAAAATACAGTTTCAGAAAAGTGGTAAGAATAGAATGTACAATTTGGCGACCTTATCACTAAAAGCGATCTCTTCCAGGCAACCTTTGGGTATAAGGACAGTACATTTGAAATAGGTAGGTTGTGTGTACTTAACTTTAGGGGACCCATTAAATTTACTGTCACTTTATAGCTTGACCACCTCCGTGGCTCAATGTAAACAAAATTGGGTTTACGATTCGGAGGTCGCGGATTCGATCCCTAGCGGGGTATATGTTTAGTACTCGGTTTGGTTGGTGGTAGGGCATTTTAAATGTCCGCTTGGCCTACCACCATCTTATTTAAATGTGCCGCCAGAACAGCTATGTTAATAGCACGATTGTGTTCCGGTTGTCAGAGATAAGCTAGCCAGTTCCCCAAATAAGATGGGGTTTCCGGGTCAGTACGCTTCCACCTTCGGCCTCATCTTCACTTAACATCAGGTGTGATTGAAGTCAAGTGATAACCTGTTGTGCATAAAAAAAACAGCGGCATTTTGGCGGGAGCTTGGCTAGGGATGGCACATTTTTCAATACATATTTCCTTCAATTTGTATTCCGAGTTTGGATGGTAATAAAGGTAGAATATTGTACAGTACACGTCAACGATAGTGTACAGTTGGCAACACCATTTAAGGCAGCAGCCTTAATTAAGACGATCATATTTGCACGCCATAAATGGCAGAATATGCGAACGCGCTGTATTATATTTAAAAATCAATTGTTGGACCATATTCTTGTGAATAAATATTTCATTTCATTTGTTTGGAGGGTCTTGGTTGGATTTTGTTACATTTCCCTTTACATCTTGACCGGTGATCATGTGATAGATAAATTTCAGTTAGACTTAAATAAATATACATACAAAACGTCATTCAGATCAGATTGTTAAATCAAATATATTAAAGAAATTACTAAACATACATATATAACTTTTCAATACATAACCGATATCACAAAAGGGGTGGTGAGAGATATTTGATTGAAACAACATCCACGGTTCACCTCAAGAAATATATAGAAATGCACACGTGACAGGAAATGCAGGGAAACATGCAAAACTATAGATGTTTTTTGGGTGAAAAGTCCCTTAGTCGCCTTTAACAACTCCCACGGGAATAGACGGGTTGGTTTCATTTATTTTTATGCACAAAGGGTTGGTACTTGACCTCAATCACACCTGATGTTAAGTGAAGATGAGGTCGAATTCTAACTTAATTTCCCTTTAGACTTTCTCCTCCTGCTATTTATAAATTAAAGCCTGCTACCTTAACTGTGTTGCCGACTGTACGATGGCTGAATCCACACTGTAGATGATCGAATTACTGCTCATTCACAAAGTTGACTTCTCAAAGGAAAAGGAGCAAGGAACCCAAGGATTGCTCTTTTTAAGTACTTTTGGGTTACATGTTGTTATTTGACAAAACAAGTCAAATTATTTTTATTATAAAATACACTGAAAATCGCTGAGCGGCCAATGTCCATGTTTCTGTTATGATAAATGCACTCCTAACAATTCAAAACATACCTTCAACTTCTTAATTTCCTTTCTCAACTTTACGACAGTGATCTCAGCTTCCGATGCTCGCGCCTGAAATTAAAAGTTAACTATTTAGTTCCTAAAAACGTTCTAATATTGTGGAAACTATACAAAGCTTTCATAAATACAGAAACCAAATGCTAACCCGAACATAATGAAATTTGGCAGGTGTGTTCATTGGGTTATTTTTATTTTCTACTGGTTATTCCCACTGTAATGGGAAAAATGCGCGGGCAACACCGCGGTGCGTCCTCTAGTTACTGATAATAACTTAAGCTATTTAGGTATCTTTATTTACAATTAGCTTGTAGGTTTTCAAGTCTCAAAAAGAAATCTCAATGGATTCAATGAAGGTGCCATTGGT
Source organism: Oegoconia quadripuncta (assembly GCA_949316235.1). Classification (NCBI taxonomy): domain Eukaryota; kingdom Metazoa; phylum Arthropoda; class Insecta; order Lepidoptera; family Autostichidae; genus Oegoconia; species Oegoconia quadripuncta. The sequence continues at coordinate 18,884,255 of OX438756.1, read as the reverse complement.
CGGAATAAACCCTCTTAATGTAAGCCCATATTCCTGCTGCAATTGTTACCGGAACAGTAGGAACATTTTTAGATTACCCTACAAATCAATATAAAAGTTAATTAAGATTAATTTTTTTAAAGTAATAATGTTTTCTCGGCTCTAATTTCTATCGCGTTTCCCACTCCGCCCATGCATATTGCCTCCGTAGCAAGAAATGACGTCACAGTGGGATAGTTGCATATTTCGTCGAAACGAATTCGCAAGACAAAATATTATCTCGCGCGACAAACGTTTATCGCGCCCGTCATGCCCTAGTGCTGGTTTGACACGAGGTGCCTTCAGCTGCGGTACCGTTGGAGCAGGAGCGGTACCTTGATATAAAACATGCGGCCCGGCATGCCTTTGCCTTAATAAAACACTCGATCAGGAACATCAACTTCAAACTTCATTAATCTTCAAACAGTACAGGAATTGCAAATGGCCCTACAGATTGAACAGGCTACAAGATGTATTTTACTTCAATAACTGTGTAAAAACAACAAATCATTCATCAAATATTACTCGGGCTTGCCCTACTCTCCAAGTGCGTTGGAGCAGAGTGAGACTCACCGCCGCATCGACGAGGCTGGACTCGACGACGCGCGACGCGACGTCGAGCTGCCCCGCATAGTCGCGGTCGGCGAGGCGCGCCTCGGCCCTGCGAGCCCGCAGCGCGGCGTCCGAGGCCCGCGCCGCCGCCAGCTCCGCGCGCAGCAGCGACGCCGCCTCGCGCGCCGACGACAGCTCGCCCTCCAGGCGCGACCGGCGGCTGCGCTCCGCGAATAGCTCCGATCTGCGGGGGGTTTTCTTCCCATCTAATATTCGCTTCGGAGTGTCGGTGAATCAGCGGTTGAGACGTGGTCTATCAATTTGATAGTATGGGAAGCAACTTTATAGCCGATATGAGGCTACCTCAAGCGCTGGTTTAACTTCTTTGTGTATAAGTACTATTTGGGACACTTTCCACAGAAGTGGATAATGTCTTTACCCTAACTGTGCCATTGAACAAGAGGATCAAGTACATCACAGCCTTTCAGTATTTCTTTTGTGATAAGGTCAAACCAGGGGGTCTTCCCGTTATCAAGATTTGTCTTATTATTTCTTTTGGTGTAATAGGCTTGATAGACAACTCCTATAATAAGTATAGATTAAATCTGGATAATTTGAAACCATACCTGGTCCTCTCCAGCTCGGATATGATCTGCTGCATTTGTTCATCCTGGTGCTCTGGCTCTGGTGAAGTGCGGCCAGGGTGCACTGGCAGAAAATCGGGCAGACGCATAGACTCTGCACCTAGAATGTCATACTGTGTATGAGGATTTCAAATATGACTTTAAAGTGTATACAAGTTGGAATTGATAACTGTTAATGTTTATCTTAATATACAATGTGTCCCGGAGAGAAGTGACCAGCGGGCGTAGTTTGAAAATTTATACAAAATTATCGATAAATCATTTAAATTTAGAGACCTAACTGCTTTTGTTTTTTAAAAATTGTTAATCCTTTTTTTTTAATAGACATGTCTGACCTTCTGCACTATTTTAGTCATAATTTCTTTGTTTTTACGTCTTTCCCAATTCTTTTTTTTTAATTCAGTGCTGTTATTATTATTCATCAAATTAAGTTATGAAAATTATCCCAAAACAAATAAATAATTTATTAAAAAAGAAATAAACTTAAAATTCGACCAACAAAACTGTATTTCTTTAAGTTTAAAAATAAAAAAACGAAAAATGTCCCTATAACATCATGTTTTTTTTTAATTATTATGATACTACATGATATTCTCTAAAATATCCTCGAACAATGTTTTTAGTTATTTCAAATAAATGTGAACGTACGAGACATTGAAATTGACCTTTTAGTTAGTTACTGGATAACTAGATAGAGATAAGTTTAAAAAAATGAAAGTAATGTTTTAAGCAGTTTATTTGCACATTTAAGTGTTTTGTTATTACAATGAATCATTTTGATTTTAACATGATAGTTTAATAATAAATAAAAGATACTTAATTTGTTAAAATGGTTGTTTATTAAGAAAAATCAGGTAATTAATTAATTATGTTTTCAAAATGACCGCCGTCAGCGGTTATGCAGGCCAGGGCCCTAAATGACATCCTTAGTGTAGTTCGCCTTATTTCTGCATGATTCTGTGCTATTTCTGCGGCAGCAGCATCGATTCTCTGTTTCAGCTGGTCTCTTGAAATTATTGGCACAGCATAAACTTTTTGCTTCATGTAGCCCCAGAAATAATAATCAAGAGGCGTCAAGTCTGGTGACCTCGGGGGCCATGCTACTGGACCGCCTCTGCCAATCCATCTTGGATAATTTTCATTGATGAATTCACGTACCGATTGTGCATAATGTGCCGGGGCTCCATCTAATTGAAAGTACATGTGACGTCTCGTCAGCAAAGGGACGTCCTCTAATAATTGTGGGAGATCATTGCGTAAAAAATTCAGCATGACCTCTTGCGTAAGTCTTCTTGGCAATTCAAATGGGCCAATAATTAAATCATCAATAATTCCAGCCCACATGTTTACAGAAAACTCGTATTGAAACGAGGTCTCCCTCACTGCATATGGATTTTCAGCGGCCCATATGTGCAAATTTCGGTGGTTGGTTATTCCGGCCCTGGTGAAAATAGCCTCGTCGGTCCATAAAACGCGCTTTATAAAGTCAGGATTAAGCCTGTGTTGACGTAATATCCATGTACAAAATACCAACCTCGGTATACTGTCACCATCTCTTAAGTTTTGAGCGCGTCGATAATGGTAGGGGTGAAGTCCCTCTTTCTTCAATACGCGCCAGACGCGCATTCTTGTTATCCCCAGCCTGATAGCAATTCTGCGAATGCTTATCGTTGGATCAGCTGTTACTAAACGTAACACCTGCTCGTCGATGTCCATACGAACAGCAGGAGCAGGTTGTACGGGTTCATTTCGTCTGCGACGTAAACCCATTTCACTCATTTGGCGATGTACTGCGATAAACGAGCGATATCCAAGTACGACCCGGTTGGGATATCGTCTTCTGTACTCCGCAACGGCAGCTCGTGCGTTCCCGTCACAAAAACCATACACAAAATGCATATCAGCCACATGAGAAGGTTGTAAATTTGCAAGTCTAGACATTTTAAAACAAAGTCACAAATTTAAACAGTAGTCCTCGAAACTCGGAAGCGCACCAATTGAATTCAAAGACGTAGCGTCACGGACACAAGGAACGATCGACTAACTAATAATAAGCAAATTGGAGCCGGTCTGAGAAAGGTGGCGGGGGGCGGGAGGACAGGAGCTATACGATAACAGCTAGTAATTTTTTACCTGCTCTATCCTTATTTGAAGGTCACAATTCAACACATTGTACTTTGGCACACGTTTCAAATTGATAGAAACATTGTTCTAGGATATTTTAGAGAATATCATGTAGTATCATAATAATTAAAAAAAAACATGATGTTATAGGGACATTTTTCGTTTTTTTAATTTTAAACTTAAAAAAGTACAGTTTTGTTGGTCGAATTTTAAGTTTATTTCTTTTTTAATAAATTATTTATTTGTTTTGGGATAATTTTCATAACCTAATTTGATTAATAATAATAACAGCACTGAATTAAAAAAAAAAGAATTGGGAAACACGTAAAAACAAAGAAATTATGACTAAAATAGTGCAGGAGGTCATACATGTCTATTAAAAAAAAAGGATTAACAATTTTTAAAAAACAAAAGCAGTTAGGTCTCTAAATTTAAATGATTTATCGATAATTTTGTATAAATTTTCAAACTACGCCCGCTGGTCACTTCTCTCCGGGACACATTGTATATTAATAAAAAAAAGATAATGAAATGGTGCTACATGAATATCAAGCTAAAGAACCGAGTAAAAAGCTTTTAGATCAGGAAAAACACCAAAATGAGAGACATTACCAAGCATATACTCAAACTAAAATGAAGGTGGACGGTCAAGTTATAAACAAAGAATAAAAAAAAGAAAGATGGTCAAAAATTATACCTGACTAGCTTCCTGCCCATTGCTTAGCCTGTGTGGGATAACTTTATTGCAAATGTGTTTAATTTGTTTATACTGCGGGAAGTACTCGTTTTAATTGGATAAAATATATCCTATGTTCTATTTAATACAGGGTATGTTCTACTTATGGCTTAGACATCTGTTGTTTTGGCTAAACAAGAGATGTCTAAAGAACTGAACAGACGAATAACAAACAGTTGGTCACGCTACTGGTCACTTAAAGAGGTAGTGAAGAGCCCTTTTATACCAATTTCAGAGAAAAGAAAAATTTTTAACATGTGTATTCTCCCGAACCTAACTTATGGCTGCCAAACATGGGCATTAACAAAATTAAACAGCAACAAGCTAAAAATATGCCAGCATGGGATGGAAAGGAGCATGTTAAACATGAAATTGAAAGATAAATGGAGACTCTCAAAAATCCGAGATATTACAAAAGTAAGCGATGTAACATACAATATTAAGAAACTTAAATGGCGCTGGACTGGACACATGATAAGGTCAGAAAAAGCCAAGTGGACAAAAGAGATAACCACCTGGTACCCTAGAGATGGGAAAAGACGGAGAGGAAGACAGGTGAAGCGATGGGAAGATGATTTGCCACAAGGGTGGAGAAGATTTGCCAAGGACCGTCATAAATGGCGTGATATGGAGGAGGCCTATGTCAGGGGACAGCCTGACCAAGCAGAAAACGTTGCTGGCGTCAGTCAGGAAATTTGATTGTAATCTGTAATACTTGGTCGGAGAAATAAAGGCAATTTTTATTTTTATTTTTATTTATGTTCTACTTATACATATACTACATTTCATCAAAAAACGTTCACCCGTTTCGCCGTGCTTGAGCAGCAAACAAACATTCAAACTTTTGCATTTATAATTTTAGTTAGATTGGGTACCAGCATATAAGACGCGTAAAAGAGGCAGATCATTTAAACAATGGAATGATGATATAGTATGTGTGCCACACATGACCAAGATGAGCAAGAAAAGAAGAGGATTGGAATACACCTTACACTAACATGTATCAATATGTTATTTCCTTTTAAACTTTCTTGTTATTTTAAAAATACTACAAGCTGGCTACTTTCATTAATGTTTGGTGTAGTGGTTAGAAACTCTGCTGCTATACCAAAAGGTCGCGGGTTCGAATCCCGCTAGGGACATATGTTTGTATAATGAATACAGACATGTGTTCCCGAGTTATGGATGTTTTTCATTTATATATGTATTTATTTACAAAAAAAAAATGTATTTGTGTAGTTTATCAACCATCTGGTATCCATAATACAAGCCTAGTTGCTTAGTGTGGAACTAGATAGCGCTGTGTGTATGTGCAAAGATATTTATTTCTTAATCAATGACGTTGGATCAGCAGAGAATACTAAGCAATACACTTCACATTATAATTATTGTTATACTTTATTAGAGCTGTTATTCTGTTCCCAGTTAAGAATAGTGATAATTATTGTATTGCCTGTCATAAAATACGATTTATGCGTTGTTCACAGACCAAAGATCATGGATTTATTAAAATATATGTGAATAAATAATTACACTTCATAAAATATGAAATGGATACTGTGACCATTTAATTTAAGCATTGTTTAAAATGCATACATACACAATGTCACGACCTTTATCCCAAAAAGGGGTGGTCAGAGATATCCCAAACAATAGTGGTTACTCCATATCCACATAATATGACTTATTGATGTTAGAAGTTAAAAATATAAAGTAGTACAGTCATCGACACTAACAGTTGCCAACAATATTTAAAATCAAGTCAAAATTTACAACCATTTTTATGATGAAATGAAATTATAAATTTTGCAAGAACTTTGGAGCACAAAAGAATCACAATAATCAATTATTGTGATTCTTTTGTGATAATTCAAAATAATCATATTTTTGTATTCTTTCGTTTATTCGATAAATTCTATGATATAGATTTAAAATGATTAAATGGGTTTTCATAATAAATGTTAAGGTACAGAGATGAAAGATATTGTACTGCATTATATACACATTTTACTTTGTATTCATAGGTTAACTTGATATCTAGATGTGTCAATTTCACATAGTTCAGGACAGAATACTGTTGGTAACAGAATGAACAAGTTAAGAATTTTCTAGATACTGCCACTAGCTACAAAGGGAGAGACCCTATTCAACATAAAATAAGTGCATGCATATAGACATAGAGTTATGGAAACTAGTCTGCCGATGAATTCACATTATCAATGATGCTGAGTGTAATAAAGTAATTGCATAGATATATGAAATCTTACCAGCATTTGGAGGCAGATCAAGAGGAAAAGTATTTCTTGGAGACATGTTCCTCCTGTCAGCTGGGTTGACAGACTCGGTGAGGTCAAGACTTAGGTGTGCTGGTGGGTCGATGAGTACCGGACCAGCAGCCTCCGCTCCCACCGGCAGGCCCAGGGAGATGTCCCGCCCCGGCCCATAGGCCGCAGAGGCAGATGCCGCACCCATGTACGGATCATAGTCATAACTCCTATTACCACCATAGCTAATATTGTTCCTCCTTCCCAAAGATGATGAAGATGCCGCATTAAAACTAGTATTAAATGTAAAATCCGGCAAATTGTCCAGATCAACTGAAATTGGACCATTAGAGTTCAGATACGCCTGCTCCACCAGAATATGGTCCTGTACAAAGTCTGGTAATGATGGCATGCCAAGAGGCTCTGAAGCCAAATTTGGCCTATGATAGAACGGCACGTCAGAACTGTCCGCGTAATAGTTATGCTTAGAATCAGAATTGTCCACTACACTAAAAGGTATCTCTACTGAACTACTAGAAGACGTGTTATCACTAATGCGGTGGCTACTGCCTTCGCTGGGTTTTTCTTTGGTTTGGGTGTCGGCGCCTGCAGTCGAGCGACCTTTGTCTCGCCGCGTATCGGCGTGAATGTCTATTTTAGTGGGCGAGTGTTGAACTGTATTAGCGTAAACTTTGGGCCGAGCCCCCGTGTTCTCATATGTTGAATTGCCAGGCAAGGACAGATCCCGCTTGAGGAAGTGTCGGAACGAGAATGGGTTTTCATCCTTCCGCGTCGCACCCGTCGACTCTGAAATAAAAAGGAATGTTTGCTCCGGAATGCCTTGTCTTTATATTTAGCGGCCAAAAAACAACTTCGTAAAACACTCACTTGACGGCGAATTTTTCGGCTGTGGTGGCGTTGTGTCGCCGTTTTCATTGCTATTATATTTTGCTTCTTCGATTCCTAAATCTGGTTTCGTCGTATTTTGTTCATTTTCTTGTGAAGGGCCTCCTGTATTTAAATTTTGTTGCAATTTCTTATTCGAAACACCATCCTCGTCTTCCGCCATGATAATGAAAATGACAGTTTGGTATTGCGTTTGGAAATATTGTGATCGAAATTGAGAATAGACGTTCGAAAATAAAATAGAGATGTAAATGTCGATATCGATTAAGAACAATTAATCGAGGGTATTTTCTTTCACGGAATTGCATTCATACACAGACCATTAAACACATGTTTATTGGTCTGTGCATTCATATGATTTCTTTCTACCACTCATTGTCGCGGTCTCAATTGCATGGCATCCATTCAGCCAAGTGCGTAAGTTTCAGTCGATTTTTTTTTTTAATACTCGTGGTTAGCTCTAAACGTTTTGGGTTTGGTTTACTTTGGTAGCGTCAACGATATAATCGTTCATCAAAAATAATTCGGTGAATTATATAGTCTAAACGCCTTGACCGATTTCAAAGTGCACGATGAATAACTGAACCAAACCGAAACGAAAAAATTATGTATCATTACTGACACCGTTTTTCCGTTTTTACTGATACCGTGAAAAAGTCCCGTGTTTCCTATTCACGTGGGGATTTCGCACAATCCGTTCACAGCGGACGTTTCATACACCTATAAACTTCATAGTCTCCGTAGGTCAATTCGTGTTTAGTGAGTGAGGGACTTCTCGCCTTTATATGAGTGACGACTTGTTCGATGTAGTGGTCCAAAGGGTCGGAGGTTCGAATCCCGCTAGGTGCATATGTTCCTATGATAAATACGGACATGGTGTACCCAAGTTATAGACGTTTTGAATTATTATTTTTTGTATTTATTTCCAAAATAAATGTGTTTGTTCAGTTATAGCAACCATCTAATATCCATAATACAAGCAACTAGGCTTAGTGTGGAACTAAATGGCGCTGTGTGTGTACATACAAGGATATTTCATTTATTTATATAGATTTAGTCAACTACTATCAAGTGCATTATACCTTTCCTTTTGACAACTTAATGATGTTGCCATGTGAAAACTTTTAAGAATATTCCAGGACCCCTATTCTCGCACACTCGACATTTGTCTATCGATAGACATTGGCATGTCTATCTCTTTCACACTTATATACGTGTGTAAAAGTGACAAACCTATTGATGTCGTTCGACATTGAAATCTCGAGTATGTGAGAATCGGGGTCCTGGACCCCTATTCTCGCACACTCGACATTTGTCTATCGATAGACATTGGCATGTCTATCTCTTTCACACTTATATACGTGTGTAAAAGTGACAAACCTATTGATCTCGTTCGACATTGAAATCTCGAGTATGTGAGAATCAGACCCCGAGTCGCTTTCGTAGTCAGACTCTATCTTCTGATCTCTTATTGCCATTCAAATACCGCTCAGTTTCAATGAGATAGGAGATAATATAAAGATTATTTCATGTAGGTTTCATTTCATGCATTTTCTACAATGTCGCCCATGCTAACTTTTATTAAAAAAAATATTTAAATTATACTATTTTTATAATTTATATTTAATTATATTATACTATTTATTAAGCATAGCTAGAAAGAGATGTCGATATACAAGTTACATAAAACTGTCCCGTTTTAACTGTCCTCAAGCGGAGATCTCTGCATGAGTAACATTCTATAATACGTGCCTAAATCAACTGAGTTATTTCGTCTTGTTTTTGAAGTATTTATAACAGTAGGTAAGATTTGAGATTAATAATTAGGTACTTATGTAATTCTCATTCACATAAGGGTAATTCACCAAGGAAGAAAGAGGAAGGCATTATGTTTCTATTTGGCTCAGCCCTCGGAAGTCATTTGTGGGGGGTCTATTGCTTAAGCAAAACTATTGTTATCGAAATCTATATCGGTAGTTAAGAGCGGTCCCGATGCGAATAACAGAGCTATTTACTAGCCTAAATTATTAATCCAAGTTTACAAAAAATAGCGTAGCATAGCATATAAAACTATTAGCTATGTTTAGGCTTTCACGTATGAGGTGTCTAGGAATAGGTTCTCAGATATGAATCATCAAACAATCAGACATCAAAGAGTACCTATATTTCATCATCATCAACACCTCCTCTCACTGGGAGAGAGTATGGATCCACCACGAGGGCCCAGTGCGGATTAGTGTCAGACTAGCCACCTGACAATCAGTATTTTTAAGCCGCCCCTGTAGGCAACCGACTTGGCTTAACGAGTGCCTTCAATTGAAAACAACCGGGACCGACACTTTCACGTGCCCTCCGAAGTACGGAAACACTCGTATTAAAATGCTACAGTGGTCACCCATCCAAATACTGACCGCGCCAGACATTGCTTAACTACGCTAATCGAAAACGAATAGCGAGAATGCGACTGGGCCACGAATGGATCAGATTACGAATTTACTAATGGCTCCTAACCATATTTTTATTTTCTAATATTTTAGAGGGTTTTTTCCTACGGGAAAATGCGACCCTCATAGGACCTCCCATCTTCCACACAGCAAAACGTGGTACCTATCTAATATACTATCTACGCTTTATCTCCATAACAACAAAAGTGCCCTGGCTTCCGCCGATGTGGGGGAAGCCAGCGCACTATTACATGTTCCTAAGTCTACTCTGGAACGCCGCAAGTAATAGTACTGTGACCGTTCCGCCTCATTCCGAAGACACTCCATAAGAATGTGGTATACCATATTTGCATATAAAAAGTCAACTTCAACTTTTTATTTTATGGCAATCGGTCGTCTATATTACGATCGACCATTACTGCCAGACCCATAGTTTAGTACAGACTTCATACTGGTCAACCTCATTCAGTGTTTAAGCCATATAAAAAGTCTCGCAGTTAACTTAGCTGACGTACGTGTCGACTTTATGTTTAATTAGTCTATGGGATTGCGTGTACTCATAACAGACTCATTGAGTTTTTGTCTGGCACTTTATAGGTTTATTATTCTAGGTATAAATTGAAAACAAAATTAAATAGAGAAGATTTTATTACATCTATTTATAAGGCTCCTTTGACTGTGTCGTAGTGTGAACCAATTTGTGAACAATATAGACAGTGTGATTCACTAAATACAACAAGTTTTAAATAATAATAATAATAACAGTGGGATTTATTTAACGTAACACAAAATAAATTCGTTAACAATAAATGCAATTCCTTAACAATAATGTAGATTTAAGTTCCTTAATATAAAAATAGTGTAGGTAATAAATAATTTACATATTCTGAGCGTAGTAGTTATTGCAAGTTGTAACAAGCATCACACATAGATATTAAGTCCCGTATTTCAGAATGTTGCTCAAGCGTAGATCTGAGCTTGAGCATAGTTTGAAAGAGATGCCGCTATACAAGTTACATAAAGCTGTCCCTTTTTAACTGCCCCCAAGCGGAGATCTCGAGGCTTGAGTAACATTCTGTGGACATTAGGCCCGTATTGATGAATCGTAATTTGAGATCCCGTATTTGGCCCGTAAATTGAGATCGCGTCTCAGTCTCAAGACCATTTTTTCTGATGCTGTTTTAATATGCAGCAGATTCTCAAGTGTCAACTTGAGGCCATGTCAATCTTGAGAACGGTTTATTAATACGGGCCTTAGTGTGCCTAACAGTTCGAGATTCCTCTAACTATAAGTACATAATGCAATTATCACGAACGTCGAGCTGTCAGGGACACGTAAAATTCTAATAAATTCATTGATAAGAGGCACAAATTTTAGACTGGGAATATTAATAATTCTCTTATTAGTAGTAGATTTAATATAAAGTAATACGCACAAACACACAATGTCACGACACAACTTGGACTTATTGAAAATAATTCGGAACTTAAGTAAACACTTAAATAAATTTAAATACGGGCAAATTTAAGCTAGTTGTTAAAATATTCCCGAGACTAAATGTTGCAGCCGCTTTCACTTACAGGCAGTTGCCATTTTGCCATCGAAGATGTTCAACTTATGGTGGGGGCTGAGTCGAAGAATACTGCGTTAATTAACTGCACGCGCTACTATGTGCATCTCTCTCAGACTCTTTATGTTGATAAGGGACAGAGATACAAACTGCGCGATGCACCTCACTAACGTCGTAACCCGGCTCAAATGAATCCCATTGCCACAACACTTTTATTGTCAGTGGATAACAAAGTTTGTTTGCGTTATATTATTCCGGCGCTTTCTTTTGTCACTTTGTAGAAATGAAAATGTAAGTTTATTTCAAAGAATGCCATTACAGAATTAAGTTTATTACTTAATCGTTAATGACGTCAGCTTTAAAATAATCTTCGATAGAACATAAAAAACATAGTCGATTACTATTGAACCTTATTTTAAACTTCGTGGTTGTTACGGGATCGCTTTTCAATATTCCAATTTATCAGTAATAGTAATTTATTATTAACTAGCTTGCCACCCGCGACTTAATTCGCGTGGATCTCGAATTAAAATATAAACAATCATTTGTATTTCACACATGTTTATATACATATATTGGTATATATAAATTATCTAAATGATGGTGAATAAAAAATCCGTTGTGTAGTTTAGAACAATGCACAAAGACGCGGATAGCAACTTTGTTTTAAAGTATTTAGAAATATTAATAAATAAATAGATATTACTGGAATATTTACATTTAAAATAATTTACATGAATCTGAAATAATTTGGCACAGACTTTTGACTATGTAACTAAAGTAATAACAAGCAAATTGATACGTCATGCATTAATAATCGTGTACAATTATCATTGTGACTTCGCATTTAAATGTGCGACGCTGTACGAAACAATTATGCAAGCATTTATATTGAAGTTGTGACTTGCGCGTCCCGGTTTGGTCCAATGTTGTAACCAACTATTTAAAATTTTGTCCAAGTTTCAGTGAATCTATGCTGTGAACATTTTAATAATCACAATCTGACAAACTTTTATAATTTCATTAATAGCACCGTGATTTTTATGGGGAGTTGTAATGCATGTATACGTACAGAATTTTCATTAATTATCTAACTATTTAAATCACAAGTTCATAATGTTGTATGTAGAACTAAAGTGAGCGATATCAATGTGCTAAATAAAGTTGAAAATGACCGATTATTTCTGACAAATAAATATTTTAACATAAAAATACATAGCTTTGGATTTATAGCGCACACATAGAAACTGGTATATAGTGCAACATTTTTACAAGGTAAATTATCTGTATCTAACGCTGGATTAATTATTTCGTTTTGTATTTTAATAATAAAAGTTACAGTCTAAGTGACGTGAATATATTGCCGTGGTAAATACATTATGTTATTTTGATTACATCGATATTTTTATTTTTTGCATGATAACATAAAACTGACGAAATAATGCCAACAACTTTAAAATTTAAATATATTTTGTTTACGGCAACTCCCTACCAACTTTTTATACCTAAAAGACAGATTGCCCATTTTTTAGATGTGGTCGATAATGCTTTGTACCCAGATAATATCGCATTTATGCAAACAATTGATTGAGACAGATGTAAACGCTGAATCTTCGCAAAAAAATTTGTTTAAATTTCATTTTAATTAAACGACAAATATAGTTGCATTTAGCTTTTAAAAAATTGCACTACCTACCTATTTCGTTCAATGTTCAGTAGATCAACGAAATATATTCATTGGTACATTTGTGGAGTGACTTCGATACTTTTTATTCATAGCCAAACGCCATGGTAAATCTCAATTATTAGCTTTCTATTTTTTTATTTAACATAAGGTGTCCTCATGGACTTATTAATAAGTCCATGGGTGTCCTTCGCTGTTGAATAATCTGTGAGAGCGAGAAGTGTAGATTGCTATGATCGTTGATTTGAAGAAGCAAGACAGAATTATTATTTCGTAACAATGCGAATTCTTAATAAATATGGCACAAATCGTTGTATAAGCTTTCATGAATTCTAAGCAAGCTATTTCTTAGCATATTGAACATTGTATTTTACAAAAATTTGGAGGAGCGTAACATTTCACACAAATTGCACTTTTAAAACATTGCATAACTTACCGCTTTAGGTGCACTATTCATAATAATGATTCACTGCATTGATTAGGACAATGTTTTCAACTAAACCAGATTGTGGAGAATCTTTTAATTTTATGTTCACATTCATCACGATTCAGCAGCCGTAGGTACCACGTAACAATTTTTGCGTTCGGTCGCTAAATTTGGTCCTACGTAAGCGCCCAAGAAGTAACTTACTATCCTTTACACGTTTATCCTCTTATACTTACGTCTGTAGCGCTTACGTTTTTTTTTTTTTTATATATGAGAGGGTGGCATACGTGGTACCGAATTTAGCAATAGAACGCAAGCGACCTAAACGGCAAATTATGTATTTATTTATTTAACACTTTATTGCATATATAAGTATACAAATATACATTGAACAAACATAGGATAAAAATTACAATACACAATAGGCGAGCTTTTAATTAATAACAATTTAATAAAATGTACGCAATTTTTTACGTGGTCCGACGGCAGAGTTCCCGTGTATCAATATAATACTCTTAGACTCGGCGACATATATAAATCATTAGAACAGCCAAGTTTAGTTGTAAATTGCTTAATTTATAATTTAATACAGTGAAAAAACTCAATATCCCTCAATTTTGCTTACAAATTATTAGGTGAGGTTTATTGAGGATAGTTGAGTTAATTTTTCGACTCGTCAATTCGGTTAAAATGAAAATCCGATATTTAACAGTCGTGTGAGGTGACATTATTATAAATAGTTTGAATCACAGAGATATAATTAGGGCTTAGGGTTAAGTGGGAAGCGTTTTGTAAAGCTAAACTAATATTTACAGCGTTAAAACGAATTTAGTTTTAGAGGTTCAATATTTAGTTTAGTAATTTTGTAGTCCATTATTCCAATCTTAACAAATAACAATTTTTCAAACTACCGCTGTGGAAACCAAGAAAAAATTTAAGCATTAGAAGTGTTCTTAGAACGGCCGGGGAAATGGATTCTAATGACCCAAGCTAAAACCTTGTCACAGTAAACGCCTCTACAGTATCATACATAAAACCTCAGTAAGATTTGACGACTTTTTTACGTTTACTGTGACAAGGTTCTAGAGCGAATCCATTTCCCAAACTGTGGTTATTTAGGCTTTTTTAATCTGCAAAATTGGATTGTGCAAATATAAGTAGACAGAGCAGGTAATGTGTGTTTTATATGGCGCTAATATTATGATCAGATAAATAAGAAATGATACCAGTGATTGTTCACTTGTCGTTTCTATATTATCTTTCACGATAAATATAATTGAACAACGTAAATTGCTAGCATTTTATAATAAACGGAAATAATGTATTATAATGGTGTTGATTCAGTTGGCAGACGTATAAAACACAGTTTTAGATCCTTTTTTGACTACAAGCGCACAAAAAAGACGACATGACAGTTTAGTTCTGTCACTTTAGTTCCTCGAACGTATCCTCAAAGCTTTCTAGAGAGCATGTTTAACATGACAACTAAAAGTGATTAAAATCGTTTGAGGTTATGATTTGTGAACGACGTGACAGGACATGTCATGTCGTACTATTTACGTGCTCGTACATGGCTTTGGCCGAACATCTAATTGATAATACCAGATATGGCATCGGCCTAGATTCTAAAAATCTAGGTATGACAGAAAAAAGGAAAAATACGTGGCTGTACGGTCTACGACCCTTGCCTTTTCCACTCAAAGGAAAAAAAGAACCAAAAAAAAAGCCAAAAAATAGACTAGCTCAAATTGAGTTTCACTTTATGCCAAGGGAATCGACATCATTGTATGAATTTCTTTAGAGTGCATAACAATTAAAATATACATTTTGAAGACCATAAAACAAGGAAAATCAGTCTTTAGGATATTATAAGGAAGAGCAATTTTTTAATAACATACGACTAAATCATAAACATAACTGAAGAAACATAAATGTTAGTAACGAGATCATAATCTCATAGGAGCGCTTTGCACAATTTCCTATACATATAAAAACACGTAATTTATTTATGTTGTATGACAATATGAAGTACAATCGTAGACAAAGGTATTTTAACATATGGATGACATTTTCTTTTATTTTAAACGCTTTTATTCTATCACTTTCAAAGGCAACAAACACATATTTTAGTTGAACTGATAGTGCAGTAACACTCGTATTTTATCAGCTAAACTAATAAATACTATCGATGCTAGTAGTATTCCAAGTATTCATGGTGAGTTTGCGTCACGAATTTTGGGGTACTACTTGGACGACAGAGGAGATAGATGTTTAGTTGGGCTATTACGTACTTCTCAATTCACGTTATCGATTGTGATTGCTTAGTTAATTTCTCGCTTAGATGTTTTCTTATTGGTCAACGTCACCGATGACGTACCGGTACGTAATAAACCCCCCTAGAATATGGCTAATGATCAAAGATACATACATAGTCGTAAAACGTAGTCATTGAGTCCAAATTACGTTTTATTAAATTCCAAATGGATTAACACTCACTACCCAAAGGTGATTTAGTCTCAGTATCATAAGAATAAATGCCAAATATTTTTTTATAATAGTAATACATTTATATGTATTGGCATCAAAAGAATGCTTACAGCCACGGTCAAAAGAGATTTTACTTAACTTTTACTTTTCTTAAAACTCTTTTGAGAACGACTGCGTAATTTTGGCAACAATTTTTAATACTAACATCTTATAAATACTATACGCGAAAAACCCTTGAAAAATAATTCTCTACATCTGTATTTTGAAAAAACTACTGGTTATACATACATTTAATACATTTCCACTGTCAATAATCACATTTTATAGATACACTTAGACAAAACTACATTATTCAAACGAGTGTTTTGGAATTAGATTCTATTTATTTCTCTAATAAGGTTGCGTTTAGTGCGATGACTATTAAAATATTTGGTTCGGTAATAATTAATATTTCACGGGTTTGTATTGAATCGACCTTGATTCTTGTATATTCTAGCTGTTAGATAGCTCTAGCGATAATCTACCAGATAACGTGTGCGAGCAATTTTCGTTGATGGCACCGTATTTGCATAAAGAGATATTACGATAATATCATAATGTTAGCCCCACGAATTACTTGTTAGAAGGCATTTGGTTCGTGGAAAAAAGAAAAAGTATAAGGTACATCAAAATCAGATGGTTTAATTCATTTTTTTACCTTTCAAAAATTGATATACTGAACCGGGTGTATAAAATTGAAGTTTAATCACAAGTGGCATATGTCCCAACTATTAGCCGATGGCACCATCCATCGGCTATTACTGTGATGCTAAAAAAGGTGACAAATCAATGTAATTTATTATCCAATCTTCGTAAGTCCTATCGAACCTTTTACTGGCACAAGAAGTTTTAGCCAAATCTGTTTTCCTTTCGCCGTGATCAAGTAATGAACAAAAAACTTTTGCATTTTTATTAGTTGGTAGTTGGATTTATCGGTTCGTTTAAAATAATACAGGTAATGAACTATAATGTCGAAGGCTCTGACAAGAGAGAACGTATAAAACATCTCACGAAAAATCGCAATGTGCTATTACTCTCAGTACTGTACCTACAGTAATTATTACACTTATAATCTTGACCCTCATATTAAAAAAAAAATCAACCGAGAGGGCTGTTTTTTAAAATATGGATTATTTTTTAAATTATTGAGAAATGGACCTTCGCTGAATTTTGAAGGAAAGTTTCACTTCGTAACTATATACGCTCGAGCGACAAAACGACCACCGCCCGCTTCAAATAAATATAGCTCCTATTGTCTCTCAATACGACACACTTTATTAATGAACAGTTAGTACGGCTTGCTTTTATACTCGTTAAAAAAGGCGAATAGGATGTATAAAAATCGAAAATTTAGAAAACTAAAATAAACAGACTGTTTTAAAAGCTCAATATCTTCGAAACGATAAGGCTGGGCATATACGTCAGATTTTTCCATCAGATAGTCGGATCCAATAGCCTGATACGTTCGAGTCGGAAACAGCTCCGAGGTGTTTACGATTTCATTACCGGTTTTTTTCTTCTTTCGCGTCAACACGACCAAATAATTTTTTCTTTTTTGCAATAAGCAAATGCAATAAATTCGTCGTCCATTTTCCGCCGTCCATAGCTCGAGAGATATAATAGCTGACTTCAGAAAAAGTATGACGAAAGAATCGGATGTGTCGGGAGTCTAATCAGACAATCGGAAATACACTCTGGCGTATATTTCCGCCCAACCGATTTCTAATATGGCTAACTACCCGCATGGAGAAGACTTTACATACACAAACTTTTGGAACTAAAAGACAGTTTCATGGCGCTATAATGCCATAGACAGATATGGTTTCATACTTATAACCCTTTGCCAATTGCAGGAAGACGTTTAAATACTGACGCATGACGTAGCTGTAACATTCGAAAAAACGGTGACGGGAGATCATGGGGTATTATAATAAAATCTGCGCCCATTAATTTTGTATTATAATGGCGCAAGTTGAAACAGTCGCCGCATATATCAGAGGAAAAATTTGGAATCCTTCCAAACACATACATCAGAATTCATGTCTTTGGACAAAGAACAAGAGCTCGTTTTACTGGACGAAAAAATGGGCCGAATTCCATTAGTGTAAGGCCAACAAAATAAGTTGATTACTGAACTGAGTGTTGGTGAAAATTATCTGTGCTTGTTTGTGACTACGCAGACAGAAATAAAACAAAAGCGAACGCTTGCGATAAAAGCATTAAGACATCAACAAATATTAACCGTGGTCCCTTATTGTTACTGCGTTTTAATTCAGGTTCATTCACATTATCATTGCACGTGGAAATTATGTCAAGGTTATAGAGCGTCTAGTGTAAGTTGGCAACGACCAACATACCCCCACACGTTACCTGTAGAAACTACGGTCCTAGCTGGACTAGAGATACACAATTGTGAGGTAAAACAACTTTTATTTACTTTCATGATGATTTTTATTCATTTTAGTCGTTTTCTTTTTTAATATAGATGTTAGTGTCCTACTTTATTAGTTTTAAAGGTTGTTTCTAGTCATAAATGCATTATGCTATGTTTATATAACTCGATACTCACCGTGTGACTAAAGACCCTGCCTAATACCGCTCCCGCACAAACATAAACATACACATTGACCCATTCAATTTGTATTTTCCACTATCGATTTCGCTGAGCTAATAGACTCACGTGTAAAACTTGACAAATATAAGTTGGCAAAATGATGGCTCATGTTTTTAACTGTATTAGAATACTTTTGGCGTTGTATTTATTCTATTCATAATAGAATTAACACCGCGTGAAAACATTTTATTGTCACTCAGAGTTATTGAACATAGTTCATCTGAGTAACAAATTTCATCTACACCCGTTCGGGCGTAACAGACTAACAAACATTCAAACGTAGCATTTATTGGGTTGAGCTATAACATACACCTGTTCTAAAGAATTCAACTGTTATTGTAGCAAAAAAACTGACAGACGGAATTCGTTCGCGCTGTAGATGATCCATTTAGTTCCTATTTTTAAACACTTGCCAAGTTATATTTGTCGACCTATATTCCGCAATATATACAAATCAACCTCAATGCGTTTCACTGATCAAAATTAACCATACAATACTCAACATTATTACATGATACCTAGATAAAAATTCGTAATTGGTTTTGTACACATACCTCTGAAATGGTCGGGTTGATTCCTGACGGCAACCCATATAAACTATTTGAAAGTTCAAAACCTTCGAAATGAGTAAACCGATTCCAATGAAACTTGATACCTAAGTATGCATATACAGGATACATAAGTCTAAATGGAAAGTTAATCAAATTTTTAAATGAATTTTATGAAGTACGTGTTTACCAACAAATATTTTTTTATATTTAAAACAGTTAATTGCATTTACAGTTTCAATTACTGTTTTTCGAAAATATAATTATAAATTTTATTCATCACAATATGCCTAACTTATAGGTGGGTTCCGTCCAATGCTTATAAGCTGCGGGATCTCTATACGATGCCAAAGACAATGAATGACGTACGCGTTTTGGAACTCAAAAATGTTATTGTACCTAACCTAACTAGCATATATTTGACAAGTAAAATTTCAATCATGTTCGTAGGTAAACGCGTACTTCAGAAAATTCATTTAAAAATTTCATTAACATTTGTTTGATGTCCAGTATAGGACAGGACTTCAATAACTTATTGTTATTTTCAGCCTATCCATAATAGGCTTTGTCGAAGTATTGATTGTCAATTAATTGTTATGTAAATACATAACAATTAATTGATGTGTTGATTTATTGATTTAAATATGCTAGAGGACATTTTCGTAAAAATAGTATTGTTAATAATTTGGTAATAGAGAAATGCAATTATCTTCTTAATTTCGAAAATATTTCAACCATTTAGACTTATCATAAAGTTTCTTTGGAATTATTTTATTAATTTAAAAGATTTTGAACTCCGAAAACACTAGGGTCAAACATCAGCCAATAGGAGCACAGTCAAAAGTTCAAGCATATTATTTTGTAATCAATAGTAATTTGTTAGATATTCAGATCAAAAACAGTGATTTGCAAATGTAAATAGTACCTATTGTGGTGTCTATAGATAGAATGGGACCAACCATAGAGTATTCAACCTATAGAAAATACTTCAAAGAGGAAACTGTATTCGACCGTATTATTTTAAATGTAATATTGCGTTGGCGGAAATATAGGTAATCAGTCTTTTTTATAGGTGCCGTAATATCTCCGCGAATAGTGAACCGATTTCAAAATACTTTTTTTGCTTGAAACCTTCAGTATGGTTTTCAATAAAAACATCTGATTAGAAAACGCATGATCCGATTAAAATAAATCACAAAATGTATCCCAATAACTAGAGCTTAGACGCCTTGGGATAGTACACCAGTCAACAAATTATGATGAAAATTGACTATCAATTGCAAGAATAAATATGTTCGAGTTTGGGCTGAGCTCTGCTTAATACAAGTTCTGACGTCGTGCACACTGGTGACCTATTATCACAGACTTACAATATATACAAGCAGACCAAACATTAATGCTGATGCCGCCAATGCAGATTAAGGTGCATGCTCTTTTTTAAAATATAAATATTACTTGTTTTTTAACAAAATACTTGTAATATTAGATTGGCCATAAACAAATTCCTAATCTAATATTTACAATAACGTCTACAAATTTGTAGACGTTTCCTGTACGTCAAAGCCTAAATACAGTTTATTTCATTGTATGAAAAAAGGTCACGCTATTTAATGCCTAAGTTCGGTCTGCTTCTAGTATAGTCAGTCTTGGCCCATTATACGTCTGCTTGTCTATTAATGTATATCAGTGGAGGCCCTGGTCATTGGCTGAGAACTTAACTTAATATCACTTAAGGGTTAACCCTCGTACAAGTCTTCAGTCCCAAGCACTCGGTTAACCCCCAATGGAGAATTCGTTTATGACGCAGTCAACGTGTAAGTAGCTGAAATCTTAACTTAATATCACCGTAAGGATTAACCCTTACATGTACTCTCTCCTATCAAATTTGGAGAGTTTCTTTGAGACGCTATCAAGTCGGTGAGAACTTAAATTATAATAACTAGTAGCATTTAAAAGGGTTAACCCTCACCGCAACTTTTTGTCTTCACTGGCGTTGACTTCACTTGAAGAGTTCTTTTGAGACAATTGTGACACTTAGGATGAGCCTAAACGAATCTCACCTTCCCGGAGTGTTAATTTGAGACGCTGTTAAGTTAGTGGGAACTTAGTATCACTAGAAAGGATTAACCTTCGCAAGTCTCCTTTTATCGAGTCCACTTGAGACGCTGTGAGAACTTAACTTAGTATCACTATAAAAGTAATGAACCCTCGCAAATCTCGTTTTACCCGAGTTCATTTGTTTTGTGAAAATTTTACTTAGCATCACTATAAAGGGTGAACCCTCACACATAAGTCTCGTCTTCGTGGGCATCCGTCTCCAAACACCCGAGGGCTAACCCCTAGCTGGAGCGTTCGGACACGCTCTCCAGGTCGGTGGAGACCTTGACCGTCGGCTAGCTAATGGAGGAGCTGCTGGAACTGGAGATCGTCTCACGGCCGAGTTCTGCGGCCATGATAGCGATGGTAAGCTCTTTTCTAGCCTTTTGCACTACCCACACCATCAGCGTGATGCCGATCAGTATCTGAAAATTTTATAAAAAAATGTTATAGTCATGTGTATGTACATGTGTGTGTAACGTGTCCCCGATCGGTGGGTCATTTCCAACTGGGTGATACTATCTACAATGATCGATAAGTGCCTGCCATAGTGAAGTATTGGGCCCCGATTCTCGCACAATTCTCGCATCAGTCTCGATAGACATTGGTATGTCTATTTCTTTCACACTTATAAGCATATGTCTAACAATATTGAAATCTCGAGTGAACGAGAATCAGGAGCCTGGACACACTCAAGTACACACCTCTGTACACAAGTACGTGTGTGCGTGACGATGTGATGTCGTAACTAAAAATATGTTTTCCAATAGTTATGTATGTCCGAAGGTCACGCGGGACTGTTAATCAAAAATCATCCAGCGGTGGACTAGTGTGGACTGAAGATGGTGATATAACTGAGTTATTGCTATACTTGCATTTTAACTTTTTTAAAGGACTGAGGACCACAATCTCTCTGGGGTACACCGAGACGCTGGCAGGGAGTCTTATAAAATAAATATTTATTTAAAATTTGAATTATTGGCAATCACAGTATGTGAAGAAGTACAATAAAAACATATTTTTATTATACACCCTGTAACGGTTAAGTGTAGTCATATTTTAAGGGCTTGTTCTACCCATCAATACGAACAACTTTTACTATGGGGGCAACTTCGAAATCGCGAAAAAAAAATGAGCTGTTCCATAGAAAATTTCAATAACCTCCCGATGCAATGTATGAAACAGCTGATTTTTTTTTCGCGATTTCGAAGTTGCCCCCATAGGAAAAGTTGTTCGTATTGATGGGTAGAACAAGCCCTTAAAATATGACTACACTTAACCGTTACACCCTGTATAATCAATCGAGAGATCCAAATAGATATAATCACACCGGGAAGGAAGCCTGATGTGTATTATGAATATATAAGAAAATCAAATAATTACGAAGGTTATTCGCTTCTTTACTACAGAAAGCTACGTCCCTGTTCAAATCGGAGACCCTGACATGGTAGAGGTAAACCCTTACATGGTGGAGGCCCTAGCATTCCATAGCAGCTCGCATAGCGCGAATGTTCTATGTGTGAACAACGAACAGGTGGAAACCTTCCCCAAGTCTAACAGTTCGAAAACAAATCCAACGTACACTCTCCGAAATCTCTATCCTATAACACAAGATAACTTTTGTAAGCCAGGATCAACTGTATTCTGCATGGCGCCAACTGAAATTAGACGGTACTCTACGTGCCTCTGTTGCTACCTTAATTAAAGAAAAGGTGTGAAGTAGGAGAGAAGTTATAAATTACAAACTCTTTATTTACGCTGTGCGTAAGCGTTTGTGAGTTGTTTGTTGAGATCAAGTCAGTGATAGCAAACTGGTTATTCCGCGCTTGGCTGCTCGTCTTGTAATTTCTTTAAATATCAAGTACATATCAGTTCTTATGTTATGCTATCTATACATATAAGTATATGTTTATCTGAACGTGCATCACGGGAAAATAACTGAACAGATTTCGATATTTTGAGGTAGCCTGAGACCTGGAGAAAGACATAGAATAAGATAAATCCATTGGGGGTAAAATCTGCGATAAAATAATTGCTAGCGGGCGAGCGAAACCGCGGGCGGAAAGCTAGTATTTTAAGCATTAAAATGTGCCTATAACATTTAATTTACTCAAGTGATTCGACTCTTCATTCATAATTCGAACAGCCAAGGCATGAAACACCCGGCATCAGTCTTTCCTGAATCCTACAACCTTGGGATCTTCAAGAGCAGGGTGTATAGGTATCTACTGAGATCGCGTGCTTCATCTTCGGCCACATCGTTATCTTCCATCAGGTGAGATTGTGGTCAAACGCGTATTCAGTTAATCATATATCGGTTAATCATCCAGTTAATCAAGAAAAATCTTTAAACTGTACCACTTATAGACCGAGCCATTATCACTTATATCTATCACTATTATTATTATCATTATCACTATCACTTATAGACCATCCCTAGTGCCCAGGGACATTTCCATACAAGCTTCTGTGCTTCGGAGGGCTTAAGCAGACGATCCCGGTTGATGGTAAGCGTAAAGCCAAGTTCTTATTGTTTCCTGTTTCTTGCGGTTCGTGTATATTAGATAAAACTTCAGCCTTATTTCGTAGTAGACCGAATGGAAAGGCAATGCGCTGTATCGACCAAAAGCGGTAACATTTCTACGAAAACCACATAAATTATGTAGGGACACCAGCAGAGCGTAAATCGGAAGATAATGATATTTTGATAAGGTTTAGCAAATCGGTGGATAATATAGAGATATGTGTATAATAATATACTTTTACTACGCTATGCGAAAACTATTTATATCAATGTGATAAAATAATGAAGCAGGTAAATGATAAAACAATAACAAATTGGTGCCAGACATTATGCATCAATTGAGGCAGAAGCGTGCTATTCGTGCCATTTATAAATTAGGACCTAGAGTGTCTCTTAGAGATAAGTTTAAGGAAATTAACATCGTAACAATGGCATCTCAATATATTTATGAGAATTTGTTATATGCAAAAAAAATATAACCATATTCGCTAAAAATAGTGATAGGCACAATGTTAATACAAGGAATAAGAACCAGTTATCTGTTTACGTTAGCCGACTTCACAAAGTTAGTAAATTTTTCAAAGGGCAATGTATACGCTTTTATAATAAGGTTCCAGTACACATTCAAATTTGCCTTTAAATAAATTTAAAGCAATCTTAAAACAGATATTATTAACAAAAGGCTATTATAAAATCACTGACTATTTGAATGACAAGCAAGCATGGACATAGCTGTCTTATTATTCATATAATTATCAAATCGCAACCAATAATCTGTTTAAAAGAGCAACCCTAGAGTTTCTTGCTCGTTCTTCTCTGAGGAGTCAGCTTTGTGAATGAGCAGTAAATTTAAATGTAATATTAATATTATTAGTGACGTTTTCAAGTGATAATTTTATCCTATGAAATAAAATATTTTGATTTGATTTGAGGCATCGACCACACACACAGGCCATAGATTCCTATTAACATGTGAGGGGTATCTGTCAATACATCAGGATAGTCGAACAGCCGTCCAAAAACTTCGAAGCACTTATTGGTTAGGACTCTCAACTTATTGCACTCTGATTGGTTTGGTAGGGCCAATAGGAAATCGTTACTTAGCCTGCCTCATACCTCAGCAAGTCGGCTGATAATTCGATACGAAAATCAATCATTATGCGTCTATGGACTGTGTAATCGACGAATTAAGATATATGTACGGTTTCTAGTCGGAATTCTGTGTAGATTGGAATTCCAATTGATGGCGTTTCCAATAAATAGCGGATAAATAGGTTGAAGTGGCAATCCCGTCTCTACACTCCTCCCACTGTAACTTTTATAAGCTAGGATCGACAGTGGTACTCGACACGGCACCTACTGAAGGTAAACGACACCCTACATGACTCTATTGCTACCTTGGACCCCAGACTAAAGACAGAAATAGTGCTTGTAAGTAAGAAAAAAAGTTTTCACTTCCCCCCTCGGCAAATAGAAGTGTAGCCAATGCCATTCCGTTTCTTTACTCATGTGGTCATAGGTTTGATGTCTGTCTGATTCAAGTATTGAATTTTGGAATTGCATAAAGTTATTCCAACATCCAAAGATCTTCACAACGATCGGTCCTGCTCTGTCCGCATTAAGAAGCCTCTGTTCAGCAGTGGACGTCTTTCGGATGATATGATGATGATTCCAACATCTTCTTTCCGTCTTCGGACTACCAGGGGAGGGTTTCATAATGCGGACTGCTAAGGGTTGGAACCCCTGCGAGCGTCGCGTATTCCCTGAATTTTATAGTGTTAGGATCTCATGGGTGAATAGGCATTTATTGAAGATTATTTAAGAAAAAGCTGGTGTTTGCGACATTGTTCTTAGCATGTTGTAATGGAAATAGATTCAGCCGTTTCAAAGACAACTTTAAGCACAAATTGGTTTATTTACTTAGCCGTTATTTTGTTACCTTAGAGGTTTTATAAATTTTGAATTCAAGGTCATGGTCTAACATTTTACCCACTTTGTGAAATACTATTTATTATTAATTAATTTCTTTTCGGCTCGATGACACCGCGGTGACATGGGTATTCAATATCACCAACATTGTAAAATTTTAATAATAGCGTTTTGGGTGACAGCGCTCACGCTGGCGTCCCACCGCGGGCGAGTATCTATATTGTAGTTCCAACCTTACTAAAAATATTATAGATAAAGTATATTTAAACCGATTTGCATAAAATTAGAGAAGTACCTAACTTGAAACCAATGAGTTAGGGTATGTGAAGATAATCGATAAACATACATAAAAAAAAAATACGCCCCGAATACTCCTCCTTTTTTGAAGTCGTTTAAAAATAAAACTCCACGCGAAGAAAGCACAATGAATGTATGTCATATGATTGAAAATAATAGCGAAATTATTAACAAGTATGAGCTCCACCCGCTACAACTAACCTTGTACTAAACCTATGGCTAGGCACAGAACGACAAAAGTATAAGTATCATTACCACACAAGGCTTAGACAGTGGTGTCGATTCGAAAGTACCTACACCAAATGTGTTGGGGTTTCCGGGTCAGTACGCTTCCACCTTCGACCTCATCTTCACTTAACATCAGGTGTGATTGAGGTCAAGTACAAACCCGTCCCACATATAAAAAATAAATAATATAAAACCAACTTGACGACCTGTTTGGTGTAGTGGTTAGCAACTCTGATCACTATACCAAAAGGTTGCGGGTTCGAATCCCGCTAGGGGCATATGTTTGTGTGATGAATACGGACATATGCACCCGAGTTATGGATGTTTTCAATTATAATAAGTATTTATTTACAAAATATATGTATTTATGTATTATATCAACCATCTGGTATCCACAACACAAGCCTATAGTTGCTTACTGTGGAACTAGATGGCGCTGTGTGTATGTCTAAGGATATTTATATATTAAAAAAAAAAAAAAAAAAACTAAACTAAGCTAAAACCAGTTTTAAAGTAGTACCGTCTCTTTCTCCCTGGAACAGTACGATGCGACGGCATCACTCCAAAACTAGTTTTAGTTTAGTTGGTGTACATCCGAATTGACACCAATACCCTAAAAAGAAAACGGCTGATTTTAGAACAATATTTTGCTTTGTATTACAGGTAGCAAATATGTTGGGTATCTATCTTCTTCTTGAATATAGATTATATAAGATTTCTTGAATGATAAATCTGCTTGATTGTTTCTGGTTGCTTCTGAGCGGGAAAACAGCACCTATTTTAAATTTGCAGTTGTTAATTTGCATTGAGTTACTATTTGACTTGTTATATTATTATTGACTCTATGTGTTGAATAATGTATGAATGACTAAATATAATTCATGTTAAATATTCCATGACTATGTAATTTTAATCTAATTTCATTTCAATTTGACATTTTTATTTACCAATTTCAATCGTATTTTACAATTTTAACATTGTCCTTAATAATTGACATGGAATTGATATTAATTTTCCAAACTAAGCTAATGGGTATCTACTGTAATATATTTTGTTTTTTTTTTTTTTGCAAATATTTCCTACCATCTTAGATAAGCCTGTGTACCTACCTTAGATAAATAACTAACCATTTTTTTGTATGCCAAAATGGTAGATCACAGTGTTACTTATACCCATCTTATACCATAATATTTACTAACATCTTTTATACCTGTGTTTCACATTATTAAATTGAATTGAATTGAATCTATCAAGACAGTAATGTAATCGATAAAAGTTATCTCGATAGAAAAGAATCGCAAAGTGACATTCCATTTCATGATCACCATATTAAGCAGCCACAGGAGTCCTACGAAATAAATATTTTTTTATTTGATTTGACATTGGTGTCGATTCGGATGTACAACGAACTAACTAAATTTAAATTATATGTATCCTTTTCTAACCACTAGTACATGAAAAGGACGGCATATAATTAAGTCCTGTCAAATTAAGTAAAAGGATCAAAACAAGCACTTCTCTATCAATATTAGGTGTACACCTAGCGACGTCACGATTAAAATACTATGGAGCGACTTGTTTTGACAGCTCTTAACTTAATTTGACAGGCCTTAATTTATAGTCGTCCCTTTCATGTTAATAGTGTTAGAAAAGAATGTATCTGCTTTAAATTTAGTTAGTTCGTTGTACATCCGAATCGACACCATTATCGTTCAAACTTAGCGCGATCGGCCCCCTATTGTTCACACAAAGCGAGCATTGACGTATAGAATCTCAAAGTACGATTTATTTAGACTAGTGCACGCAGCTCGAACTACAAAACTTTATATAATTATAGGTATAAGCGGTCTATAGTATCCAAATAAGCCTTTCCGAATCATTGAACAACATTAGGGAAAGTGGAGGATTATGAGAGATACCTACACACACTTAGGTCCATATTAATAAACCAATCTCAATACAAGTGAGCTTATGCTTTTTAAGGCCCCTAATAAAAACCCAGTCACCATACCACCGCTACTTTTGAGTGGGGTACCTCTGAGCCGTGTTACGCAATTTAAATACCTCGGACATATATAGTCACTGAGAATTTAAGTGATAATATGGACATTGAAAGGGAGCGCAGAGCATTGTCAGTTCGTGGTAATATGTTGGCACACAGGTTTGCTAGGTGTACAGCTGAAGTCAAAATTACGCTTTTTAAAGCATATTGTCAGACATTTTACACCAGCAGCCTGTGGGCCAACTTTACACAAAAAGCCTACAATGCTCTGCGCGTCCAATATAATAATGTATTCAGGGCTCTGTTCCGGCTCCCCCGGTGGTGTAGTGCCTCGGGAATGTTTGCTGACGCCAGCGTGGATGACTTTTACGCCATCATGCGTAAAAAAGCAGCATCCCTGGTGCAAAGGGTACGGGGGAGCTCGAACACAGTGCTGAAGGTAGTGGGTGACAGGCTGGATTCCGCTTTGGTTGGCAGGTTCACTGAACTTCATGTTCTGAAGGTCAGGTGAGCACGCGGACGGATGGGGAGTCCGGACTGTTTATCGCACATCTTTTCTCTTTGTTATGTTTAAGTTCTAATTTATGTATTAACAGTTATTACTAACATTTTTAATCATAAATTGCCACTAACATTTATGGACCAAATAGTCTGAAAATAAACAATTTTTATTTTATTTTATTTTAATACAAGTCTTGAGGCTGTATCACCCGAGATGCGTCATAAGAAGTTGACCCTATGGCCCGTATTAATAAATCATTCTCAAGATTGAGAACAGTCTTGTGACCGGTCTCAAGTAAACGTGTTGACTGACAAGCACGTGCACATTCAAGCAATAGCACGTCCACACACACACACACACACACACACACACACACACAACACACATAAATATAAGCTATAAAATTATTCCTAAGTACAAATACACACTAATTAAGGCTCGTATTAAGAAAACTATATCCGCGATTGAGACAACATCTAATCGAGTTATCTTAAAAAGGTAATTGACCCGACAAAAATTGGCAAAACACCCGACTACAGAACTCAGCCACAATCATTATGTCGTCAAAGTATACAACTAATTACATACTATTCAGGTCTATCTCCGTAGTGCACCTAATTAATAATAATAAACTCCATAAAACAAAAAAATAATAATCAAATAACGAAAATATACATCGTCGCGACCTTTATTCCAAATGGGGTGGTCAGAGATATCCCAAACAATAGTGTTTGGGTGTGCCAATTAAAAGTTTAATGATTGAACAACACCCACGGCTCACCTTATGAAACACACGGAAATGCACACGTTGACAGGGGGGTGAGCTATCCAGAAACCATAGGCATTACATATAGATCTTACACATGTTTTCCGTATATCTATGATAATAGTTGTATGGGAAAAGTTACCTAGGTATATCCCATTACTATTGAACCCTACTACGTACCAATTTTTGCGACCGTTTTCAAGGGTGCTGTATACGTGGTACCAAATTTAGCGAACCAACGCAAGCGACCTAAACGGCAAATTATTAGCTGTCGAACATCTAATGAATGCAAAATTACGTTGAGAGGCGGCAGGGACACCACAACCTACTCGAGTGAAGCGAGGATGCTTTACAGGCTACTGTCATTAGCTATTAATAATCATAACGGTTAGTACCTATATGGTAAATGTCTATACAGACCGACATGTTCAAGTTAATGAACAAGGTCTTTAAACCAAGATTAAAAAAAAAAAAAAAGGTACACCACAACCCGGACCTACACTTTTCTCGAACCACTATGAGTACGTGCAAGTTGAGGAAAGAACTACCATTCGACATCACCATATCCGTCAACTCACCGACCACATCCTAGAAATATGAACGCTGTTTGCCAAAACATCGAGAAGTTGTTCACTTTAACTTCCGCGTCTCATTAGACGCGTGGTTATAGTATGTGATATTTATCTATGAATATAATTAAACATAAGATAAGATAATTTATTTATTAAAACAAGGACACTCTTGAACAGAATTGCATATCGAACTTAGGGATAAGTAAGTAGATACCAGGGAGTCAGTGTTTCTCTGCACAAACTTTTATCTCATCTCACAGCTTAAACAAACTTAATAATAGTATCAGAAAGTAAACACTGCCCTTATCATGTACTTAAAGAAATATCAAGAAAACCGCATCCGTGGCTCTATGTAAATAACGTTGGGTTTACGATTCGGAGGTCGCTGGTCCGATACCAAAAGGTCTCGGGTTCGAATCCCGCTGGGGGCATGTGTTTGTATGATGAATACAGACATGTGTTCCCGAGTTATGGATGTTTTTCATTTATATATGTATTTTTTTACAAAAAAAAATTGTATTGTGTAGTTTATCAATCAATCCATCAAATACGCTTTATTGTTTAAATAAGGAATATACATTTAAATATATTATAGAAACTACAAATTAGGCGGCCTTATCGCTTACAGCGATCTCTTCCAGGCAAACCTATCATCACGGAATTCAATACGAGTAATTTATCAACCATCTGGTATCCATAATACAAGTCTAGTTGCTTAGTATGGAACTAGATGGCGCTGTGTGTATCTGCAAAGATATTTATTATTATTAATATTTTGCGTATTAGGGATAAGATTTGTAGGCCGCCGCGTCGGCCCTTTGCATTACCAATGGCATCGTACAGTTGGCGGGATCTCATTGAATATGACTGGCACAGAACCGTGAGAATTGGCGTAAGGCGAGAATTGGTGAAAGGCCTATACCCGTGCGGGGGGTGGATGTAGACTGAAATTGATGAAGATGATAACATTTCACTTTATGATGAAATTGGCACGTGAATTTGTTTCCCATAATTCTCATTTAGACGGCCGGTTGGTGTAGTGGGTAGTGACCCTGTCAGCGAAACCAACGGTTGCGGGTTCGAATCCCGCGAGGGGTAAATGTTTGTGTGATGATTTGAATACGAACATTTATTCCCGAGTCATGGATGTTTATATAAATATTTATGTATGTTTATCCGTCATCTAGTACCCATAGCACAAGCTTTGCTTAGTTTGGGACTAGATGTTTGGTGTAAGTGTCCGAAATATTTATTTATTATTATTATATATTATAACGATCAAAATTCGCAACGCCCCGGGCTAGCATGACCAGTAGTTTCTCTACAACGCCACGAGACACAAGCCTGCTGTCACGTTCATACTTTACTTGAATAAGAGAGATGGAAAGCTTCAATCTCGTGTCATTATCAGTGGTCGGAGTAGGTAGAGCTGTTTGGGGTGAATGACCGCAAGCATTGATGTTAACATGGATATGCCTCTGAAATCCCGGGATTTTGAAATTGTCGATCATCAGAATAAAAAAGGATGTAAAGAGTTTTTTTTAATTACCTACATATACTATTTTTCTTGTAGTTAATATTTAGAAAATGTTTTGTCGTTCTCTAACAAAGCAGTAAATAACAAAAATAGCTCTACCTACTCCTATAAAACTACTTAAACAATGGTTTTTTTAATTCTGGGAAATATTTGGCATATCCATGTTATGTTCGCATGTCACAAGTAGCAAAAACAGCTCTACCTACTCCGACCACTGGTCATTATAGAAAGAGTAGGGCATGCCGAGTGTTGCAAATGTTCATGGACGGCAATGATGACACACGTTGCACTATCTGTACTTAAGTCCAGAATGAAATCGAATTCCATGGAATTATCATAAATAAATAGACAAATCATAAAAGATTAGATTTCGTGAACCTTTGGCGCAGGCGCAGCTACTTAGTCAATTGCTGTAACCTGACAAATGGCTGATAGCGCGGGTTAAAAGGAACACTTCAATGATTACAAATGGAAATATAGATTAGAAACAATTATATCTTTTATGTACAATGATAAATTGGTGATTAGAGCCCATGCAATAAGCAAACACCGTGTTTTCATTGCGGTTTATGTAACTGAAGAATTATAAGAAAATGAATTCACAAGCACTAGCACAGTCGTGTAATGACAGTACCAAATACACATACTGGATGAGTTTTTTTACCGTAAGGAAAAAAATAGGGCATATTAGGTTGGTTGGTTGGTGGTAGGGCATCTTAAATGTCCGCCTGGCTAGCTACCACCATCTTATCTAAATCTGCCGCCAAGCAGCAATGTTAATAGCATTGTTGTGTTCCGGTTGTCAGAGATAAGATAGCCAGTCCCCCAAATGTGTTGGGGTTTCCGGGACAGTACGCTTCCACCTTCGACCTCATCTTCACTTAACATCAGGTGTGATTGAGGTCAAGTGCGAACCCGTCGTGCATAAAAAAAAAAATATTAGGTAAGTGAAATAGAAGGTATTGGCATAGGTAGTTCAATTTCTTCTTTCCAAATTATCATCGAATAAATCGTTAATTGTCACATTTGACGGTCGCGTTTGTAGCCTATTCCACATAATTACATCATTAAATTAAATAAGTAAAGAAAACTTGGAGAAAATATTATGAGTGGCAAATAAATTTCGAATGATAGGAACCCTACAAATCCTGCCAGTCGCTAATTACATCATTAAATTAAATAAGTAAAGAAAACTTGGAGAAAATATTATTATTATTATTTAACACTTTATTGCATACACAGAAAACAATTACAGTGATACTTAAGAGTAAGATATACAATATTATGAGTGGCAAATAAATTTCGAATGATAGGAACCCTACAAATCCTGCCAGTCGCTAATTACATCATTAAATTAAATAAGTAAAGAAAACTTGGAGAAAATATTATGAGTGGCAAATAAATTTCCCATGATAGGAACCCAAGAAATCCCGCCAGTCCAGTCGCATATCAATCTCCGGCCGAAGCGTGCGTTTTTGGAAAAAAAAAATTATAGGTAGGTATGCCAATAACTTATATTTAACTTACCTAATATGTCCTATTCCTTACGGTAAAAAAACTTATCCGGTATAATAATAATAATAAATATCCTTGACATACACACAGCGCCATCTAGTTCCACAGTAAGCAACTATATGCTTGTGTTGTGGATACCAGATGTTTGTTAAACTACATAAATACATATTTTTTTTGTAAATAAATACTTATTATAAATGAAAACATCCATAACTTGGTATATACTTATAATATTGATATGGTGAATGAA
Organism: Oegoconia quadripuncta; assembly: GCA_949316235.1. Taxonomy (NCBI): domain Eukaryota; kingdom Metazoa; phylum Arthropoda; class Insecta; order Lepidoptera; family Autostichidae; genus Oegoconia; species Oegoconia quadripuncta. Next base: position 18,850,978 of record OX438756.1, on the reverse strand, counting down.
GAATCGCTTCTGATGAGCAAACACGATGCATCCCAAGAGCCACACGATTGTGGAAGAGCTTATTATGTCTATAACCAGGGGGTAATGAATGAAGAAAGTTTACGCACTTATCTGGAGAGCGCATAACCCAGAAGTCGCATATTTAAGGAAGAAACTATGTTTGTAGAGGGTAGTAAAGAATTGCGAACTGACCTGGAAAGCGAACACGATGTAGCCCGTGACGTGTGACTCGTGGAGGACGTCATGCATCGACCGAAGGGTCGAGCCGAGGTACACGTTGATCAGCTGGGCGGGAAACAACCCAAGGAGCGTCGCCAAATGGTACCCGCATCCACGGACATCGCTGACCTGGAAAATTATTATACTGTTAGATTGAAAACTACACATTACAACAAAAATCCTTCATCAATCACACGTGGTCGTTGTAACAGTAGTTACACCAAAGACGCTCAGAGAGGGCGTCCAAATGGAATTTGGGTTTATGAAGATGCAAATTATGCACAGCTGAAGAGTAGGTGAAGTTGCAGATGTTTGGACTTTTAACCCGAAACAAAACTTTATAATTTCAAAGGCTCTATTTGCTGAAATTGATTACTACCAAAATCATCAACATCGATGTAGATACATGTCAATTTATCTCTATCAATGGTCAATGTAATGCTAGTAGTAATTGCATGTCTTTCGAAAAATCATAACTAAAATAAGTATTACAAGAATATAAAAATAAATATAAATAATAAATAAATATCATTGCACATACACACAGTGCCATCTAGTTCCACACTACGCAACTAGGTGTGTCTTATGGTTGATAAACTACACAAATACTTTATTTTGTAAATAAATACACATATAAATGAAAAACATCCATAACTCGGGAATACTGTCTGTATTCATCATACAAACATATGCCCCTAGCGGGATTCGAGCCCGCGACCTTTTGGTATAGCAGCAGAAGTTCTAACCACTAGGCCAGGTCGTCTTGATAATTGAACCGCCGAAAAATGGCAAACCTACAGACTTCAAGATGTGCAACGAAGCATAAATATTAGTAAAGTAACAAACGAAGCACTTTTACCGTCAACTGCTAAGGAGATCCGCTCTCTTCATAGGTATATCTAATGTGCTTTAAATGGGACCACATCGAGAGTATTTATTTCAAACCATTTAATACTAAGACCGACTTTTGTATTAATAGCTTCCAAACCACCTTTAGTTCTTTAAATAGGTTTGTACGCCCGTAAATACTAATAAACGAGAACACGGTAAGGTTCCTAAAAGTAGTAGTGAGGGGAAAAGTTTCCGTTTTGGTCTCCAAATTCCCCCGTGATCGGTCAAAGAGAGAGGATTTTGTAGCAACGAGTCTAGTGATATAAAAGGAGAAAACATTGTTTACCCTCTAAGCCAATAGGGTCAGGGCTGAGGTTTTTCCTTTGTGGCAATAGCCACGATTTTTTATTTTTGTATACACACAATATTTATTAAGATTAAAATTCTTTGAGGTATATCAAAAATTCGAAACGTATACACCTATGTCTTAAGCATGCCTAAAACATATGAAAAAAATATGATTTTTTTTCTTTTTTTTTATATGAGAGGGCGGCAAACGAGATAATAGTTCAAGATTTAGAGGGTAGAAAACGTTTTCTCCACTTGTATGGAGACCCATTGGTACCGTCCTCGTAATCGCAATTTAAAAATACCCTTTCGAAAATATTGTCTGGAGACAGCAACGATGTTATGCATATTGAACTGCCGTCACGCTTCAACGCAACAATATTGTAAAACTTCGAAGGAATTCAAAACACTAGGCTTACGTTTACGGTTTATATATGTATACATGTGTTATACGGTTTATCTATACATATGTCGTATCGTCGTCTCTTCGGGCCAACTTATTTGGCATTCATCGTGTTTCGATATCGAATCAGTGTAATCGATTTCTATTTTTGAGGAGTACAGTGACTAGTTTCTTTCAACTCTGGAGAGTCGAAATCAATAATTATTTCTGTACCACAACATAACGGACGAACGGTCGCAATGACGTCTTCGCCCCTTCCCTTATACAAGTATATGTATATCTTTTGGTACCAATAAAAGTCAGCCTGTATATGGTACAACCTTCCTGACGAGAGAGCCAACACCACCAGTATTAAAAAACCATGTCAAACTGCTTCACCTATCTCAGTTATTAGCATAAATAATAGTGTTTATATGTTTATGCAATAGGCATAACTTATTTGTATGTGAGTACTTAATCATAAGCTATTATAGTATGTTTATATTTATGTGAATTTATTTTATTATCCATACACCGTTTTCTGTTTCCAAACTCTCCAAAAGATTGGCTGAAAGCGATCTTTCTCAGAGATAGGCTCACCACTGCAATTACTTTTTTTTTTTAATGCACAACGGGTTGGTACTTGACCTCAATCACACCTGCTGTTAAGTGAAGATGAAGTCGAAGGTGGAAGCGTACTGACCCGGAAACCCCAACACATTTGGGGGACTGGCTATCTTATCTCTGACAACCGGAACACAACAATGCTATTAACATTGCTGCATGGCGGCAGATTTAGATAAGATGGTGGTAGCTAGCCAGGCGGACATTTAAAATGCCCTACCACCGACCAAACCGAGTACTTAAACATGTACCCCGCTGGGGATCGAACCCGCGACCTCCGAATCGTAAACCCAATGTTGTTTACATTGAGCCACTCTTACATTTGTCTTACATTTGTCTGTATTTGCAATAAAGAATGAATAATAACACAAATTATAAACGTATAGACACAAAAACCTAACAATGTCGAGATCTTGATAAGATTACGAGGAACACAAGCAATGAAGATTACAATGTGAGTCATGGCATGGCAGTAATGAAACCACTGATTGTTCCTGTTAGCTACAGTAATTCTTATCAGGTGCATTATGCGTACCTAGGGAAGAATACTGACTGGGATAGTCGTAGGCTTCTCTATATAGGAGTGATTTTCGATCTTTTTTCACTATTGGAATTTCAAGCGTTTCTGGCATATACTATTGGCACTTCTATCTACGGTAGCCTTCTGTTCTGTTGCACCACTATTAACGCTCACTGCGATCTGGCGCTGTCCGTGGTGTATTAAATTAGGGAGTTGCATTTCACTTGGCTCTGTCCACCATAGGATGAGCCCTTTTGGATTTTTGTGACACATTAGCTTCACTCCCATTTGCTGGGGGCGAACTTCCTTTCTTTGCTACTTTTGCACCTCTAAATTCTTTCTTTAACTAGTCTAGCTAGTAATAGGGCGCTAGACGCCCTCCGGGAATGGGCCACCCCTTGTAAGGGGCTGGAGCCGTTTATGCGTTCCCACATAACCGTCTCGCCGTCCGGTTCGCGGTTTTCCCCGCGTCAAAAAACAAGGTAGCAATAGTCACGTAGGCCTTACTTTCAGTAGACGCCCTGCAGAGTACCACTGTTGATTCTGGCTTACAGGAGATGATAGCGATAGAGTCAGATAGGCGCCGTGTCGAGAACCACTGTAGACTATTGCCTAGATGTCACCGAGTGAGGTCAAGTATGCGTCAGGAAATCGTTCATCACTACGCTGTTACAAAACAACTTTTGGTGCTTTACCAGGCTCAGGTCCGCTCGTGCATGGAATATTGCTGTCACCTCTGGGATGGTTCAGCCAAGTACCAACTAGCTGCACTCGATTCTGTGGAACGACGTGCCATGAGACTTATAGGTGATAGTTCGATGACTGCTAAATTGCAGAGCCTTGAACACCGTCGCAAAGTCGCCTGTCTCTCAGTTTTTTACAGGATACATTTCGGGGAGTGTGCATTGGAATTACATAATCTTATTCCACCGTCACCCTTCCATCTTCGGACCACTAGGCGTGGGGAGGGATTCCACCCGTATATAGTTAATATACCGAACATTCGCACTAAGAAGTTCGACACTTCATTCATCATCCGAACAGCCAAGGCATGGAACTCCCTTCCGGCGTCAGTCTTTCCTGAATCCTACAACCTTGGGATCTTCAAGAGCAGAGTGAATAGGCATTTACTGAGATCGCGTGCTTCATCTCCGACCACATCGTCACTTTCCATCAGGTGAGATTGTGGTCAAACGCGTATCCAGTCAATCATAAAAAAAAAAAAAAAAAAAAAAAAAAAAAAAATGACGAAATATAGTTTTAAAGATATACTACTCTGTGTAAAAAGTATCGGGAATATGTCAATAAAAAGACCCGCGTAAAAGAGGTCGTTCTAATTTTTTTACTGCATGTTGGTAGCACTGTACTGATTTAGCGCGCAAAATTTGAGCGGGATCTGTCATTTAATTTGTTTTAAACTACACTTTTTGTTGGTCATAGTTTTGAGTCCTCGGCGATTTTTACAATGGAAAATATTGTTGAACAAAGAGTGTGCCTTAAATTTTGTGTTTCAAATGATATTTCATGTGGTGAATCACTAAAAATGTTGCGAAATACCTACGGCGAATCGTGTATATCGAAAACAAGGGCTTATGAATGGTATAAGGCTTTTAAAGAAGGCCGAGAAGTAGTAGTAGACTTGCCTCGTTCTGATAGACCTTCAACCGCTACGACCAAAGAAAACATCGACAGAATCAAGAAGCTAGTGCTCGAAAATCGACGTGTGAGTCTGAGAGAGTTGGCTAGTGAGGTGAACATATCTTTTAAGTCCGTCCACAACATTCTCATTGACATTTTAGGCATGAAACGCGTCGCCGCTCGACTAGTTCCAAAAGAGCTCAATTTTGTTCAAAAAGCGCAGCGAAAGCATGTCGCTGAAGACATGGTTTCCCGAGCTTCTACGGATCCGACCTTTATGAAACGTATAATAACTGGCGACGAGACATGGGTTTATGAGTACGACATGCAAACAAGCCAACAGTCTTCAGAATGGCGTCTCGAAAACGAGCCGAAACCCAAAAAACCGCGGCAAAGTCGCTCCAAAATCAAGGTGATGCTGACAGTTTTTTTTTACTACCGTGGTGTGGTTCACTCCGAATTCCTTCCAGAGGAAGAAACAGTGAATAAAGAATATTATTTAGGCGTCATGAAGCGTTTGCGTGAGAGTATCCGCCGAAAACGTCCAGATTTGTGGCAACACAACTCATGGATGCTGCACCATGATAATGCACCATCACACACAGCCATTATAGTGAAAGAGTTTTTAGCGAAAAATTCAACAAAAGTTCTCGACCAAGCACCGTATTCACCTGATATGGCTCCGTCTGACTTTTTTTTATTTCCCAAGTTAAAATTACCACTTCGAGGAAAACGTTTTGAGTCGATAGAAGCCATAAAAGAAAATTCGCTGAATGAGCTAAAGGCCATACCGCAAATAGCCTATGAAAAATGTATGGAAGACTGGGTGAAGCGGTGGAGATGTTGTATTGCAAGCGATGGGGCCTACTTTGAAGGCGATAAAATAAATTTAGATGAATAACTTGTATTTTTTGTTTTATTGACAAATTCCCGATACTTAGTACACTGAATGTAAGTTTTAGTGTTCTTGGGTTAAGATGTCCACTGTAAAATAAAACCAGTTTTCAAGATCGACCTAATGCAGTCGTTGGATGCAGGTCGCTCTGGAAATTTATGGGGAGGTCTATCCATGTGTGTGTGTCTAGCAGTGGACATTTTGTGGCTGATATGACGTTGACTACTGCGTCTTATGATTCCAGAAACAAGAGACAGCACCGCTCTAAAGTTGATTTAGTTTAGAAGTTACGTCAGAATCGGCATGTGTAGAATTATAAATAGGTATTTACCAATTACCTCTATTACAGTGTTAGGTGGCGGTTTCGAAAAATTGCTTTATATTTAGCTTGTTGTAAAAAATAAATATGCAAGTCTAAATATGCAAAATAAAGTTAATATTACCGCATCCATTTCTTATTTCGGGAAGTCGATCGAAATGTGTAAATAATCGGACTAAAAGGCTCAGTAGTCCGATGATCTATAATCATCTACATCATCGGACTACTGAGCCGAAAAAGTCTCAGTAGTTCGATCATCGGACTACTGATACTAGAGGGAAAATTACTCGAGACCGAGGATGAAATACTAACCGGTATTGGTATCGAACCAGACTTTACGCACATCCCTATTAATTAGCATTTGTAAAAATCTAGCCCGTAGTTAAAGTAAAAGGCAATTATTTTTAAGTGCTTGGCTACCCATTCGGTATGGTAAGGGATCACGCACACGCCGCATTACTTCAGTTAACTAACCTGTAATTATGTTAGATAGGCCCCTGTAGTTCCGCGAAACCTATGACCTTTGTGTAAAGGTCAGAGGAAGAGTGCAAATTGAGTAGGCAAAGTTTACAGGATTTTAGGAGTATGCAAAGTTTACAGGATACAATAACTGATTTAGATATCATGTATTCGTTTTGACCTTTATAGTAAAGTAAAGAACTTCGATGTCAGGGTCACTATCCGCTACACCAATCGGTCGTCAATGCCTGTAATATAAATGTAATAATAGTGTTTGGTAAAGCCGTTGCTAAGCCGTTGTGCATAAAAAACCATATTATTTTTAGTACGTAGAGGTATTTCGTGTATTTTCAAACAATTATTATCAGTTTATTAGACTTGATGCACCCAGAGGTAGTTTGATCATCGGACTACTCAATCGGACTACTGATACTAGAGGGAGAAAATCACCTGGGTGAACTAAGTCAACTGACCGTTACGACTATCAGTTTGGTCAATCGCCCAGAATTATAGCCATGAATTGAATTGATATGAATCAAGCGACACAAGGTGAGAGATGGCGTGCAAAGTTGGATCCTTTGTTCACTATAATGCCTTAATTTAGTTCAATCTGTGACACATTGTGTCAGGTGATACGCGGCAATGTATACGCTTTTATAATAAGGTTCCAATAGACATTCAAATATTTGTCTTTAAATAAATTTAGACCAACATACAACAGAAACTATTTACAAAAGGTGGAAAATATCTAAATATTTGGATGATAAGTAAACATGGCATGTCAATAGCTAAGTATCGTTGTAATTGTTTTTGTAGTGTATGCAATAAAGTGTTCGAATTATATAGACATATAGGCTCGGCGATATTCAGTCGAATTATACAATATAATATATAGACCCTTTTGGTGTTGCGGGTGTCCATGGGCGGCGGTGATTGCTTTCCATCAGATGACCCGCATGCTCGTTTGCCGCCCATATATATATATATATATATATAAAAAGCAATATTTTTTTCCATTGCCGAAACACAGAACAGAGGGCGGAGCGTGAGTTTTGTTTCGACTTAACTTTACTACCGCGTCCACGTTTACGTGACGATTTGTATGGAGAAATGTGCAGCGCCTCTAGCGGATAGATTGCAAAACGATTTTTTTCATAGGGACTTTTTTCATAAACGCGAAAGCGATGGTAAAGTTAAAAACGAGACAAAACTCACACTTCGCACACAGGAACTCTTGAGCTTCTTGCTCGTTCTTCACTGGTGAGTAAGCGTTGTAAATGAGCAGTAATTTCATGTAACTTCTTGGAGTGATACTTTTATACGAATTGTTTATTGCAAATACACATGTATCATTACCAATGTATCATTAGGATACATTGGTCACATACAAGAAGTTACATCGGTATTCGGTGAGTATGTCTCTAAAAGAGATATCTTCCAGTCAACCTTACAAGTGGTCAGAGTGTATAATGGGTGACGGAAAACTGCGCACAATTCAATGGAGATGATGCAATAATATTACACAAGCTTAAAGTTATAATTTTAAATTATGTAATCCCATATATGATAGTATAACATTATATAATATAAACACAAACTACATACTTAATAAATATATATCATTATTATTTTATTCTATGAAATAAAAATCTTTGTCGGCAAAATTCGATTATGTCGCGATTCACTGCGGAATGTCCATATTTCGAACAAAGAAAGCGTTGTTGTGGTAAAGAGACAACACTTTGGCATTAGCAAATTAAAGTTCGCATCGATCGGGCATTCGCGTCGAAAAACTATAACAGTCCGAAGCGACATCTACATTGTTACGACAAAGAAAGAAAACTAACTGAAATAAGGAATAGCACACATACGTCACGACCTTTAGGTATCCCAAATGGGATAGTCAGAGAGAAAATCAACCGCCTCCGTGGCTCAATGTAAACAATATTGGGTTTACGATTCGGAGGTCGCGGGTTCGATCCCCAGCGGGGTACATGTTTAAGTACTCGGTTTGGTTGGTGGTAGGGCATTTTAAATGTCCGCCTGGCTAGCTACCACCATCTTATCTACATCTGCCGCCAAACAGCAATGTTATTAGCATTGTTGTGTTCCGGTTGTCAGAGATAAGGTTTCCGGGTCAGTACGCTTCCACCTTCGGCCTCATCTTCACTTCACATCTGGTGTGATTGAGGTCAAGTACTAACTAACTAACTAACTAATCCGTTGTGCATAAAAAAAAACTCAGGAAAAATAAAAACTTTTGCCAATAACAAAACCGACTGCACTGAATCAGACACTGTAAAGTAAAAAATAATTTTATTGAAACGCTCGCAACTCTCAATGAGTTATTTTCGACTATTTTCCATTATGCCTTTCAGTATTTTACAGGATACATTTCGGTGAGTGTGCGATGGAATTGCACGATCTTATTCCACCGTCCCCTTTCCATCTTCGGACAACCAGGCGCGGGGGGGGTTTCCATCCATATGTTGTCAACATACCGAACATCCGCACTAAGCGCTTTGCTTCATCATTTATAATGCGGACTGCTAAGGTATGGAACTCACTGCCCGCGTCGGTTTTTCCCGACACTTACAACCTTGGGATCTTCAAGTCTAGAGTGAATAGGCATTTACTGGGTGCGCGTGATACATCTTCGGCTTCATCGTCGCTTTCCGTCAGGTGAGATTGTGGTCAAACGCGAAACCAGGTTTTATTAAAAAAAACAAAAAAAAAATGTGAAAAAATATCTTTCGAAGTATCGAAAAATAGTAGCGCCGACTTCGAAAGATACTGGTGGTGGTGATAAGGTGTACAGACAGAAAAAATAAAACAAACGGCCGAATTGACAACCCCCTCATTTTTGAAGTCGGTAAAAAAATAAAAACAATATCACTTAATGGTTCTATAATGTATGAATCACACAGTGTGACAGAGAGGGCGTGTCACGTGTCCTATGCTTATCAATTTGTAGGTTGTCAATGAGTATTGTATTTCGAAATACACACCAACAATTTATTGTTCTGATAGACTACAGTAATACCGGGCAATAAAACACTGAATATTTTTAGCGCTGACATAGAGAGTCTAAATCTAAATGCATCTGGCCTAAAGGAAATTCCTCAATGTCAAGTAAACATTTCATTTTGTAAACTGAGACCGCTCACAAAAATAATTTGGCATGACAGCAACGTTTTTGTTTACACGACGATTTTATGAAGGAACTGAAACACATCACTAGTTATTGGCTAAAATTATAATCTGTAAAGGAGATGGGGCAAAGGCAATTTGTAATAAATTCATCCTCGATATTACAATAATGATACCTCGACATTACAACATTCCCGCCTCCATACTCGTTCCACTGAAATATATTAATACCAAATACCTTGATATCTCGACACGAAAGTCTTTGATCAGTATGTGTTGCCAGTCATGACAAATGGAACTGAAACGTGGTAACTCACTATATGGGCCTCATATAGGAAGGTTTAAGGTCGTCAAAAGAACAATGGAGAGAGCTATGTTGTGGAATCGAATCAGATATGAAGAGATCCGCAGAAGACCCAAAGGTGACCGATATAGCCCGAAGAATTATCAAACTTAAGGAGCAGTGGGCCCACTTTGCTCGTTGGGGCGGAAAGGTTCAACGTTCTCGAGTGGCGACCAGGCACCCGAAGACGCAGTGTGGGCATGCCCCTCACGAGGTGGACCGACGATTTAAAGATCGCGGGGAGCCCCTGGATGCGGGCAACGCATGCCCGATCGTTATGGAGATCTTTGGGGGAGGCCTGTGTCCAGCAGTGGACGTCTTTCGGCTGATATGATGATACACTATATTTGTCTATTTATATATGTAGGTATATTTGTCTATTGATCTATGTATGTATGTGTATATAAATATATGAAATTTATTCACGTAGTTTACAAACTACGTCCCTATTTAATACCGCACAACCTACCTATTTCAAATGTACTGTCCTTATACCCAAAGGTTGCCTGGAAGAGATCGCTTTTAGTGATAAGGTCGCCAAATTGTACATTCTATTCTTACCAATTTTCTGAAACTGTATTTTCTTATCTGTTGTGCAATAAAGTGTATTTGTATTGTATTGTATTGTACACTATTGGACCACAGAAAAGCAAAACAGATCAATAACAGTTCGATGGAAAGCCAATGGTCCAAAATAACTAGCAGAATATCAACCAAGTTGTATCGACATACTCTTGACATTGTTTTAACAGACTTGAGACCCGATGTCTTGGGTGATTGTTACCACAGGTGATGCTTACTCGTTTATTATACCATTCGTCACCACCAAGGGACATCCAGTGCTGAACATCGCCTATAGATATCCAGGACGATCTGATCGTCCACTCTAGAACTATTATACCCCAACGGCCGTCATCCTACGCGCTATTCAGGGTGAATTTGAATTCGTATAATTTCCATTATACTGGTGACGACGCCACTTCTGAACAACTTTCCCCAAACCATAGTGGAAATCCAACTGCTGAGCCACCGACGCTCTCAAACAGATTACACTTAGAAAATGTGTACAAAGGTGAGCTTATCTCTAAAGAGATCTTCCATCCAACCCTACTGGAGGTTAGAAACGTTACGTTATCTTTGTATCAGATTTATACTATAGTAAAAATCTGATACTGTCCATATATGGACGCACTTAATGAAATTCTTCCCCAAGCGATATCATTAAATGACTCATCATACGGCTGTTTTATATGTATGTTGAGATATTGGTCGATCGATAGAAAAACATGTATTTTTTCATATTTCATGGAAACTCATTCAATTTGTAAATGAATCGTAGGCAATTAATTGATTAGATTCCGGTAGAGTGTGGCTTGACACATAAAGCGTGTGTATGTTTATATCGATCACTAGCTTAGCGCCCGCGGCTTCGCCTGTGTAGAATAACTTTATCGCGGAAATTTGTATATCCCGCGGGAACTACTTTACTACTACACTTTATCGGGATAAAAAAATATCCTGTCTTAATCCAGGGTATGTTTTACCTAAATTTCATCACATCCGTTCATCCGTTTCGCCGTGATTGAGCAACAAACACACACACAACATCCAAACTTTCGCATTTAGGTATAATATTAGTTAGATACGACTCGTACCTTGGGAGTTGGCGTAAAAACCATTATGAATATACAGTGTTTGGTATAAAATTGATGTTATTTGGCGCATAAAAGGCATCAAACCTCATGAACATACCTAAAGTTGTAATTACATGAAACATCGTATTTTGGTGTACAGATACGAAACCTATGCCAATCTATAGAAAATATTATTTAAAACAACAATTACTCTTTGACAAAATGTCGTAAATGATATACTTTCTGAGATATTTCCGTTTGAAGTTGTAAAATAAAACAATTTATTTTCTCTATTGAAGGTTCCCAGATCGTATCGGTTCGGAAAGACATCCGCTGGGAGCTTATTCCAAAAAGTAACGGTACGTGGAAGGAAATGTCTACTGAACCGCACCGTGGTGGATTTCCAACTGTCTAGGTGGTGTTGGTGGAATTTAAGTTTATGCCTAGTAGTGCGATGATGGAACTCAGCAGCAGGAATCAAACCGAACAATTCCTCGGAACACTCGCCATGGTAAATCCGATAGAAAACAGTAAGAGATGCTACGACCCTTCGTAAGGAAAGCGAATCAAGGCGATTGGTGAGAGCTAGATCATTGATAACGCGAACTGCTCTACGTTGGATGCGATCTAGTGGAAGAAGCTGGTATTTAGGCGCTCCGGCCCAGATATGAGAACAGTATTCCATGTGAGGCCGAACCTGAGCCTTATAAAGCTGCAAGCAGTGTGCAGAGGTGAAATACTGTCTCGCTCTACTCAAAACGCCCAGTTTTTTGGAGGCTGTCTTCGCCTTTTCTTCCAAATGACCACAAAACTGGATGCTGTTGGAAATATCGACGCCGAGGATTCCAATTTTGGAGGAATTAGTTAAACGAGTGTTCTCAAATTGAGGGGATACTTCAAAGGGTTTTCTTTTAGTGGTAAACGCGCACACTTGTGTCTTGTTGGGGTTAAATTGCACAAGATTCCGACGGCCCCAATCGGAGACTTGGTCTAAAGTAGTCTCGATTTCAGACACGAGCTTGTTCCGATGCTCATCGACGTGTTGCTGAGAGTTATTAGCACGGCCGGAGTAAGAGGCATCTCCAGTACTGTCGTCCGCATAGCAATGAACATTGGAGATTTGCAACAAGTCATTGATATGCAGGAGAAACAACGTAGGAGATAGCACACAGCCTTGCGGAACACCAGCGTTCACTAGTTTAGGGTCCGAGCATGCGCCGTCGACAACGACCTTTATGCTTCGGTCCGTAAGAAAACTGGCGACCCATTTGCATAAACTCTCAGGGATCCCATATGACGGAAGCTTCGATAGGAGTGCTTTATGCCAAACCCGGTCAAAGGTTTTAGCTACATCTAAACTAACTGCCAGTGCTTCTCCACCATTCTCAATGGCCTCAGCCCACTTGTGCGCTAGATAAACCAGGAGGTCACCCGCTGAACGACGTCGACGGAAACCGTATTGACGATCACTCAGCAACAGGTGTTCCTCAAGATACCCCAGCAGCTGGTCGTTAATAATGGATTCCATTATTTTTGAGAGCAGGGAGGTAATAGCAATCGGCTTGTAGTTAGACGGGTTGGAGCCATCACCTTTCTTTGGGATTGGATGCACTAAAGCAGTCCGCCATGATTTGGGAGCAACGCCTGTTGTGTAGGAGAGTCGGAAGAGACGCGTTAATACCGGTGTTAACTCAGGAGCACACGTCTTTAGCATTATTGGAGGAATCCCGTCGGGCCCACTGGATTTATGGACATCTAGAGAAAACAGTGCTTTGCGCACCGAATTCTGATGGAACTTAATATCCGGCATAGTGGTTTTACACCATGGGATAGTCGGTGGTTGTTTTCCATCGTCGTCCAAGTTGGAATTTTCCGCAAAAAGAGAGCCAAGAAGATCGGCCTTCTCTTTTGCGGAATGGGCCAATGAACCGTCCTCCTTATGCAAAGACGGCAGTGACGATTTACAGAAATTCCCTAGGACTGCCTTAGCAAGAGACCAGAACGCACGAGTTCCCGAGGGAAGACGGGCGAGCCTCCCGCCAATTCTGCCTATATGCTTAAACTTTGCCTTGGCGATGGCCTTTTTGAGGGATCTGGAAGACGAGTTGTACTGCTTCTTGAGCTTCTTCGTGTTAGGGTCACGCAGAGCTGCTGCATTGGCCCAGTTCTGGAAATTTTCCTGCTTTCGTTCCAAAGCCGCCTTGCAGGAACGTCCGAACCAAGGCTGGGATCTGCCGCCAACAGGAACCAACGAGGACGGAACATAAAGCTCCATACCTTGGAGAATCACACCAGCGACAGAATCAGCAGCAGCACTGGGATCTTCGAGCTGGAAGCACACACGTTCCCAAGGATAAGATGCAAAGAACGAACGCATCCCATCCCAATCTGCTGACCTGTAATGCCACACGCGACGATGCCCCGCTCCACACATTCGCGGTTGCCGTAAGATTGGCGTTGTACTCCGGATAAGACAGTGGTCAGATGTACCAAGAGGGGGGCCCACTGATGTTTGGTAATTATCCGGGTGAGAGGTCAGCAGAAGGTCCAACAAGGTAGCCCTGTGATGGTCAACATCTGGGACTCGCGTGGGCGACAAAACCAGTTGTGTCAAACCATAGGCCAAGGCAAAGTCGTGAACAGATCTCCCCGCAAGATCGGTAGTATGAGATACCAACCATTTCTTTTTGACGCCTGAAGAAAAACGACGGGTGTTATGTGTTTTGTTACTTATCTCTGCAATGCGTGGTCCAATTTCTATTTCTATTTTATATATACATATTTGCGGCATTGCTTAGCTGCGGTTTCACACACTGCAGGCGCCAGGGAAGATCAGCGCTGCAAGAGCGACCGCTACTGTGGCTTATGCTGAGTGGTCACCTTTTTTGATAACCAATGTTCCTGTGTTTAGTTCCCACCATTTGTACTAACTTTTACTATTAATGTTATCAAAATAAATAACTTTCTTTCTTTCTTTCAATGCGTTTTTTATTAATTTTAAAGACTAAACGAGTGGACAGTTCTTAGTCACATTTGATGAAAATCGGTTCAGCCCTTTCGAAGATATTTAACTTTTAACGCAGCTGTTATTTGGATGTATTTGTATGATTTTCGACTTTACATTTTTTTATGTATCTATTTAAGACTAAACCTGGAGACACGTTCTTAGCCGAGTTTGATGAAAATCAGTTATGCTGTTTCGGGAATATATTTTAGCTTTTAACACTAGGTATCTTTTGGTCCAGGTCTACCTGGACGATATAATCAATTTTGTTCAAACAATGTTGCCGGGGGTTTACATAATTTCTAATTTATAGTTTCTATTTGAATTAAAATGACTGACCTCATTAAGCAATAAAAATATATAGTGTGTTACCAGCATGAGGGCTTTTCTTGATACAATGTAGAGATACATCGCATCCAAAGCTCGGTACAACAATAAAAAAAAAAGAGGTTCGAATATTTTAGTATATATTTTAGTATGGAAAATAAATGCCAGCAACGAAGCCTCATTAAATCGATACTTAAACCAACATAAATTTATCCAGGTTTCATTGTTGCCCTTTATTTTAATGTTTTTATGGTCATTCATGTTTAATTTTTGATTTTTGTTGAAAACGTGAATAAGAGAAAATGTTTCATTTTTTCTTATTCATGTTTTTAAACAGTGTCGACCGACAAATTGTGAAATAAAAGATTTTATTTATTTAAGCATTTATTTATTTATTTTAGGTACGTAGGCCAGTGGCGGTACCTTGATATAAGCCCAAAAGCCCGGCTTGCCTTTGCCTTAACAAAATACACAAGGAATATCAACTTCAAACTATATTGATCTTTACACGGTATGTATATAAATTGCATATTATTATGGCCCTCCAGATTGAACACAAAATAGGCAACAATATGTATTTAACTTCTTTTTAATTTAATGTAAAATAATAACATTTTTCTAATCACGTGATAGAGGTATATCGAGAAGGTAGAGGAATATCGCGTATGGCCATGTGACACAGAGGTCAGTGTAACACATTTCTAAGTATAGTGCGAGTACCTACTTATAAGTGCAAGGTCAATAGAATACTTTCAAGCCACTCTAGCTTCTATATCGGACCGTGAAAGCGAAACGACGCTATTTAAGCGAGATTGTATACATGGCAGAACAATGGCACAGTATTTACATTTGTTTATAGCAAGTACTAATTTTGCAGTTTAATTATCACGGCCCCATATCGTGTACGTGTAGAATTAGGGTTGCCATGTGTCCCGTAATTACGGGATTGGCATCTCTCGAATATATCGAATATACAGACGACTGCTCCGCTAAACACCCAGACTGTGCCCCCCCCAGGGGTACGACGGATAAATTCGAATGCTCCGTTGTGCCCCTTTAGTGGTTCAGAAGGGAAATTTTTGAGTTACCTGTCGTGCTCCATTTAAGTTATGAACACATTGGAGGGACAACTAAAATGAAATACTTTAAATATTTGTTTTAAATCTATAATGTTAAGTATTTTATTGAAACAAACAAAAGTTTCTTCCTTCAAAGTTAAATTATTTTTCTACTTATAAATTAATGTGTCTTTAACTTGTTATTCTTACTTAAAATTTATATTAGTAGTTCTATCTAAGTAGATTTTATTGTAGAGATACTATAACTTATTTGAAGTACTCTTCAGTCGAGTGCAAATAAAATGGTCATCATGTGTTCCATCCATAAATATAATGACATAAGATGTGCTCCACCAAACCACCAAAGGAGCACTACAGATCATACAAAATTTACCCGTTCTACCACCAGAGGCACACTTTGGGTGTTCAGCGGAGCAGTCGTCAATATACAACACAATTCGTCCAGTATTTACACTAGTCCATAGCAAGTGTATTAAGTTTGCAGTTCAATTACCACGACGATGCATGTCCGTCTGGCTAGCTCCAACATTTAACCTAAATTTAATTGTGATAGAAGGGCGTAAGTGATAAATCACAAAAAAAATTTTTTAGGTAATGAAATTTATTAATTACATGCTGCAATCTGTGTTTTTTTATAATTTTTAAAAGTACAATTCACTCCTCTCGGAGTAGCCAAAGGGAAGTAAGCCTATACAGTCATCTCTGATTTTATATTGTTAACACGTAGGTATTTATAACATTCTTACTCAATTTTATTAATTTTTATTCCACATATTACTTTTTATTTATATTCAGTGTTGGTGAAACGTCCGTACGTCACGCGAGGCTCCACAGAAAATCAGCGTTGTAGTTATACAACTGCAACTCATGCTGAGTGGAGACCTTTTTGGCACCACTTTACGACACCTATTTCTAATCGATCTATCATTTTTAGCTGTTTAAGTATGTTATTGTTATTTTTTTCTCTCCGTTTTTTTTATAACTAATGTGTCGTCTAGTGTGTCAAATAAACGATTTCTATTCTATTCTATTCTATTCTAAATTATTTTAATTAAAATAGACACTTTATTGAAAATTTAAATCGGGCAATTGTTTTAGTAATTTAAGTCACATAAATTGTACTTAATTTCAACGACATTACTTCAAGCGTAACTGAGAAAAACAGGAATTTAAGTATTTTTAGAGGCTACTTTGCAATTATTTTCTATCGGGTGAAGTTTATGTATTCATGTTTTGGAAATGATTACTAATTTTTCAGTAATGATATGAGCTATAGGTTCTACACAACAAAAACGAACCTCATTCGGTTCATTTTGGATGGTTCAGCCTCTTAATAGTATTGTTGTATTCCGGCTGTCACAGATAAGATAGCCAGTCCCCCAAATATGTTGGGGTTTCCGGGTCAGTGCGCTTCCACCTTCGACCTCATCTTGGTCTCATCTTAGGTGTTTTTAAGTAACCCTAAAGTTGTGCATAAAAAAAACGCTATTTAAATTAGGTAGACAATAATTTTGAAAATGTTTTAGAGCACAATAAAGCGTTTACAATCAAACGCCATATCGTGTATGTGTAGAATTAGGGTTGTCAATTGTTCAGTAAATCTCACCTCTCGAATATACAACACAAATCGCCCAGGACTTGTTATAGCAAGCACTAAGTTTGCGATTTAATTACCAGCATTAGGAGCACGACAGGCGCGATAAACGTTTATGTCGCGTGAGATAATACTTGTCCTGCTCATTCGTTCGGACGAAATATACAACTATCCCACTCTGACGTCGCGTCGCGCGCGACAAACGATGTCATTCTACGGGGGCTGGAGACGACATGTGGACCATAGAAATGTGAACGTAGCAAGATGATGGAGCCGAGATGTAGGGACTGGAACTCCCTGATGGCAAATGGCATTGTAATCCTTGATGGACTTTATGTTACCTGTCTTTGTACTAGAATACATACCTACTACAATATAATCTAGTATACAGAAACTGTACATGACGGTCGGTAATTCTGTTTCTATTACGGCAAAGTACAGGATAAATCATTGAACTATTGCAATCAATGTCATCGTCTAAGCGCACTTGAGGAAAGTGAGTGACACAATTATTATGAGGCAAACCCGCTCAAGTGTTTTATGTAATTGACGTATCTACTGTAAGTGACGCCATCATACGACACAACGACAGAAAAGCTGGAATTTACAACAAAAATGTAATAAAAAAAATGTATATGTATATACCACACAACCTATCCAATCCAATATACATATATATATATACTACGAAGTATAAACAAGTATATGTATACATTATCAATATGATAAATATGACTGAAATTTTATATTATAATATTTCATTATTAATTGTGAAATTAGTAAGCTGAAGTGGGAAAGGCACATACGAGTAGCTCGAGGAGCTGACGGTTAGTGGAGCATTTCACAAGGACGCGCGGGAAGTCGTTGGATGCAGACGGCTTCCAAGCGGTCGCTCCGGACATCTTATGCTTAGGAGTCGTATGTTTAGCATGACGTCCTACGGGTGATGTGATGATGAATTTGTACATTATTTCAAAACTGCACCAAGTCTCACAATCAACTAATATTATTAATGCGAAAGTATGGATGTTTGTTTGTTTGTTGCTTAGGCGAAACGGATGACCGCATTTGGGAAAAAAAAGACTGAAACACTAATTTTCATGCATAACGGTTTGGTCCATGACCTCAATCACACCTGATGTTAAGTGAAGATGAGGTCGAAGATGGAAGCGTACTGACCCGGAAATCCCAACACATTTGATGGACTGGCTATCTTATCTCTGACAACCGAAACACGACTATGCCATTAACATTGCTGCTTGGCGGCAGATTTAGATAAGATGGTGGTAGCTAGCCAGGTGGACATTTAAAATGCCCTACCACCAACCAAACCGAGTACTTAAACATGTACCCCGCTGGGGATCGAACCTCCGAATCGTAAACCCAATGTTGTTTACATTGAGCCACGGAGGCGGTTAGCCACGGAGGCGGTTAAAAATCCCGATAAAATGAGTAGTTCCCGCGGGATAAACAAACTTCCGCGATAAAGTTCTTTTTTTTTTATTCTTGAATTTTTTGAGGCTTACAATCTGTGATATGCCAGCTGGGCGGAAAATATATTTATCTTAGTTGTGTGTTTTTCGTTTTCAGAAAGATAATGCATAAATTCTGTAGGTAATTTGCCAATATTACCCAAGAAAGACATAAAAGGAAAGTTACACGGCGATCATAAATGTTTATTACACATAAACGTGCATATTGCTTTCGTATCAATATGCCATAAAGTCGATGCAGCTCTTATCGCGGGTTTGATTTCTTGTTGTTATTATTACTTAATACATTTGCAGGAGCCTTGAAATCACAGATCAGATATTCCACTGAAGCATACGTGGCGCAGTCGCATTCGTTATTAGTTTTCGATTAGCGAAGTTAAACAATGTATGGCGCGGTCAGCTTTTGGATGGTGAACACTTTTATTTTAATCCGGCTCGAAGGACCATGAAGAGATTTGGCCTTGTTAGACATTTAAATAAAAAGCAGTGCGTGCGTTGACTCAATTTATTGGAAGAGAAGAGATAAAAGAAGAAAAAATCATAGATACAAAATTTGGCCAACCATAGACACCTTGACCTTTTTTTTATGCATTTAACAGATGGTTGACTACTATAGCGGTAATTGAAGGCAGTCGTTAAGCTAAATCGGTGGCCCTCAGGGGTGGCTTAAAAACACTGACTGGTAGGTGGACACTGGTCTGACACAAATTCATCCAATCAGCACTGAGCCCGCGTAGTGGACTGTGGACCATACTCTCTCCCAGTGAACGGAGGCCGTGCCCCAAGAATAGGGACGTGCAAGGCTGTTGATAATGATTTCACTGATGGACAAAATCCCCGCTCACTGCCATCTAGGCGCAAACCGTAGTGTATACGAAAGGAGGGGGCTGAGATTCACTTGACCTCCTTCCCCATAGCATTGTTCGTAGTGTCGTTTTTGCATTAAAGTCGAAGTCAAAAATATTTTATTCAATAAATAAATATTTCGGACACTTACACCAATGTTGTGCTTTGAATACTAAACGGATAAACATACATAAATATTTATATAAACATCCATGACTCGGGAACTTTTATACAGCTAGAAATATAGTATATAGTTGCTTGAAGTGGAACTAGATGGCATTGTGTGCATGCCCAAGGATATTTATTTATTTACTGTGTATATACTGTGGTGACGGTCCAAGGAGAACGCTTGGGATCGCGTGGTGTGATGTGGCCGTGGGAGACGGCGCGTTGTCTTAAAAGGAAATGCTTTTAAATATGGAATAGAGAATCATTCTGGAGAGAGCTCACACCGGCGCTCCAGAGCGGTCTCCGATCGACCTAATTTGATAATAAATTATGTGCAGCTCGGCCTTGTCATTGAAACACGTACGTACCTACAAAATAAAGCATTTTTGACTTTGAATAGAACCTACCCATCTCTTCCCGTGGGTATCGTAAGAGATCTGTTTAAAGAAATAAGTATTTTAACTGTTGCATCGCAATATATATGACAGTATAATGTATGTACATAAAAATATATGCCTATTTCGTAAACATTCTGATAATCATAATTTGAATACTAGATACAAAAATAAAATTGAAATTCCACAATTTAGACTTAGCAAGGTTAGCACATCCTTTGTGGGACACAGCATTACGCTTTTACAATAAAATACCAGAACATGACATGTATTGAGTTTAACAGAGCAGAAATTTAAACGCCACATTAAAGAAATTCTGTGTAAGAAGGGTTAACAGGATAGATGATTATTTACGCGATAAGGAGGTCTGGTGTAGATGGTCGTTATGTTAATTGCTTTTGTTTTGTAATATGTAATATAACATTTAATATTATTGTAAAGATGGAAACCAATTGAAAAGATGTGTTGTTGCGGAGTTTCTTGAAGCTTCTTCTCTCTAACCATAACACCTTGCGAAGCGATGTAGTTTAAAAAAAAATAACATGTTGACTTTCAATAAGTGATATTTTTGTCTCCTACATTGAATAAAATATTTTTGCTTTTTTTTGGCGACTATGGGACTTTCCACCAATAAACATCATAGATTTGCACGTGTTAACGGCGATGAGCTCACGTATGAATTTCTGTATGTTTCGAATGGTGAACCGTGGATGTTGTTTCAAGCATTGAACTGTTAATATTTGGAACGCCCAACCGCTAATGTTTGGGATATCGCTAACCACCCTATTTGGGATAACGCTCGTGACGTGTATGTTTATGTATTAACAAAGGATTTACGCAGCTTATAGGTAAGCGTGGGCTCGCAGATCGCGTTTCCAGTTGGCTTCTATTTTCGACACGATCCAGTTCAGTATTTGAATTTCGTTCATTGCCAGAAATAAAGTCCTGGCTTCACCGTGACGAATCCCAGTTGCTTTTCGAAGGAAACCCGAACTATAATGGCGGCTGTAATGTTACCGCGACGAGAGTCAATCATGGGAGAGATTACGCAGCGGCCATATTTGTTATTTTGGTGAACTACGCACGCATGCGCGCGTATTTTTGCATGGCCATAATTAGAAGCCAATTACGTATAACGTATAAATTTTATAGCCACATTGTATTCGCTTGATTGGCTGCATTGTTGATTACAAAATTATAATTTACTGTTGCGGTATTGGTATATGTGTTTGATTTCCGCCATATTTGTCATTCTCTAGAAATATTACATGTTGGTTTTACAAGAAGCATTACATGTAGTCTTGAGTGAAAGAATAATACATACACATATAGTAACATATCTTATACGCATGCCAATTAAAGGTGTACACAGCATAGCTAGGTTATTTTCCATCTATAAATATATTGTTATATTTCAGGCTCAGCGGGTAAGACGCGGTCTCCCAATTTACGAGGTCCGGGTTGGATTCCCAGGCAGGCCATGTAGCAATGAGTTTTAAAATTTAATTAAATTAAGTAATTACTTATGTGCATTTATCCAACTGCTCTTTTAAACGGTGAAGGAAAACATCGTGAGCAAACCTGCATGTCTGAGAGTTCGATTTTGATTTGATTTGCTGATGATGGAACCCTGGCGTACTTCATTGGAAGATGAACCACCAACAACAACCAAGTTCAAATATTCGTATTAATTAACCCCCGACGAAAAACGACGTGTGTTATGAGTTTGACGGCGGGACGTGTTTATCGACGGGTATGTATGTATTCCGTTTCTCTGTCTGACCGATTTCGAAGTGCATGGTGTCGTTAGATTCGTCATGGTACCCGGAGTGTCATAGAATACATATTATGGAAAAAATCCAACATGGCGCCCGCAAGATACAAGATATGCTGTCAAGTTTTTAAATACTTAAATAGTTATTATATTAAAGACTAGATATAGGACAGGTTATTAGCCAAGTTTGATCGAAGATCGCTTTTAACTGTTAACACAGTACGCTTGGTTTATCTAGATGATGTATAATCATTTGGTTTTGTCGGGGATATTCGGAATTTTCAATTTATAGTTATTTCTTATTTTTTAGGGTAGCCTGAACCCAGAAGCTGGTAATTGTCTGTCCTTCCAGGCAGAGCTTTTAACCGTTTTGGAAAATACCGGTAAACAGTGATTTATACCGGATTTGAGAAAAGGTTTCGTTCGGAGCGCGTTCGAAATGAGAGCGCTAAAACCTTAATGAACCGGTTTAATCCAGACAGACAGTGCACGCGTCAGTGATAGAGATGGCGTCGTCGGTAAGAGCGAAATGAAAACCACAAAAAACCGCTTAATTGATTCAAGCTGGTTAAGAAAACCGGTTTTTAAAGGTTTTAGGTAGAGCCAAACCTAAATGAAGCACTCCGTTGTACTTGACGCTGATTTCGGTTTACCAATAAACCGATAAACAAGCCCTGCTTCCAGGTAACCTGGCAACAGTAAAAAGCAATATTAGAGACTAACTTTCTGCCCGCGGCTACGCTTGTATGTATTACCTTATCGCGGCAATTTGTTTATCCCGCGCGAACCACACACTTTAACGGGATAAAAAATATCCTTTGTCTTAATCCAGGGTATAATATTCTACCTATATATTTCATCCAAATCCGTTCATCCGTCTCGCCGTGATCCAAACTTTTGCATCTTATTATAAATCCAGACGACGTTTGTTTATTTGTTTGTTTGTTGCTCAAACACGGCGAAACGGGTGAACGGATTTGGATGGAATATGGTACATAGGTAGAATATACCCTGGATTAAGACATAGCATATTTTTATCCCGATAAAGTGAGTAGTTCCCGCGGGATTAACAAATTAAAGATATCCGCGATAAAGTTATTCTAATGCAGGCGAAGCAGCGAGCGGAACACTAGTCTTATAATATTAGAGGATGACGCGACTTTCAAATACACAAGCATTAATAAATGAGTGTAAGTAGGCGATCATGTGATTTGACGTTGGATCGTCATACAGACGCTGTAACGTCAGACTTTCGACTTTTAACTTTTTTTTAGTCATTCTAAATGTATACTCACGAGGCGTGGGAAGAATTTACTTTCCATTTTCTTTATGACATTATAGATGTGTACCTATTTATGTGCAGGATCGGAGATCGATAGTAGGCAACATCCAAATAAAATGTGTGGGTTGCTGGCTAGCTATGTATCTCAGCCATGTTGAGACGTAGCCCGATGTTTAGGGTTGCCATACGTCCGGTATATACGGGACTGTCACCATATTTGACCAACCCGTCCCGTATTACTATATGTCCCGTATTTCGACACAATACGGAAATAGAATAGAGAAGTGAGGGGCGCGAGCGCGATAGCCATCTCATTCATCTCATCAGATCAATACTCATCTGTTAGAAGAGTCATACTACGTGCACATCGTGCAAAACTAAATAAAACATAGTTCAAAAGCTGCGTGTCGGTATTGAATGTCTTAGTTTCGATTTTAGGCATCATAAAAAAAACGTCCCGTATTGACTTCTAGAAGTTATGGCAACCCTACCGATGTTATATCAATACATGGACATTTCTAATATACCACTGTATTGTAAGTAGGTACAGAATTTCATGAGTAGCTGTTTGTTTGAAAATATAAAGTCTAATTTTATCCCCTGTTGTATCTTCTATTCATTCAATGACGACTGATTGGTGTTGTGAATAGTGACCCTGTCAGCGAAACCAACGGTTGCGAGTTCGAATTTCGCGACGGGTAAATCTTTGTTTGATGAATACGAACAGTAGTGCGATTAATGATAATACGCTGTAATCTTTGTGTAGTTTTTGTTAATTGTACAATAAATAGTATTTGATTGATTGATTTATTCCCGAGTCATGGAAGTTTATATAAATATTTATGTGTTTCAATCAATCATAGGTATAATAAAAATATAATAAGTATAACAATATAAATATATATTTTACAATACACTTCATAAATATAGCTTCAAAAAAATAATAATTGTACAACCAGGCGGTCTGTCTACCAGACAACCTTTGTGTAGAGAAAAAAGTAGAACGGGATAAAACAAGTAGGTTGTACACCAATGATTTAAAAAAATATATAAAATAATAGATACTAAATAATAGATATAAAGATACATACGTCAGATATGAACATCAACTTACATGCAATGATAGTGTAAAATATACCTACATATATAGTGATAAATTATTAGATATATATATATACATATACAATATATGTGACATCAAACAAAGAAAATAATGGATACGATAATTATCAAATCTCTGAACCACGAATATGGCAACAGTCAAAACGCTAGAAAATGTGCCTAGACTTGTGCTCTAAAAGTAAATGATGATTGTGCACGACGTATAGACGATGTGTTTATCCGTTATCTAGTATCCATAGTACAACTTTGCTTAGTTCGGGACTAGATGATTGGTGTAAATCTCTGAAATATTTATTTACGTGTTATTCACATTCTACAAGTCAGTACCTACTGTTAAAAAAAAACATTAAACGCGTATCCAGTTAGTCATAAAAAAAACCGATCAAGTGCGTGTCGGGCCACAGAATAGGGTTCCGTAATTGCCTATCAACAATATACGGACTTAGAAGCTTAGGTTTGATAAATAATTGTGGGTACATTTCATTACTTTTTCGACTATCACTCAGTAAGTTGTAAAACCTGATCATTTTCACGTACTCGGTATCTAACCAAAATCTACCGTTAGCTGGCCAGGGGGGAAATTAGCCTTTTAAAGCTTAATATTTCTTAAACGGATCCCTGAATTGATAAAACTGTTCAAGACAACCTGTAATATTTTTAAAAGATAAGCCACACGATGGTGGAAAAAATATTCACCCCCACTCTACGTGTAGGGGGGAAAATTATGTCAAGATTTTATGTTAGCAGTTTGTCGGCGTGATTAATATGTATACTTGTCACGGTACTGCGAACGCTCAGCTGCTGTAGGAAGATGAAGGTATTGGGCGCCGTAGACGAGGATGGGGTTCAGGGTCGTAGGTTTCAGGCCCCTACCAGGACTGCAGCCACTGATGAACGGTGAAGAAGAAGGTCAGGAAAAAGGTATAGGCACTTGTAAAACTTATAAATGATGTAATAATTTAAAGAAATAAAAGGAAGAATAGTTACAGTTCGCAAGCTGCGTCAAGACTGCCTAGTTTTTGAAAATAATTTAGAATTCAGAATTTTGAATAATGTTCCAAAAAAGAAAACGCCAAAGAGATTACCGAAGACAGAATTTAGAAGAGGTTGTACACCTTGTTACATACTCATGCCAAATTACAGCTTTCTAGTACTTAAGAACACGAAAGAAGAAGCCTCGGACAGACAGACCGAGTGCTTCCATGTGGAGCAGAAAAAAAACTGGACGATTTACTGTCACTTATTGCAAAAAAAAAAATTAAATTTAAAATATTATCTCGTGTTGACGCGAAAGAAGAAAAATTCGGTAATAAAATTGTAAACATCTCTCGGCGCCAATTCCGACTCGGATCAAATCAAATCAAATCAAAAAATGCTTTATTTTGTAGGTACACAGGGTACACTTAAAATAGTCAGATCCGTCGATCTGATCGATCGATCGGACTATCGGATCGGACGTGTATTGAATGTTCAAACAAAATAATAGCTTTAACGCCTTCCGATAGTCGGATCGGACTATCCGACGGAAAAATCTGACTTATATTCCCATCCTTAGGGTTTCTTGTTAATTATGGAATTCTAATTCGCAAATTACGTATTCCAAGTAGACAAAGTTCTGATATTATCTACGTTTGTAATGACCCTGACCCTTGAGATTTTTACGTAGTCAAGTTGATGGGCAGTATTACACGTACCTATTGTTTGAAACCACGATACATTATACGTATCTTCAGGACATACAAATACATGTTGTCCATTTTGTGAACGGCTACAACCAATGCTGAGTTGGAGCCCTTTTTATACGACTGCCCAAGGAAGGCGGGTAATGTTTTTACCACTTTTTGTCATAGGAAACATTTTATGGCAAGAAACATGGCGCTGTCGGGTTTTTGGTTTTTAAATAGGTACTAAATTATTATATTATATTAAAATAGTTACCTCATCTATTTGTCTCCTTACTGAGGTTTGATGGAAGAGATCTCTTATAGAGATAAGCTCGTCTTTTGTATATTTTAATATTCTCCTGTTTTTTTTGTTTTGTTTGACGTGTATGCTTATATACAATAAAGTGTTAAATAAATAAATAAATAAATAAATAGTTATTACGAGTGAAATGGGTTTCGTCATTATTATGATAAATTGTTATACATTAAATATAATATATATTATGCTGGTATCCACTGTATAGGGGTTTCGTCATTTATAAAATTAAACATCTAGAACACAAGATATACAAACAGTCACACAAAAATATTTAGTAAATATAAAAAAATAAAAAATATAAAAAAATATAAGTGTATGTATGTACATTTCAATATTACCTCACAGCTATGACCGATTTCGAAATACATGGGGTCGTTAGCTTCGTCTTGATCCCTGGAGTGACATAGATATGGTATGGTAAAAAATCCAACATGGCATTATAATCCAAATTGGCATGGCATATGGCATGGCATAATATTAATATATTTTTAGGGTAAACTATTTTGTAATACTACTAACCATATTTAGATACTTATTGTAATAACTGTAGGTAATATTGTTAAACTTAGTTTTGGTATATTCAAGTTTTGCTGTAAAATTAAACCAATTTTGTACTACTGTCCATTCTATATCTTTAAAATAGTAACATGTAGATAACGTTGCTGGTTGTACAATGATCAACATCATTTTGTAAAACTAGATTAAGTATAAAAATTTTACTTTTCATCTTGCTGTACAGGTTATAAGTTTATTATAGGAATTTTTGTATTATGTGTATAGTTTATGTATATTATATATGTATATTATATATGTATAATATTATATTATATATATTTATATATAATGTTGTATGTATGTATTTGTGTATTTATGTTGGGTAATTTTTCGATTAATGTATTATGTTGGTTTTATTCTTTTATATGATATTTTTAACATTTTTTGTTTCTTCTGTTTCGTGTACACTTTATGTCTACCTTTTATATCAAATTTCGCTCTCACGGGTTTGCTGGAAGAGATCTCTTATAGAGATAAGTTCGCCCTTTGTACATTTTTCTAAAATATTTGTTAATGACCTTTTCTTTGTGTGTGTACAATAAAGTGTTAAAAAAAAAAAAATGTGCAGCTATTTGTTGTCCTCAATAAAAAAAAATACATACTAAAGGTGTTTTCAGAATGGTTGACATTGTGTGGGTACTTGAATTTTTTTTTAACGGTTTCGACTATGGTTCCTAGTGGAAAGTTGTTTGTAATTAGGAGTGGAGTCGCCAGGAAACAGGAATTACACGAATTAAATTTCACCCTGTATACCTACCTGGACGATATAGCCAAATAATAAATATCCTTAGACATACACACAGCGCCATCTAGTTCCACAGTAAGCAACTATAGGCTTGTGTTGTGGATACCAGATGGTTGATATACTATATAAATACATTTATTTTTGGATTTTGGAAATAAATACTTATTATTGCTAAGCATTACATCAAACAGGTCGTCAATAAAGTTATGAATCATATTATGATCCCAATATGAATTACCAATGCGACCTTATTACACCCCTCTCTGTAATTTATCATTCAATTTATTGAGACAACAGTGTACCTACTGCATTTGATGGTGATAAAAATTACGCAGTCACTTATTGAAGCGGGCGGGCGATAAAGGGTCATTGGGGGAATTATACTGGTCCTGTGCGGCGATACGATACAGGGGCGTCATTTTACTTATACTATATCTAACGTTATATATTCTACCATATAGTGTGGTTTACTCGTAAAGTTACTATAAGCACGTTATTATAATGTGTGTAGGGACTTATTCCTTGGAAGGTTTGGCAGCACAATGTCCTGAATGGCACAGGGTAATGCATAGGAGAGTAAGCGACTTCGAGGAGCCGCCTGGCTAGCTACCGCCATGTAATCTAAGCTCCGGTTGTCAGAGATAAGATAGCCAGTCCCCCAAATAAGATGGGGTTTCCGAGTAAGTACGCTTCCACCTTTGGCCTCATCTTCACTTAACATCAGGTGTGATTGAGGTAAAGTGTTAACCTGTTGTGCTTAAAAAAAAAACAATTGAATAACACCAGTTTATTACTTAACCAATACCGGCAACCTTGAAAAGACAAGTCATCATGTACTTATTTATACTTAGTGCAAAATGTCCTGTTATTAAAATGCTATCAACATAATAAATTGATTGCAATAAATTACGATTCGCTTAGTAACAATGACTAGCGAAAAATAATTAGATTACAGTCAAAACTGAAATCATAATGTCTATATGTGATTTTAGTACTGATAAAAAGCGACAGCTACAAGTAGTGTTGCCAGATGCGTTTTTGTAAATCGGGACTTTGAAAAAAAAATCGGGACTAAGGCCCGTATTAAAAACCGTTCTCAAGATTGAGGTGACCTTAACTTGACGCTTGAGAATCTCTTGCATATTAAAACAGTAACCAGTGAGACGCGATTTCAAGATCGAGTTATTATTACGGCCCTAGGACGTTGTGACATAGAAAAATGCATAACAATGGTTACAAATTGTAATTTCCAGTTTGTTGGCTGTTATTTCGACCCTTCCTTCGCTGATCGATTCTTTTTTTTAATGCGTGAGTCACCAAATTGATTCCTTATAGATGTATAGATGAACAAATGGGGACAGATCATGGAAACAATATTTGACTCACGGCTGCCCCTCAGGTTAAAAGACAAAATTTATAAATCCATAATGAGATCGTACTGTATGGATCGGAGTGTTGGGCCATGAAGAAGACGCTTGAAAGCAAATTGCATGCAACGGAAATGAGAATGTTGAGATGGATGAGTGGAGTGAGGAGGATGAGTGACGTAAGAGGGAATTTAAAGTGGAACCCGTCATAGAAAAGTGAAAAGGAAATCGTTTAGATTAGTATGGACATGATATGAGGAGTTATGAAATGCATGTTACTAAGAGAGTGATGATTATGGATGTCGATGGATGGAAAGGAAGAGGAAGACCACGGAAAAGATGGATGCAATGTGTGAAGGATGCTATGAACGAAAAGGGCGTTAATGATGAGGTAACGGCTAACAGAGGAGATTGGAAGAGAAAGACGTACTGAGCTCAGCCCAAATAAATTAGTACCAGGGCAAGAAGATGATGAAGAAGAAGATTAACCGCCTCCGTGGCTCAAAGTAAACAACATTGGGTTTACGATTCGGAGGTCGCGGGTTCGATCCCCAGCGGTGTACATGTTTAAGTACTCGGTTTGGTTGGTGGCTACCACCATTTTATCTAAATCTGCCGCCAAGCAGCAATGTTAATAGCATTGTTGTGTTCCGGTTGTCAGAGATAAGATAGCCAGTCCCCCAAATGTGTTGGGGCTTCCTGGTCAGTACGCTTCCACCTTCGACCTCATCTTCACTTAACATCGGGTGAAAAAAAATGAATGTGATGAATAGATGAAAAAGGATTTGGGCGTCCCGCTCAGGGAGCCGGCGGTACGTGTCCTGAAAGGGCTGAAAAGCGGGACATCTGGCAGCACTATCAGAGCGAAAAGTGTACGTAATTGGGGCGACCAAAGCGGATATAATCTCTATGGTCGCGACCATTCCCCCACAACGTGCTAATTGAGCCCATTTACCATAAAATTATACTTAATTGGAACATTTTATAGTTCGTTGATTTCAGCAGGTAAATTGTTCCGGATTTATATTACAATTGGATGCTAGATAATTTGAACCGTATCTGTATCTGTAGTAGACTATATCTAAATAGTATAAAACAAAATCCCCATCTGTCCGTTTGTGCGCTTAATTATATTAAACTAAGTTTTTAATACGGTTTTCACTATTATTTGGAGAGATTCTTCCGGAAGGTTTCTATAATAAATGCATGCATATTAAAAAAAAATCGTCGTCGTGCATAAAAAAAATGCATGTTATATTTTTTTTTATTATTAACTGCATACGCGTGTAACCACAATATCACCTGGTGCAAAGTGACGATGTGGCCGAAGATGAAGCACGCGATCTCAGTAGACTTCTAGTCCCGTTTTTTTTTTTTACAAAGAGAAATGCTCATGTATACTCGTCCTCGACGGGGTTGGGTGCCGAGTTATGTTGGATTCCTACTAACTAAAACTTCTTGGTGTTCCTCCACTCGCGCCATAACGGCGTGGCCGGAAGGGAAAATTGATAAGAGTAATTGCATCCCAAGTTGGTAATAATTTATGTATTAAAATGAATATTGTTTAATTAAAAAAGAGTTGTCCATGGATTTCGGGATCGAGCTCGAACTAAAAAGAGGAATTGAGAATCTCCTTTTTTTAAGTCAGTTAAAAACAGAAACAATATTGTTTTAGTAGGTAGTCAGTCATATTTAGCCCAGCGACTTTTAGTATGAAAATTCAACAATTTTCAGCTGAATTCGTCTATGGTTCCTAGTGGAAAGTTGTTCGTGAAGTCAGCAATAAACAGGAATTACACTCTGTATAGATAATGTCACGATCTTTACCCCAAATGTGTTGGTCAGAGATATCCCAAACAATATCATTTGGGTAAACCAAACATAAAAAATTTAATGCTTGAAACAACATCCATGGTTCACATTTCGAAATATACAGAAATCGTGAGTTAAAATGTACAAGTCTATATAGATAGATGCTTTTTTGGTGTAAAGTTCCTTAGTCGCCTTTTACGACGCCCACGGAAAGAGTCGGGTTTATTCTATTATTTTTACATGCTCAAAGCATATTTGAAGTCTTATTAAAACATCAGAAATGTAAATGTTCTTCCTAAAGACAGCAGGAGGTCAGAAATTATGTGAATAATGGACAAATTGATTTTTTTTTTATGCATAACGGATTGGTACTTGACCTCAATCACACCTGATGTTAAGTGAAGATGAGGTCGAAGGTGGAAGCGTACTGACCCGGAAACCCCAACACATTTGGGTACTGGCTATCTTATCTCTGACAACCGGAACACAACAATGCTATTAACTTTGCTGCTTGAAGGCAGATTTAGATAAGTAGGTGGTAGCTAGCCAGGCGGTAATTTTTTTAAATGCCCTGCCAAGGTGGAAGCGTACTGACCCGGAAACCCCAACACATTTGGGTACTGGCTATCTTATCTCTGACAATCGGAACACAACAATGCTATTAACATTGCTGCTTGGCGGCAGATTTAGATAAGATGGTGGTAGCTAACCAGGAGGACATTTAAAATGCCCTACCACCAACCAAACCGAGTACTTAAACATGTAGCCTGCTGGGGATCGAACCCGCGACCTCCGAATCGTAAACCCAATGTTGTTTACATTGAGCCACGGAAGCCGTTGATTTTATTTAACAATACTACTATTTAATTTATTTAACCGGTTGGTTTAGTAATACTAAGAAATTGAATGCTACAATTGCATTTAACTGAAAGTGAAGCCTTATTCTGACTGTACAGCCAATTAAGCGTTTAACTGTCAACAATGTTTGTAAATGGCTAAACAAACATAACATTTTATTTAACTGGTCACTAAGGACTGTTGTGTGCCGGATGCCATGAAAGTGGCCTTGGTGGCAAAACTCTTGAATTATGAAGGAAATGTAATATGTTGGCATTTCCGTGGCCTTGACATTTCAAAATGCCAGTGGAAATGGGAATTATTTTTTATTTGATTACACTATCAAAATAAATTGGATTTTCAGATTGTGTTTAATTGTGCCTGGTTAGACCTACTTATTTATGTACCTAGATTTTATAGTATGTACGACACGGAGGACTGCAGGCTGGACTATGATACTTAATCTTTCGCCGGGAATCAGATAGGGTGGGTACCACCCTCGTATTTATTCATACCCCCAAGCATGAACCTCATTGTTGTGTTCTAATGTGAGATAAAAGAGCTAGCGAAATTACGCGCTTGACGGAATTCCATCTTTCTTAGTCTGCAAAGTGATCCAGATAACACATTCTAAAGTGCAAAACTTTTTTATAAAATTCCTGACTATTCCCCTCAGCAATGTGACAATGTCGGTCTGTTCAATTTTATTAATTTATTTATAACAATTTATGGCATATCCAAAAAAAAAAAAAAAACACTTACAAGTTCACTAAGCTATTAATAAATTTTGTTTGTTTTCTATAAAATTTTGTTTAAATTTAAAGTGAATCATCATGTTGCTGACATGCGGTTTCAAAAGCCAATTCTCAGAATTGGATAAAACTTTGTAGTGTAGATTGGGTGATTCTGAGTACAAGAACTACATATTTTGGCCTATATTTACACATGGTCATTACTTAAGGGTAATAATTAATATGTCGATAGATAACCATTTGTCTATTGAGAAGTTAATTAATAATAATGTCATTGTATTTTGACACAATATCATATAATAATGTAAGATGACATTAATTTGATGCAATTTTGATTGTAACATTATTGTGATATTTAAAGTTATTTCGGGTTACCACAATGTGTTAATTATTAAATATATTTTTTGTGTTAATTATTAAATATTATGTTTAAATATTTGTACTGCCCTAACAGGCTGATTTTGTTGGACTACTTACTCATCTACAAAAGAGCATTATCTGTACACCCAAAATCTAACAAATAAATAATTTTCTTTCTCATTTGTAATATTAAAAATATACTTATTGAATAGCAAGTTCAGGGAGTGATTTATCCAAGACAGACATACAATACACCGAAATTAAACCTGTATTTAATACTCAGAATCACCTGCATTACATATGTAGGCATCATCCATTTTTGTGAGATCAGGTGAGAAACCCTCTCAGTTGCAGAGATGATGACAGCACGCTGGCAAGTTTTCGGAGCATTACCATTGACATTATTAATCAACAAAGTTGATAAGCTATTGGGGATCAAGAGAACTCTTAGAGAAATTCGCTTTCGTCTTGTTGGAATCTAGTTTACCATAAAAAATTAGATATTGTTACAAAATTATGTAAAATTTTCTTACCACTCGTTAGAGCAACCGTTGCACTTTGTATACATTCATTTTGACAACATGGCAGAGTTAGCTACTGTGTATTTCTGATGAAACTATAATCATAGAAAATAGAAGTAGAAAAATTATTCATTCCCGAACATATTTCATATACAATTCCACAAAACTAATTTCCTAATTAGTTTGTCTGTGGAGAACCAGTAGTAGCTGTTACCAATTATATTACTTATCAAGAGCAGTTAAATCACAGCATTTACAACATAAACACAGTAGTTTTGCTATATATATTCAACATTATTTAATTTAGCAGAGGTAGGTATGACAATAATTATCAAGTGTCTAAGTATTTAATAATAGTACCTAGATGGAAATGATGACTGTTTTCAAGTCTATGCTATCTACTAGTCTAGTATACATACGCCCCTCTCAGGTACAGGTCAGTGACCTGTTGTAGAATATTTACTGATGGTCTTACTCATAATATGATAAGAAATATAAATTTAAATGGTTCAATTCCTTTGCCTACAATAAAGTATAACATAACGTTAATCAATTACCTACATAAATTGGCTGCTAATCCAACTAATATAAATGCAAAAGTTGGTGTATGGATGTGTGTTTGTTACCTCTTCAAACCCAAACGGCTGGAGAGATTTAGATGAAATGTTCTGGTTGTCAGAGATAAGATCACCCCAATTGTGTTGGGGTTTCCGGGTCAGTACGCTTCCACTTCGACCTCATCTTCACTTAACATCAGGTGTGATTGTGGTCAAGTACCAATCCGTTGTGCATAAAAAAAAAAATTATTTGCTTGACAGACTTGGATTAACATATAGGTAAATATATTTGCTGAACCGATTTTGATGAAATGTTTCATTCGTATGAAGTCTTACTGTTAGTTAACAATAAAGTTAAAAAACCCATTAAGGGCCAAATATGTGGAGCCCTAGTAATTTCTTACTTCTTCAGCAGTGGATGACCTATAGCTGATACTATGATGGTGACGAAGTTCTTATAAATCGCTACTGAGTTCTTAACCAAACCTGCTAAAGACTGTATATCTGTACTAACCGATCTATGTTATTTCTATGTCTCTTCTTAATATTTAAAGCAAACTGCAATACACCTTATTATATAATAAATGTGGTGATTGATTATTAGGTGGCACTGATAAAGGTATAATGAGGTAATACATCAATTTAATCCAAAGAAGCACAAAGTGCCTTTATTTTCTTATCTTTTAACTCTGATAGCAGCATTATTTCACTGACAAGATAAAAGGTCAGTCAGCGTTAATGATAAGTTTATTAACTTGTTGAGGTTACCTTTTATAATTTTTTTATTAATAATTACAAAGGCACGACAGATTTTTCATAATGTCATAAATATTTACACCATCAAAAGATTTATCTATTGAAATTTATTTTCAAATCTGATCTATGGATTCATTCCTACAGTCACACACACTCACACGCAGGCAATTACAATACTGAAGGGCAATTGGTTTCATTATTACTTTAATATTTTCTTGTAAGTTGTTATGCTTCTGCTATAAAGTCAGTTTAAAATCACGGAACTATTCAAATAATAATATAGTATTAATATCAAGTAATATATCGAAACCTGTTATTGGCTATATTTATGTATTACTTGTTACATTGTACCTACTATTAAGAAAGCTGTTGAACAAATAAATAAATGGTATTTCATTCATATTTCTATATTATTTTCCTCACTGGAAGTATCCTATTCATTAATTGTGAACAATATCTTTTGTTGTTTTTGTTGCTGGAGTAAAATAAAATATAACCAAGAGGGATTGAAATTTAAAGAATTGTTAAATTGATGTCTACCATAGATGATAAGTGTTAAGTACCAAATAAAAGAAATAAATTAAAAACTTACAGCAAAAATTGTGTTTTGCAGTCCAAAGGGTATTGGAGTCAGTCTTGCAAAAAACACAATCTTGAAGGCCTGAGGGCCCGCGATCACTTTGAGGAGCGCGCGCGCCGTGTCGTTCTTAAGCAACCGGTCTAGCGGCAGGTAGCCTCTCAGCGCCTTGAGGGTGAAGTGAGCCACGGCCACTCCAAAGTTTGCACTCACCAGCACTGTGCCCAAACCCTTCACAATCCCGAACAAATACCCACTAGTTATTATTAACACCAAATAACCGATAGTCACCGGAAAACTCACAATCAAAAACAGTCCCATAAACAATAAAAATATTATCCTTGGGTCCTGAGCATCCACCCAATATAAAATCGTCTTCAGGTACTCCTTGAAGAAATATAACACTAAAACGAGGCACGTGAGCAACAAAATCGAAATTACGATGTTAAATAAATAGCTGTATGTTGTCTTATTGTTAATTTTAGCCCATAAACTTTTCTTTCTCGTGACCGCTGTCGGGTCGGGCTGGCATTCTTCAACGTCCACTATTTCCATTGTTTCTCCTTTGGAAGAAATAAACAATGGCTATTTCACTGATCACAGTACGGTCTATACAGGATATCACACGCCATGGCCTACTTACAGCGACTGTTTATTTTCACACACGGGATAAAAATTCAAGTAAGAAATTGACTGTGACGACCAGCCAACTGTCACCTCACCTCAGCTGTCAATACGTCAAGTTTGACATTACATAGATCACAAACTTTTTTTTGAAAAGTATTTGGACATGCAAGGATCTGAGTCCATACAGCCAGATAGATCGGGCAATAAAACTTTTATGCTAATGGCAATAAATGCTAGAGACGTGCCTATTTGCTCAATTCTGCAGGTAGTGCAGTGCCAAAAAAAAAAAAAATACTGTCAATTCTTTGGGTTTCTTTCTTTTCTGTCCACGAAGTCTACTCGCTTCGTGGAATATTATTTTGTTGAATTTGAATATGTTCATATCATTGCAGTTACAACTGTGATATTTGAAGCACAAACGCACTCATTTTAATGAATTTGTTTTAGTCATATAAGTCGTTGTTATCGAAGACTTGAGACAACATAACCATGCCGCCGAAAAAGGCCAGTAGTGGCGGAGGTGGTGGAGCTTCGAGCAAAAAGACAGAACAGAAGAAGAAGGAGAAAGTTATTGAGGTAAATCGGATTATGTATGTACCAAAGATACTTTCTAGATAAGTATATAATTTATTTACCGTAGTGTCTCACATAACCAATGAAAGCTCCACAGTGTCCACACCTGATGTGTCTTTAAAATGTTACGAAAATAATTTGGTTCATCGTAGGTACGTAAATCGAGGTTTTGGATGTATGTAGCTAGAGGGCACTGGTTAAAAGAATTTTTCTAAGTCTCAGTGTCCTTTTTTGACAAGGATCTGAATAGCTCTTCTTTTTACAGGACAAAACATTTGGTCTCAAGAACAAGAAAGGAGCCAAACAACAGAAGTTCATCCAGCAAGTGGAGAAGCAAGTGAAGAGCGGTGGCATTCACCCTGCCAAGCCGGTAGAAGATAAAAAAAAGGAGAAAGAGATGAAGATGAAGGAACAGAAGGAATTAGCGATGCTGTTCAAACCTGTGCAAACACAAAAAGTAGAGAAAGGTAAGTGCTTGGGTATTCAAATTCAAAAAAGTTTTATTTAGTAATTATAAGAACATTTGAATCATGATATACAATTATTGCTCATTCACCTTTATTTTCTATATCTGAAGTCATAATGAAATAAATGGTATTGGCTAAAGGGCAGCCATATTTGGAAATATTAATGGCAAATAGCATTGGCTTATTGCTAATACTAATGATAAATACTTTGTTATATTAATGAGAAATAGCATTTGTTGATTCGCAGCCCTAATTGCAAATATGGATGATAAGTAGTTTAGTGTCTAAAGGGCAGCCTTATTTGCAAATACTAACGTCAAATACCATTAGATGAAGGGCAGCCATAACTGCTAATACTAATGATAGTTGATGATGCTTAATGCACCAAGGTATGCTTGTTGCAATTGAATATTTGCTACAATCCTAAACAAATCTCTGTAAAAATCATAATATAAATAAATATATAATCTAAATAAATACTATAAATGAATAATTTAAAAGAAAAATAATAATATAATTGAAATACAATGTTTGGTAAAAACACATATTGAATTTGAAATCTTGACCTAGTACTCATAAAGCCAAGCTATCCTGATTTCTAATTTGTGTAAACTTGTTATACCATCTTGCAATTATGCAGTCTTTTTAACTTTTTTTTTTGCCATCTGTTTGGTGTAGTCTATAACCCTGCTTTCGAAACTAATAGTTGCGGTTTCCAATCTCGCTAGAGGTAAATGTTTGTGTGATAAATATGAACATTTATTCCCGAGTCATGGATATAAATATCTATGTTTATCCTTTATCTAGTGTCCGTAGTACAGTTTTTTCCCTAGTTCAGGACTAGATACTTGATGCAAATGTTCGAGATATTTATTTATTTAATGCTTGATGAGAATTTAAATATAATCATATTTTCCTCCCAAGTTTTTACCTTATCAGAAATTAATATTTTTTATTAATGTCATGCATTGTGGTACTGGCTGTTCATAATTTATTGTATAATGATTTCAGGTACTGATCCAAAATCCGTGGTGTGTGCGTTTTTCAAACAAGGCCAGTGTACTAAAGGAGATAAGTGCAAGTTCTCACATGACTTGACTTTAGAAAGAAAGGTTAGTTTCATTTTACACCTCATCCTTTTGGTGGTGTTCTTCCCACAAAAATTAATGTAACATGTAACTAGATAAGGATCAAAAGGAAAGTGATGGTGCAGTCGAGATGAATCTCACAATCCTAGTAAATGCTATGTTAATATTGTAATAATATATTTGCTATCCTCCAGGCTGAGAAACGATCGCTGTATGTTGACATGCGTGATGACGAAGACACAATGGACAATTGGGATGAGGATAAGCTCAAGGAGGTGGTTGAGAAAAAGCATGGGGAGGGGGACAAGCAGCGCCCCACCACAGATATTGTTAGTACATTATTTATTACACTGTTTTTGCAGATCATTGAACATTATCTTCACTTGGCTTAGGAATAGCCCTGTTTTACAAAGAATGTCCTAAGCATTCACTTAGAATTAATTGTGCCATAAAATATAGGACTTATACATATCATATGTTTGAAAATATGTTTCTTTGAATATCCTTGATGGCAATGAAGAAAAGAAAAGAAAGTTACAGTAATTTATGTTATGTAAATACTTTAAGTAGAATGACGAAACTTTGAGTACCTACCTAATAATTAAATTAAATATGATCTAGTGCTTAATGATGTACATTTTAAAAATATATATTACTTTCAAAAAAAAAAGGAAATACCTACGTTTTTGCATGCATGAGAAACAGGATAGAATTATTCAAACATGCATGCTATGAAGCAGGATGGAGCTCTGACAAACCATTGGTTCTTAACAATTACCTTTATCTTATTTCAGATATGTAAACATTTCCTAGAGGCAGTAGAGAAATCAAAATATGGTTGGTTCTGGGAATGTCCGTCCGGTATTAAATGTATATACAGGCATGCCCTGCCGGCGGGCTTCGTTTTGAAGAGAGATAAGAAAAAAATGGAAGAGAAAAAGAACGAAATATCATTAGTTGACTTGATAGAAAGAGAGAGAGCTGCCCTTGGTCCGAATCAGACCAAAATCACTTTAGAAACTTTCCTTGGATGGAAGAAAAAGAAGATTAAGGAGAAGCAGGTATGTCAATAAGATTTTTTTTTTTTAATGCATAACGGGTTGGTACTTGACCTCAATCACACCTGATGTTAAGTGAAGATGAGTTTATGTTAATAATTATAAATAAATATCCTTAGGCATACACACAGCGCCATCTAGTTCCACAGTAAGCAACTATAGGCTTGTGAGGTGGATAGGTGGTTGATATAGTACATAAATACATTTTTTTTTGTAAATAAATACTTGTAAATGAAACATCCATAACTCGGGTACACATGTCCGTATTCATCACACAAACATATGCCACTAGTGGGATTCGAACCCGCAACCATTTGGTATAGTGGTCAGAGTTGCTAACCTAAGGTCCATGTTTGTTTGTACAATGATCTATAACTATGTTAGTAAACTGATATAATACTGATTATTAATTCATATGTTAATTGAAAAATTAAAATGAGTATCTTCGAGTAATCTGGATCTTCGAATATACTAGATCTGCTCTAGTAGCATGTCAGGCGCGATAAATGTTTATGTCGCACGAGATGTTATTTGTCCTGTTCATTCGTTTTGAACGAAACATACAACTATCCAACTCTCCACGTGGCGTCGCGCGCGTAAAACAATGTCATGCTATGGAGGCTGGGGTCTTTATTAAATTAATTTTAGCCCCTCGTAATTTTACTTTATCACAGACTTTCAGCATGAAAAGTAACCTGTGTCAAAGTCAAAAATGCTTTATTTTGTAGGTACAGAGTACACTTAAAACAGTCAATTTTACATTTTTTAAGCTACTGCTTGTTCAAAATGCAATTTTCCCCTGAGAAGAACAAGCAAGAAACTCGAAGGGTTGCTCTTTTAAAATCAGGCTTTGATTTTACATAAAGGTTTTTATATCTCATTATTAATTGTTAAATATCCTGGCATGCGAATGATCTGATTATGTCCAGGGACATTTATCATCTAAATAGTGGCGTTCTCTGGGTTCCAGTATACCTCTGCCAAATATCAATAGGATTGGTTCAGCTGTTCATCTGTGAAAGACTTTCGCATGTATTTATATGGATAATATAATTATATATTTGTTTCCTCAGGATGCTCTAACACAGGCAGAGGAACAGCGGCGTAGTGACTTTAAGGCAGGTCGGGCGGTAGGCCTTTCAGGCCGAGAAATGTTCTCGTTCGATCCGGCGCTGGCGGCCGACGACGACGACGAGGCCGGCGAGATGGACTATCGCACTTACGACGAAGACGGAGAGGACTCTGACAGCGCACAGTACCGCGAACTGAGGCTGGACCTCATCGGGATGGAGGCCAACGAGGTGAGAATAGTTTTTCATTATTTGTGGTTAACATTATGCGAGCTTTATTTCTTAGCGGGTCGATGGCAAATACATCAAATTCTTGAGGACCAGAATGCGGCCACGCCTACAGCATTGTCTGTGGCATTGTAGAGGTCCTGTAGTGTACAAGTATCGATACAGTTCTACTTTCCTTTTTTTTACTACCTTATCTTTAATACTATAATACTATTTTATCTATAATTTTGAGGTTACCACTTGAAAACGTAACGTTTTTTGACTAAATATTGAAAGTGGCTGACCTGTCAGTCTGTTATTAGTTTGCGTAAACCACACACGTTTTGAATTACGACCCATACCCTTCCAGGAAGAACATGGCCATAGAAATCCCAAATAACTAAAATAAATAAATGGCGTCCGCGAAACACAAAACACAAAATATGGTTTTTGGGGTTTTAAATACTAAAATTGTTATTATATAATTTAATTTTCTAATCCTGACGTCTCTCATCATCCGCAACTACCTCTTTCATTCCAGGTTGACGACACAGGCACGAAAGC
Organism: Oegoconia quadripuncta; assembly: GCA_949316235.1. Taxonomy (NCBI): domain Eukaryota; kingdom Metazoa; phylum Arthropoda; class Insecta; order Lepidoptera; family Autostichidae; genus Oegoconia; species Oegoconia quadripuncta. The sequence continues at coordinate 18,810,056 of OX438756.1, read as the reverse complement.
GACCGAAGACCGTCTCCAGCAGCTCAGCTCCACCCTCTCCAACGGAGACTCTATTGCCGACGGCGAGAGTGAAGTCCCCACGGAGGACAGCGGTGGCGATGTGCCCATCAACGAGAACCTCTTCCTGGACGAGGATCTAGACGAGGAGCTGCAGAACTTGGATCTTGAGGACTAGTTGTAGGTGTTATGTTAAGTTTGATGTTAATAGTGATGGGATTGCGAGAGGTATATTCACTGGGGTTATCAATGAGCTTACCGCAGTAGATTTAGGCCGAATCTAAAATTTCAACAATACTAACAATGTGCCAACAGTTGAGGCAGGTCTCCTCTCATACCAGAACATGTTAAACAGTTCATGCTGGGTGTTTTTGATTGAGGGTAGGTGTTAACACGTACTGGGACACATCACCAGACACAGAAGTTTATTGTTATAACGTCGAGAGGCGGGTTGTGTCCAGGAACGTGTCAAGTCAAGTTGGTGGCTTACATCAACAGTTTGAAAACACCTCTCAGGTTGCTACTAGCCTGACAGAAATCCACCAACCCGCAATGGATTTGCGTGGTGGATTCTCTGAGAGGAGGCTGTACCTTATTTTTCAGTTCCAAATTGAGAATTGTAAATATTGCAATAAAACATTGTACTGTTCATAATATTGGTGCTGCAGGTTTTTTTTTATGTACAACGGGTTAGTACTCGACTTCAATCACACCTGATTTTAAGCTGACATAATGTAGAGAAAAATTTTATACATTGCACTGAAATTAATGTTAAAGATATTTTGAAAGGTCCTAATTAAACCTCCCGCAATCATCCATCGCTAGTATTCATGTGCGAGAGATTTTAGTTTTAAAATACTGTGGCTATTGGTGCTTCAGTGGATGGTTAGTGGGACAAGTCAGTGACAAGACCAACGACCTGGCCACCGAAGAGAGACAGGTCGATCGCAAAAATTCATTATTCTTCTATAAACGTTTAAAAAGAAACAAATCAAATTAACAAGGGAACCTTGCAAGGTATTTCTCTGCACCGATTTTCCTTAAAATCGGTGAACACTATACATAGTTTGAATTCACCCCCACGCAATTATGGAGTTACATGACTTGAAGTTCTCTTGCAAGTAGTTGACCGACTGCAGGCTATGTATGAAAAATGATAACAATCGGCCTCGACTCTTCGTAAAGACGAGGCAATCTCAGACTGTCAATTTGGAGAGGCAACATTTGTGTTCAATAAGATGTCAGCCACTAGTAAACTCACTAATCAGACAACAGATTTTTTATTGTTATGACTGCTGTACCAGCCCTGTGCCTGTTAACGTGTTGAAAGTGAGCCAGTCACATTACATTTTTATTGCAATGACTGCTGTAACAGCCCGGTGTCCGTGAATGTGTTGTCAGTGACCCAGTCACAATAGATTTTTTATTGTTTTGCGGCTATGATAGTCTTGTGAACCTTAACGTGTTGACAATGACCCAGGCACAATTGTTATTTATAGTTATGACTGCTATAGCAGTCCTGTGTCCGTTAACGTGTTAAGTAGATCACAGGTCCAAATAAGTTGGCCACCTGTGTATGGTGGTTTTTCTTCTGACAAAAGACAACCACCTGACAAAGGTTCAATACCACTGATTGGAATTATCAACCCCAGAGTACCGACACTGGCAGTATTACAATATAACTGGTATCTCTCGCGCATCAAACGCAATGAAGTTTTTTATTGTCCTCATTATATCATTAGGTCCTATGATTTTATAAGACAAAGCATGTTCAGGAAATTAAAAAATAATATTTTTGAAAAGGAGACCATGATATCTATGTATATTTATTAAAAAATAAACGAATGTAAAAAATTGTCAATTTTTTTTTAACTTTCCTGATCAAGTTTAGCATTATAACGCGAGTGAGAAAATTATGTAACATTAATAAGGGCTGAGATGAAACAATGGAGTTCGTCCCTTTTGGTAATTGAACTGTGACTCTTCCTTTCATTTGGTAACTAAGCCAATTAAGTCCTATTCTGTAACCGGTTAATTAATTCTATTTTGTTACAAATTTCAGTTACCAAATGCAACGAAAGGGAAAGAGAACTATGTCGCAATGCATTTGCTGCAAAAGAATGTAGGTAGGTATTTACAAGTAAATTGCCAATTCGATGGGGCCTTGAATTCACAGTCTATAAGGGCTTCGTCAAACTAAATCCGTTCGTAATGATATGGGGACCGATTTTGTAACAACACCGATTTAAATTCACAATCGAAATGAGCCGTTTCAACTTTTAATTAAGGTGACCAATGGACTAGATTCCAGGCCAAGGATTGCCTAAAATAAATTATTTTATCTGAGGACTTTTAAGGCCTATATTTCAGAATGTTGCTCAAGCAGAGATCTCCGCTTGAGATCAGTTAAAAAGGGACAGCTTTATGTAACATATATAGCGGCATCTCTTTCTAACTATGCTCAAGCGCAGATCTACGCTTGTGTAACATTTTAAAATATGGGCCTGAAAGTCGATATTTTAAGAAAAAAGTGTTTTTACGGCTCTGGATACTAGTCGATAGTTGGAATTACATTGCCATGTAGTGACATACACTAACAACTGGTATTCGTTGCTTCACCTACTTTACAGTAAAAGGGACAGTGATTGTGAATATCCATGTAAATATTAAAAGAAAAATTTATTAATAAAACAACTATTTTATTTAACAACGATAGCTCTTTATTCTTCGACGCATACCAAGTCTACAAGGCGACTAGGAGGCTTTACACCAAAAAATATCTATTGACTTGATGTTTCAATGGCGATGACCTCACTGCCTGGGGATTGGTACCTAAAATCAACATTCTTTAGATCAACTTACTTTATATCAACACCAATAGGTCAACAGTGTAACAAGTCAACCATTTATTGTATCAATTATTTGTTATATCAATGGTTCATTAGATCAACAGATTATTTTGTCAACAATTAACTACATCAATTAAATACTTATGTTGCATAGTCAAGTTAATGAATAGATTTCTAAAAGGGAGCGATTCGGTTCTGGCTCATGTTTACAACCTTTTTTTTTTTTTTTTACAAGGGGAAACGCTCATGCGTCCCCGCCCCCCACATGGGATGAAGGGCGGGGTATGTCGGACTCCGGCATCACGCCGACCTACCGACTAAAACCCCTTGATGTCCCTCTCGCCGCCGTAGCGACAGAGCCCAGGAGCGAAATCTCTTCTGCAGCTCTGCCAGCGGTTGTCCGGTTTCGGACCCATCTCAGGAAGGCGAGGTTTAACAAACAAAGTTAACCTAACCTAACTATGATATACGTACCATTCTAAATAAATGTAGTACGTGTTTCTTTTTTCTCATATTTTTTTTTTTTTTTTTTTTATTAAAAAACTGGTTTCGCGTATTCTCTTAATTGACACCTATTTGAACTCGTAAACAGTTGATGTAGTTAATTGTTGACAAAATAATCTGTTGATCTAATGAACCATTGATATAACAAATAATTGATGCAATAAATGGTTGACCTGTTACACTGTTGATATAATGAAAGTTGATCTAAAGAATGTTGATTTTAGGTACCAATCCTCTGCCTGTTTCCTGTGCATATCTGTATTTTCGGAAGGTGTACTGTCGATGTTTCAAGCTTTTTATTGCTGTTATTGAGCACCCAAACGCTTATGGAATATCTCTGACCATCCCATTTAGGTGCAGAATGCCCAAGTTGCCGAATGTTACACTTTGTACTAAATGAATAGAAAAGTACTCTGCAAGTTCAGTACCTATGCATCCTATTGTACAGTCAGATACAGATAAATAAATAAATATTTCGGACACTTACACCAATCATCTAGTCCCAAACTAAGCAAAGCTTGTGCTATGGATACTAGATAACGGATAAACATACATAAATATTTATATAAACATCCAAGACTCAGGAATTAATGTTCATATTCATCACACAAACATTTACCCGTCGCGGGATTCGAACCCGCAACCGTTGGTTTCGCTGATAGGGTCACTATCCACTACACCAATCGGTCGTCGATAAACATTTACAGGCCTGCATCTTACAAATTAAATTTTCTCTGGAAGATATGAACACTTTTCGATATTTTTTTATGTAGTTACAATAAATAACACTTTAAATTTAACGATAAACAAAAAGTAACATCTAAAGATATTCATGATTTGCTAAGAAAACTCAATGTAAATTATGCAGCTCGTTTGCCGCCCTCTCATATAAAAAAAAAATGCAGGGCTGCGAAGGTTTATTCGGTTCTGAAAGTTAGGACACGTACAGGGAGACCCACAGGTCGAATGATCGTCGACATTTCAAATCTTTTTGGTTCGAAATAAGGAATTTACGACATGGCAGTACAAAATCCTAACTTAACTTTGCGCCATAGACAGCCATTTCGCGGGGTTTTCAACCGTGATCTTGTCTATGGTTTCTTTTGAGAAGCCCTTGGCACTCATCTGAGGCAGCACGTTATTTAAGATATGGCAGTAACCGTGGCCGCCGAAGTCAATCTGAAATTAAAAATGAAGCAGTTAAATGAATTCTTATTGAATAATAATAATAAATAAATAATAATAAATATTTCGGACACTTACACCAATCATCTAGTCCCAAACTAAGCAAAGCTTGTGCTATGGATACTAGATAACGGATAAACATACATAAATATTTATATAAACATCCAAGACTAGGGAATAAATGTTCGTATTCATCATACAAACATTTACCCGTCGCGGGATTCGAACCCGCAACCGTTAGTTTCGCTGATAGGGTCACTACACCAATCGGTCGAATTCTTATTGAATGAATTACCTACGGGCTAGCAACACCCCTATTTCTGTCATTTCCAACACTCTATTCTTTACGAAGAATCGGCAGTATTCATTAATATGCTTCTTAATTGATTGTAGTCACTAGTACATACATACTGAAGCCTATTTCCTGTTGTAGGAGTAGCCAGAGACCACAGTTTTCTACTTGCTACGACACTGACACCTCGTTTGCTTCATTCACTCTCATAAAGTTATTCATACATGCTCGCCAGTTTAGAAAAAAAAAATTTGGCGCTGCATTGCATTGCTGTTTCCGTGTTTTTCTTTATAACCGATATTTGTGCCCTAAGAGATCTTAGGCCCGTATTAATAAGTATACCATTCTCAAGATTGAGAACAGTCTTGTGACTGGTCTCAAGTAAACGTGTTGATTAATAAACCTAACTTGAGACCTGAAACGCGCGTGCTTACTCAAGCAGTTCTCACTTGAGAGTTTCACGTATTAATAAACGGAACTCAAGACTATCATTCTTTCGCCGCTGAGGCGAATACTTGAGAAGTGATCTCAGCTGAGTAGACCTCAAGATTGGTTTATAATTAGCACGGAGCTTGGGATAGCGTCAACTGCTTAAGACGCGTCTTGGTTGATACAGCCACAAGACTTGTATTGAGATTGGTTTATTAAAACGGGTCTTAGATTGGTGTAAAAATTTGTGTCTTCGCTTCTATTTATTTACAATAGTCACTTACCAATCTATGTTTAGTATGAATATCATGCGACATTAGTATTCTATCTTCTTTCCCTTCGTCAACCAATAGCTTGATCTTATCAAGTCTCTGCGCGTCCGAAGGCATGTCCGTATGTACGTTCAGTTGATAGTATGACACCTCTATGCCAAACAAATCGAATTGACAATATGTGCCGAGCTTAGCAAATTCCAGAAGTTGTTCATCTTCAAGTAGCGTGCCTGCAAGCAGAATATATGTAAATATAGATTGAAAAGAACACCTCCCAGGAAACAAGTTAATGTCATCCAGAAAGACCAAACCGACTGTGTTAAAAGCTAAATATATTCGTAACGGCTCAACCGATGTCCATCAAACATGGCTAAGAAGGTATTCCCGAGTTTAATTTTAAATATAAAAAAAACTGCACTCAAATCGGTCCACGCATTACTGAGATACGTCCGATCAAAGACTGGACATAAACACAATGCCGTCACAGACGTAACACCCGTCGTTTTTTGTTGGGGATTAAATAGGGATTTCGATTCTTATTACAATAGTAGTCGTTAATCAGCCGCCATCTTGCTTTTTTTTTTAAATTGCGGCACACGACAATCTTAAAGTATTAATACTTCAAATGAAATTTTACGAATTGTAACTATTCAATTATATTTTTGTTTTGAAATCTGCAAATCTGTCCTGCTGCTAATCTGGGATTTTGCTAATCTGTCCTGTTGCAGAGGGGGTCAAAGGTGTCGATTCACTTGGCTCCCATAGAGTTACCACTACGTTGGCCCATTGCTGATTGGTGGATTTGTGTCAGACCTGAGTCAGTGTTTTTAAGCAGTCCCTGTAGGCCACCGACTTGGCTTAACGACTGCCTTCATTTCAAAACAACCGGGACCGACTATTTAACACTCATAATAAAATTTAAATTTAATTTGACTCATATTGAATTTTAAATTTATTTTAACCGCCTCCGTGGCTCAATGTATACAACATTGGGTTTACGATTCGGAGGTCGCGGATTCGATCCCAGTGGGGTACATGTTTAAGTGCTCGGTTTGTTGATGGTAGAGCATTTTAAATGTCCGCCTGGCTAGTTACCCCCATCTTATCTAAATCTGCTACCAAGCAGCAATGTTAATTTATTGTGTTCCGATTGTCAGAGATAAGATTGCCAATCCCCCAAATGTGTTGGGGTTTGCGGGTCAGTACGCTCCTACCTTCGACCTCATCTTTACTTAACATCAGGTGTGATTGAGGTCAATTACGAACCCGTCGTGCATAAAAAAAATACTACGAGTGGTCACACATCCAAGAACTGACCGCCCCAGACATTGCTTAACTTCGGTAATCGAAAACGTATAGCGAAGCGACTGTCGTGACGTTGAATGCTTCCAATAAGCACCATCGCGAGTTCAAAACTTACGGTCCAAATGTGACATAACGACTTTGTCAGCGCTGCCGCCTGCCTCCAGGTACAGCCTTACGATCTCGAATGGTGCTTCAGGATCGCGGTGCGGATGGAAGCTCACTCCGCAGCCCATCTGCTTCTGCAGTTCACCCACAGCCTTGATTACTCTGCATTCGAAGTCTGAAATAATACCTACGGCTGTAACTTTCTTATAACTTTTCAATATGGCAACCTGCCTCAGAAGCATAATAGGCGCGATAAACGTTTTTTGTCGCGCGAAATAATATTTGTCCTGCTCATTCTCTTGGACGAAATATACAACTATCCCGCACTCATTCCTACGTCGTGCGCGACAAACGATGTCTTGCTATAAGTACTTCGTTGCACGAATAATAATTCTATAAAAATTGCACAATTGTTTTATAAACTTTTATTTAACTTGCTTTTTGTGTATGTAGGTACCTATGTAACTTATGTCCGTTCCAAATTTGCAAGTCAAATTAGAATCATTTCTTGTTTATCTAAAGGCTGTAATTTTGCAAACTCGTTTAGTTCTAATGACAATGCATTTATATGATAGAGATAAATTAATGCTGCTAATTAAAAGAGGGGAAAAATAAATAAATGTTTCGAAGACTTACACCAATCATCTAATCCCAAACGAAGCAAAGCTTATATATTATTATGGATAATTTAATTATAAGTACTTGACCAACGTACCCGCTCCCAAAAGTTCGATTGGAAAACATAGACACTCGTCTAAAAACACAAAAAAAATAAGACTTTTGCATGTAAATGCAGATGATTTAATATTTAGAAAACCCTGGCGGAAGCCAAATAATGATTAATATCGTGCAGATAGACCAATATAATGCATACTTATCTATAATTATTTCTTTAGTTGGTAGTATCGTGCACCCTACCTGTTTTTCTACCTACAAAAATACCATTGTAAAATAGCGCGATTGGTCTCCTGGACTCGGTTTGGTCGGTGTTAGGGTAGTTTTAAATGTCGCCCGGGCTACCGCAATCCTATCTAAGTTTGCCGCCAAACAACTGTGTTCCAGCTGTTTGTGCTATAAGATAGCCAGAAGTTTGTGGTCCCGGATGAGGGCGCTTCCACCGTCGGCGTCATCTTCACTTAACATCAAGTGTGATTGAGGCCAAGCTTTAACCCGTTATGTATAAAAAAAAGTGGCCGCCGAAATACACCGGGCTGATTACTGAATACAACGTCAAGCGTGAGTACGCGCTTCTCCCTCCAATTCACGCACTTCTACAGGCTGTTCATCATCACCTATTGTGCTTCAAAATTACCTTTCAGTGGCCAAACACTGGCAATCTCCCCAATAAATCCTGCCTTCACAGTTGAATCTTCTATACACCCAACTGTCAATTCCTTTAGCATGTGGTTGTACAATTGCTCTGTGTTACTCCGGAGCGAGTTATCCTCTTGCATATCTGATATATAGTAGCCTGTACCAGCTAGTATGTTGACTCCGGTCTCCCGAGAGACTTGTTTGTAGAATGGCACATTCCTTTTTAGACCTTCAGTAGAATTTTCCACTATGGTTCCTGAAAGAATATAAGATTGCGAGAGTCACTCACAGTCACTTGACGACCTGCTTGATGTAGTGGTTAGAAACTCTGATTGCTATACCAAAAGGTCGCGGGTTCGAATTCCGCTAGGGGCATATGTTTGTATGATGAATACAGACATGTGTTCCCGAGTTATGGATGTTTTTCATTTATATTATGTATATATTTACAAAAAAATTATTTGTGTAGTTTGTCAACCATCTGGTATCCATAATACAAGCTTAATGTGTGTGTGAAGAATAAGGACGGCGAATGTTCGCATGTGTGAACGTGAGATATTGAAATCTGTATTTACAATTTACTTGTTACTTACATTACCTACTTATCAAGATGTTTACAATTTATTATCTGTGACATTTAAACAAACTACAATTATAGTGTATTGTTTACAGAAAGCAGATAATAACCATTCAAGTACCAGTTAACATAATTAATTCCATCTTAACGCCCTCCATACAATAACATAAATAGGCTTTCTTAATTTTTTTAATAATGATCGATCCTATAACATGTGCTGTGTTTTTAGCACGTAGAAAGAATAGAACCAACCCGTCTCTTCTCGTGGGTGTTATAAAAGACGACTAAGAGACTTTCCACCAAAGATCATCTAGGTATATAGATTTGCAGCGTTTTAACGGCGATAGGCTCACCCCCTGTCACGTGTGCATTTCTATATTTTCGAAAGGTGAATCTTTTAATGTTTAAAATACCCAAACGTTAATGTTTGGGATATCCTACACCACCCATTTGGGATCAAAGGTCGTGACGATATGTATAGGTATATGACGATTTTAAGGTTGACAGGTTGACATTTAACATATTCCTGTTGATTGCATTTGAGAAACTGCGACTAACAAAAAAATTTACAGGAAAAAATGAAATTTTTGGCTCGTTCATCGTTTTGCTAATATTCGCGTGCTTCATCTCCGACCACATCGTCACTTTCCATCAGGTGAGATTATGGTCAAACGCGAATCCAGTCAATCATAAAAAAAAAAATTCAGCTTATTTCATTATTTTTTTCGCTCGGTATATCTTACAACCACAGACATATATTATCTGTGCTTACAACCATAAGAGCGATTCCACACACACATAGAAGTAAGGGTAAGGGGATAAACGTCTAATAGATAGACGTATCGAGTTACCACAATTTACTTCTAGGGCGCTTACGTGGTGACAAATTTTACGATCGAACGTAAGCGAGATATACGGCAAATTTTTTACGTGGTACCTACTGCTACTGGCTACTAATGGTTAAGCCACGCCCACTACAATAATGTTACAAGCTCATTTGGAACCACGGGACTCAGTCATATTCACCGCCTTCTTTTTTTTTTAACCAGACTGCCCAAGGATGGGGGGTAATGTTTTTCGAATGTATGTAGATTTCTATGTTATATTCTGTAGCCTAAACGAGATGCTCAACATTAACAACGATTTGCATGTGCGAAGTTAGTTTAAACGTTTTTTTTTATATGAGAGGGCGGCAAACGAGCATGCGGGTCACCTGATGGAAAGCAATCACCGCCGCCCATGGACACCCGCAACACCAAAAGTGCCACAGATGCGTTGCCGGCCTTTGAGGAAGGTGTAGGCTCGTTTCTTGAAGGTTCCAATGTCGTACTCGTTCGGGAATACCGCTGCCGGAAGTCCGTTCCACAGGGTGGTTGTACGTGGTAAGAAGTTTCTTGAGAAACGTACAGTGGTAGACTTCCACTCATCCAGGTGATGTGGATGGAAATTTAATTTTCGGCGAAAAGTGTATCGGTTAAATTGAGCAGCGGTATTAGCTCGAACAGTTCTTCAGAACACTCCCCATGAAATATGCGATAGAGAATGCAGATGTATGAATGAACATGTAATGATTTTGGGAAAAATAAAATTAAAATGGGATGTAGCGAATCATGAATTAATAAAGTGCATGGACATACCTCCCCCGCACCTCTTAAATTCCCTCACATCATTCAGCACAGCTTCCTCTGAATGCTTATCATTCAACAAGAGGTTGTACGTAGAACTATATGGATACTGTCTCAGGTATCCAACTCGTTCTAAAGAGAATCCTGACTGGAATTTATCCTCGATCAGGGTCGGTGGCTTCCGGTAAAAATGGGAGAAATCCATAGCTAGATGCTCATGAGTAAGAGTTCTTCCCAAATCCTTTGGTTTCACTGGCCCCAGAACTGCAAATATCAATTTTAAGATTTAGATTTTTTTTGTGTCTGGAGTGGCTGGCATGTAGTACACAGTATTAGGATTGTCTGCAAATAAAGGACTGGCACCTGTGACCTATCACAACTACCGGGGTTAGCATAAGAGAGATGGGTCATTTTAAGGCAAATACTATCAGTTGGTTAAAAAAAAAACTTCTGAAATATAAGTTATTTCGATAGCAAACATTTCATAGTCGATTATTCATTAGCATCACCCATAAATGAGAAATCCATAATTTTTACTTATTATAAAACTTTATCTTAGTAACGTGACTAATTTCGCAAGGAAAAATTGTAATTTATGCCGTTATTTTACTTAAAATTTAAATCTAGTTTTATTAGGTATAAAGGTGGTCCTTTACGGTCCTTTACGGGTTGGTACCCGGGCTTGCAGAAATATTTGGTTGAGGTCATTTGCGATAGTTTTTCCAGAAGCGACTATTCAATCAATTTATGAAATATATTGTTTTGTTAAAGGGCATAAATGTTGATGTTTCAATACAAATATACGTCAATGGTGTCGATTCGGATGTACACCAACTAAACTACAACCAGTTTTGGAGTGGTGCCGTCGCATCGTAGTACTGTTCCAGGGAAAAAGAGACAGTACTACTTTAAAACTGGTTATAGTTTAGTTTAGTTGGTGTACATCCGAATCGACACCAATGTATGTCTCCTACATAGGTACCTACGTGTAATGTAGGACACATAGGTACTGATATAAATCGACATTTAATGGGATTTTTCTTTAATAAAATAGAGTATTTAACTTGATTTCAAACTTATTCGATTCTCAGAAATCGAACTAAGACCACAATTCATCATTATCATTATACGGTCACTGCTGAACATAGGCCTCCCATAGATTTCCAAAGCGATCGATTAGAAGTGACTTGCATGCAGTGTCTTCCGTAACATATAATAATTAAAGTTACGTCTAATTATAAGAATAATACCTAAATGTAGACTTAGATGCAAGTAGTAAAATGCAAGTACCGAGTGGCGGGCTAGCTATAATTTTTGGCTGTGTGACCATTTCATAGCTTTTCTGCCTTTTTGGCAGAATTGGATTCTTTTTTAGCGTTGCAGTTCAGTTGACTTATCAAGTGTGGCAGGATTTGGTAGCATTGCACTAAAAAAATAACATTTCATTTTGCCAAGAAATAATAAAAATTGCCATAATTGATGGCATTATTTTTTTAATGCAGATTCGAAATATGTTTCCATATTGCATTTTATTTTTTTTATGAAATACATTCATTTAGTATGTTCGCTATTTTTTAGTTTTACTAATTACCTCTTTAATAAAGTTGGCATTATATTTGCATTTGCTTTGGTAGGGTTTAGCAGTTTTTCAGTTCATGGATAGCAGGATATCTAATTTGATGTTGGTCACACTGATGTTTGGTTTTTGATATAGGCCAGCCAGTCAATGATATTGTTGCATGCAAGTTATGGGAAAAAAATATGACTTACCAGTCTGCACCATTTCAGCCATGTCGTTGAAATACCTACAACTCGAATGGCAAAAGTAAATAATTCATCACCAAAATAACAAAAGTATATTGACACTTAGAGATTTAATTTAAAAAACAAACAAGTGATAGACGATATTGTATATGCGTAGTAATTGAAGGTCTTTGACTGACTGACTGAACTGCAGATAAACCGGCTATTTATTTGTTCTGGCCAAAGAGAATATAATTTACTACGAAGAGTTCTGCCGGTGTTTCTCTTTAAATCTGAGTACAAAGTAACTTGATTATTTTATTGTGGTACCTACAAAGTAGAGCATACAGAGTGTTTTTTTTATGCACAATGGGTTGGTAGTACTTGACCTTAATCACACCTGATGTTAAGTGAAGATAAGGTAAGTAAGATAAGAAACCCCAACACATTTGGAGGACTGGCTATCTTATCTCTGACAACCGCAACACAACAATGCTATTAACATTGCTGCTTGCCGGCAGAATGTACTAGACTACTGTCATCCTTCTGTTCTGTCTACAATACAACATTAAGTAACCAGTAGTAGGTATACAAGTCTATGTAAACACTAAACATTGTAAGCGGGATTCTTAACACTTTCACGGACAGTGAACCGGACACGGACGCAATAGATGTTTTATTGTTATCACGTCTGTAGGCGTTCAGTGTCACTTGTTCATTTACCTAAGCATAATATAATTATAGTAAATAATCTAAGCATTAAACAAACTGAGTCAAAGAGTAAAGTAACAAAAGGCTTAAAAAGAAAATAGGCGCGCGCATTCCATCTTGGATTTCGGCTGTTGGTCAAAGCCAGTCAGGATCTAAGCTGTTTCTTTGACTGCTGCTTATGTTAATCAAATAGTTTTTGTTAATCGCTAATCAAACTTCAAACTTCAAGCATTTATTTCAACGTAAGATACATGATAACATTTGTTGAATGTCAATTTAAATCTACTGAAAATAAAAAAAGGTTTATTGCATTTGTCTGTCAGTCGGTATGTCCAAGCTACTACCGCGTCGGAAAGGGAAATCATCTGTGGGAAAAGAAGCGGCGCAAGAAACCCACAGGATCATTGTTGTCCTCTTTTATAAAAATAAAGTATATAACTAATACAACTTTATAATTTTGGGGAGCTGGTCGAAGTACACCAAGCGTGTTTGTCATTCAGGTATGTCACTAATTTTATAATCTCTCTTCTATTTAAGATCTATGCTCTTGTCGGTGGAGCCCGCATCACACTTCCCTACATTCCGCTTTTTCTTTAATTTCCTGATACGACACGGCATTTACTTTTTCCTTTGCTTGTACGATGTATGTTTTTCTAGCCCTTCCTCTTCCCTCGACTTTTCATTCAATGACGTTCTTGATAACATTGTCGTGTCGTATCAGATGACGCAACATCTTTCCCCTTCTCTTTTCAATGATCTTCACAAACACTCTCTTCGCATTAACCATCTGCAGGACTTCCTCATTGCTCTTTCTTTCCATTCAGCTTATTCTCTCCATTTTTCGCCAACACCACATAATCGCTAATCTGTTACTAAAATAGGTAACTTCGTTACGTTAAAGCGTTACATTTCGGAATATTTAACGCAAGTTAACATTAATCCGTTAACACGTGATAACAATTACATCTTTATTATATCGTTGCGTTGGTGATCTACTTATAAAAACTGATGGTATGGGTCCTGGAAGTTAACAGGTTAGGACCAAAAAAAGACGTATAATTGGAGTGTGTAATTTAGTACGTGCGGTATCGTTTTGGTAAATACTGAACGATTAATGGACTTGGAGGGAAGTTAACGAGATCGTTAACATTTTTTCAAGTTAACCTAAAAGTTAATTTGTTAGACGAAATGCTAACTTCGTTAATTAATGGGTTAATGCCTATCTATGACTAGCAACAAATGAAACAGCGTTACTTTAGCATTTTAATGAAAGTCAATACAGAAAGTTCGAATATTCGAGTCTTTTTCAAGTAGGTAACTATGTCTTCAACTTTTATTTTATGGTAATCAATCGGTCGTCTGCGCTCTACTTTTCAACTCTCAAGTTAGGTTTATTAATCAACACGCTCACTTCGATCAATGGTCATTTTCAATGTTGAGAACGGTCTCTTCACAAATTATAAAGACTTTGGGTCTGTTATACGGGCCATGCCCAAGAAAAGTGCTTACCAAAAAGTTGACTACTTATTTTTAATAGCCTTGGCCTGGATTCTTATCTTTATTCACAAAAATATTAAATAATCTGACGCGCCAAATTTTCCGTATTCAATTGCCATAGCAACTCGAAATTGATTTAACAATGTTTGGTACATCGTTAACTCAATTTCGAGTGGACCACTTCTGTCACGATAAAGATTTGTTTTAGCAGATATCTCGAGAAGCAATGCGGTGTACGAATATATCAATTGTGTAACTGTAAACAAAATAGTATTTATTGTTGAAGAGTATTGGAAGTAAATAATTAAAATGCCATTATTAGTGAAGGATTATACTTGGACACAAACTAGGGGCATGATACATATAAGAATTCCTCTAAGTCAGGGATATCGCGAAAAAGTGGACATATTCACAACTGACAATTATATCAAAGCACATTTCAGTCCATTTTTATTTGAAATATTTCCACTTCATGATATAGACAGCAAGAAAAGTAAATGCACCGTTAAGGAGGATCTCATTGTTTTAGACCTCATCAAGAAAGAGGAACTGGAATGGGGACGTTTGGACAAAGAGCTAACGAAGCCAGAAAAAATGAAATTGAAACAGGTGATTTTAGACAAATGTTTAGAAGAAGCAAAACAGGAAGCCGAGGAAAAAAGATCAAAACGGACTCAATTGGAGAGATTTACTGTAAACCAAGCGATGGAAATAGATAATAGACAACACAACTTGATGGATTCCAGGAGAGATGGTGAAAGAAATAAAGCGATGAACGCTTTAGAGGAATGGAGAGTCAACATTACTGAAAACGATAATAAAGACAAAAATCCAACGCCCAGGCAATTTAAATCCTTGCCGATTCGACGCAGTTCCGGCGTTACAATCACGGAACTACCCCCAGATGAATCAGATGAACAAATAATGCAGTTGAAGAATCAAAAAATTAAGAAAGTCCCTCCAACGAGGCCAATAAAAACGCCGGTAAAATCTGAATATGTTGAAAAGAAAAAGAAAGAAGCGGCAAAAAGAGTATTGCCGAGGATGAGGGAAACTGGTCAGTTGGAGATAACGCATACTCCAAGGTCATTCCCTACGCCGAGCAGGGAATCAACGGCTTATGAGGAGCAAGCCTGGCTGAAGAATATTACACAAGCCCGGAGAGCCACCGGTAAGTGTACTATATAACATGCACAATTTATGTATATCAAAGAACCTAAGGGGTGGATCGTGTAAGTGAGGATATGGGTTAGAATACGTAACATAACAAAGGATGGATTGAGAAATGGCTGATTGATGATGATTATTACCAAGATTGTAAATCACGATAAACTTCACATTGTTTGAATGTTAGAGTATTTGGATATATACTTTTTTTGTGATTGAGATTTATGATAGGACGTGACGTGGAGTTATATGTTCTCGTACGAGGTACTCGGGTGAGTGCTGTCGAGGCGAGTTCCACCCACAGGGTACTAATGTGTCCCACCACAGCACCAGGCTACGCTCTAGTATGTTGTCACAAAACCACGTTTTGGCAACACTATATGTCGAGAGTGCGGTTAGCAAGCTTGAGCTCAACATTTGCTTCTTTGGACGCGTGCTTCGAACACTGAGCAGATGTTTTTGGGAACTGACCAATGACTCCGCTCTTCATAACTGTTATGATGGAATCTGTATGTTCACGATTCCTTTGTTGCCTTTTACGACCCCCACGAAAGGAGACGAGTTGGTTTGCCTTTCCTCAGCCACACTTTGATCGCCATCAAAGTGATTTATTAGAGATTAGGTAGGTACTTAAACAGATGATAAAAGCAATGATTATTGAATTGAATCAGTTAACTCGTAATCTAGGCTTCGTTTCCGAGGACCTCCGACCTGAAGAGCAAGATCCCCAATGGTGCAAGGAGAAGGGCGACGAGTTTTTCCGCAATGGAAACTTCCTTGGCGCCATCAGCGCGTACTCCCACGGCATCACGCTCTCGGACAAGCTACCCACCTTGTTTGCGAACCGGTCCGCCACACACTTTGCTCTCGGGAACTTCAACAAATGCGTAAGTTAAGCCTTTTATCATTGAACGCCTTTTTTAGACGCCCTTTTAACCAAAGTTCGGGTATTTCCCTATTCTGTCTGCAAAGTATCAATGAGCAGTATTGTTTTGCGATGTGAAAGGAGCTCTGTGTGAATGATAGTGAACTTACGACAAATGTGGCGTTACTTGAATGTTACTATAGACAGACTTCATTACTTAAACTTATTCATTACATTAACAACAGCAAGAGACCTTGTATCCCCCCTATTTCCCTAAAAGACTCGTTAAGATTATTCCAGGCTTGTAGAGAATTAAATCGGTGGTTTTGTTCAACCCACTCCCCCTGCTTTTATTGGGGCCCAACTCATTCCTATAATTTACAAAGCAGTCATCCACCCCATCTAAAGCAAATACTAAAGCCATACATGACTGGACGACAGCGCGCGGCGAAGTGGCGATTAGATATTTTTATGGGACGTGATCAAATTCAGTCGCCGCCGCCCATGTGTAAATACAATACATATACTCGTATAGTTGCCTTGATTTGCACCTTCTACTTATAGCGGTACATATAGAGCGTCGGTGGCTCTGCGGTTAAGACGCTGTCTCCCAATTTGGGAGGTCTGGGTTCGATTCCCACGCAGGCCATTTACCAATGAGTTTTTAAATTTAATTTAATTACCTACTTATGTGTATTTATCCGACTGCTCTTAAAATGGTGAAGGAAAACATCGTGAGGAAACCGGCATGCCTGAGAAATAAAAATTCAAAGGCATGTGAAGTCTCCAACCCGCATAGGGCTAGCGTGGTGGACTATGGCCCATTCTCCCTCATTATACGAGGGAAAGCCTATATCCCTGCAGTGGGATGTTAACGGGCTGATGATAATCATGACCAAGTTATTTTGAACGCATAGTCGCGAGGTCGCAGACTTTAGATCGTAACTACGAATCTTTAACTTCCTTCTTTTAAACTTTCTTCCAGCTTAATGACTGCTCAACAGCACTTGATCTGATGCAACCAGCGTGTGAGGGGAATCGCCGGAGTCGCGCTAAGTGCATCGCCAGACGCGCAGCTGCTCTCGCACGTCTCGGTTACCTCAATAAGGCCATAGACGAGATGAAGGCAGCGGCCAAACTGCTGCCTAACGATGAAAAGATAAAGAAAGACGTGTTCGATATGGAACGCGCGTGGGAGCAGAATCCTGACTCTGAGTAGCGCATCTGCTGCCGAGTTGTCTCCCGTTTATTGTGGTGAAAGTGGAGTCCGTTTGCGTCACACATATTCTTTTTTTTTTGTTCTCCATACTTAGGTAGGATATGAAAAGAACCTTGTTTGAAATAACAAATATTATAATAATAGGAATAAAATTATAATACATATCTAAATAAATGTCTTATTCAACTTCTACAAGTTTCTTGGACAACCCAAGGTTATTTATCAATGCTTGTGGAGATGGATCTCGTCCACGGAACCTCCTGAAGACTTCACTTGGGTGACAGCCACCACCATAAGCTAAGAAAGTATCTCTATACCTCTTTCCTACAGTCACAATATCCTGCTCACCCTGCCTAGCTTCATCAAACGCACTGTAAATATCTGCTGCAATCATTTTTGACCATAAATGACAGTAGTATGCTGCCCCCCATTCTTCAGAAAATATCTTAGAGAATGACAGTGGGTGTGAATCGAACTTATCAAAAGGAAGAGCATGATATTTCGGCCACAGTTCTCTTACAATATCCCTCCAGAAAGTCTTTGTTGAGTGCAGTTCAAAATCTAATCGGGATAAGTACAGTTCCTTGGATAAACGGTATCCAGCCATATGCCGTCTAATATTTTGCAAGTTTATGGCAATGTTGTCAGGTAAAGGCTCTTCTGATTGGTAATGACCACTGACTGCTTTAATTGTATGAGGATCATACAGCCAGTGTACCATGACTTGTCCGCACACTTCAGCTGCATCCCATTCTACATTAGACAGACCTGCTACTTCAGAATAGTTGACTTTTGTTAGTAAATGGCGCAATGAGTGTCCAAACCGTTTAAATAAATTACTGACTTCATTGAAAGAAAGTAGAGAGGGTGTGCCATTATATGGCGGTTGGAAATTAAAAATTAATGCTGATAGTGGTCGAGTAGATGTTGTAGTGCATCTGCTTCGGATTGAAATATGCCACCCCGCATCGTCATACACCCGAATCTTTTCATCTTGACGTGCATAGGGATCCAAATAGAAGCCAGCAATAGGATTGTTACTAGATTCATCAAACACATCATAAAATTTTACATCTTTGTGCCACGTTTGGACATCAGGTTTCTCAACAATTTGTATTTTGAATAGTGTACTGCATAAATTAAACAAACTGTTGATAACCCTTGGCAGTGGAAAGTACTCGCGGATTTTGTTTTCATCAAAATTATAGAGGGACCATTGTTTTTTCCTCTGCCAATATGGGATATCCCAATGCTCTAATTTTGTATCAAAGCCTCTCTCTTCTGCATATTGCTGCAATACTTCTAACTCAATATCATGCATGGGTTTTACACTTTCACGTAAACTTTCTAGAATATTGTTGACATTTTCCACAGATCCTGCCATTTTTGTTTCCATGCTCATGTCTACAAATGTGTCGAAACCTAACATGTTCGCTTGCTGTTGTCTATAGTTTCGTATTTTCTCCAAATGTGTACTTGTTTCCAAATCTTTATTTCCATAGCCTGAACATCTTTGCATTTGAGCTTGCCAGACATTCCAGCGTAAATCTCTGTCCGGACAGTATTGCATGAATGGTTCATAAATATGAGGTTGCAACGTTATCCTCCACGGCCCTTTGTTAGGGTCATTATACATAGACATGGCCTTAGCTAAACTCTCTGGAAACTCTCTTAAAATTTGACTGTTATTTATACTACTGTTAAAAAGTTTTGTGGCATGACTAACTTTTTCTCGAAACATACCCCTCTCTTTCTGTAGCATTGCTACAGTGCTGTTTAGTTTCTCTTTTGCAGTTCCCTTTAAATCCAAGCCATTGAGTTTTCCTTCTAAAATATATTTATCTAATAGCCTTTGTTCTTCGTCTGTCATCTTTTTCAAGCGGTTCTTTTCATCTACAGCTGCTTGAAAAATGGGAACACTATTGAATTTGGCTGCTCTAGCTTTGTGTGCTCTTTCATGTATTTGAATGTATGACTTTGTGGGCATGAGGGAGCTGTTACCAAGATACAGAGTCTTCGCCATGCCCCATGTCAGCTCTAACTGGGTATCCAGCTTTTCTAGGGGTTGAAATATTTCAACAAAAGCATTTTTACAATTTGGTGATGTATTTTCGATTTGTTTTACACCAGTCTCATACTCAAGGGTTTGCTTACTGATTGCGGCAATGCATTTTTCAATTGAAATATCATTGAATTCCGGTAAACCACTCTCTGATAGTAGTAAATTTGGGTCAGCATCTTCACCTATTTCTGGGATGCTGGAATGAGAAAATTATTTATTTTAGAATATTTTTTTATGAGCTGGAGAAGCTTTTGACCGCAATCTCACATGGTGGAAAGATGAAGAGCACCCGATTTCTACAAATTGTTGTGAACTCACATAGTTATGTTTATGTAAATCGTGAGTGTGGCCCTTATCTCAGACCTGGCTACCAAGCGTTAGGGTTAAAAAAGTCTCAAAAAGAATGTAGAATATGATTATATCTATCGAATCGAATGCAAAAAATCAATGATACTTACAGTACGAGGTATCCAGCATTGCGTTTGTTCTGATAAAACTGTCGTTTCACATGTCGAGCTATTATGTTTTTACGCAAAAACGATAAAGCCATTTTTATTTATAGTAAATACTTTTGTAAAATAAAATTATTTCATAATCCTAGGAAACAGAAATATGCCGCACATGACCCTGCCTGACAGTGACAGCTCAATTTTTTTTTTGGTCAATTCACTCCTCTCGTAGAAGGTAAAGGGATCTAGGCCCATACAGCCATGTCTTATTTCTTTTAATTCTTCAGTTTTGTGAAGTCAGTCTCAGTGAAAACAAGTCATTCATCATATACTTGGCGTATACAGAGTCTAGTCACGGTCAAGTTATTCTTCAGTAAACTGGCAGAAAACTTTGTGAAAGATTTTGGTGGCTTCTTGTGGGTACCCGAAAGCTTCGTCTCGCACTTTAATTTAGACTTCCCTTTACTTGCAAACCATCACTGACTTTTGCTGTACAATATTCTGTCATGAACTCAGAATGCACAAATTACAAGAAATAAAAACATCACTCGCTGAGTTCTTGCCAAAAAGCCTCATTTTTTTATGTTTTAATTCACTCCTATCGGAGAAGGTAAAGGGAGCTAAGCTCATACATCCACGTCTTAATTCTTCAGTCCTAGTCATGTCAGTTTCAGCAACTCATTTACTATCACTGAATATTGCGGCACAATATTTTGCTACTTGAAAACTCAGAATGTACAAAATCGCCTTTAGTGGTAATGTTGCTCAAGTTTGAATTTATAATAGGACCCACCCTTCTCTGCCCATGGGTGTCGTGAATGGCCACTAAGCGATAATAACATCATGGAACAGATGGACAGCATACACACTTGTCTGGCTTAGCGATTAGGGCAAATCTTCTCATGGAAAGCGATACAAATAAATAAAGTTTACTGTTAAACTCCAAATTTACTCCGTTTCCTACTTCAATGCTCAGGCTGGATGGAAGAAATCTCTTACAGAGATAACTCCACCTTTGTACATGACCGATTGTTTGTACTCAGTTATAATGTAATCGTGAAATTTATTTGACCTGTTCTTTGCAGAGGATCTGCCTCCCAGGGCTATATAAGCATGTTGCTTGTTTCTTAATGTATCCTAAAACATAGCGTAAAAAAAACAAACTAAAATAAAAGTCAGTCATAATATCTCCGGCATGCGCCACGCGATTTATGTCTATAGTTTTCTGCGATAGGTCGGGCCACACGCCGCAATTTGCTTTTCGACGTCTCGCATCATATTGATGTAAGTATGCTTTCCCTAATAAATATTTCATTTAAGTCGCGAGAGGTCTGCATCTCGAGCGAACGACTTAAAAAAACAAAGGACTAATAGTTCGCTAGACTCTACTCATGACATAATGATGATATGATTTTTGTATGTGTTTCATAATAAATAATTAGATATAGAGTAGAAAGGAATAAGATATACCTAGGTGTAATAGGTACATATATCATTTATTCTAATTAATAACAAAATGAACTTTTTCTGATTCCTTCCTAACAAATGAAGGACTGTTCTTTAACGCTACATTTACCATTTGACAAGAACACAATGCATTACAAGACTTGCAGTTATTGACTTCTAGATCAATTTCAACTTCTTTGGGCGCCTTGGTTTCTTTAATAGGTGGTTTGCAGCAGAAATCAGTGTCCAGGCCCATTTTCTCTCCATCCTCCAAAGTCTGGGGTAGGTGCTGGTTTAAAGTCTCGGGTAGGAGAAGACTAGCTATTCCTCCAGCTACCAAGAGCGCGCCCATGATAATTAGTGGTAATACCATGATTTCTGAACCCTGGGGATAAATGCGATTATATTTAACATTAATCTTTGGTTGTTTATTATTTAGGGAATTCTTTGGAATTAAACGTCATGTCTCTTTCTACCGTGAATCATTAACGTGAGTGAGTGTAATTAGGTACTGGTTCTGTGAAGTCTGTATTTAAGGTTTTTTGGGAGAATACAAGTGTCGTGGGCGATATAGTAAGCAATTTCCACCTGAATTGTGTATAAAGCTAAGCCACATAAGCTAAAGTCTTTACACTTCAGCACTTTTTGTTAGTTATAGACTAGGCAACACCTCTGCTGTCTTTCCAACACTTTTAATTTTCGATTCATCAGCAGCCTTATACTCTATAAATGATAATGTTCACTTACGAGGTGAACGTCTGTTTAGTTATTTGCTATACTTTGAAATAAGAAAAACGATTTGCTCACCAAGTAATTAACTAGCGGTATGAATATAGGCCCCAGCATACCCAGAACGGAGCTTAGACTCATTCCAAGCCCTCTCACTACGGTAGGGTAAAGCTCTGATGCCATTAACGGTAACACTACGAAGGAGGATGATATGCCCATCTTTCCCACGCAATATAGGGCTAAAGTTACGTAGGTTTCTGTAAAAAGTATAAATTTTGATTGACTGTTCTTATTTAGAGTAATGCTTTGCAGATCTGCTGCACTCACCATGCTGCACCAAAAACGTGGTCAGGCACGCGACGCCACCAACTACCATGCTCATGCATAAGGTCCATCTTCTCCCGAGCCTCTCCATGGATGGCCAGAGAAACAAATACGTCGGCAGTTCCACCACCCCAGCCAAAAAGAAATTCAAAAACTCATCACCACCCAAAACAGGAGCGTAGTAAGACAGACCAACGTACACGCTGGTATTTGTGAACCAAATAAAAGTAATAATGATTGTCTTTTTTCTCAAATTTGGGGTCTTGAATAGGTCTAAGACGCCATATTTCCTGGACTTCTCCCTCTCAAGGTCTTGCTTCAGTTTGTCCGATTCATATTTTCGCCGAAGGTGCACCATGTAGTTTGCCGGGAGTGATTTTCCGTTTATTCTATAGAAAAATGATAATTACATTGCGGTGGTTTAAAATAAAAAGCTGCTAAGTCACGCTACGTGAAATTTTACGTGGCACTATAAAGTTATTCTCAAATTAACCGCCTCCATGGCTCCATGTAAACAACATAGGGCTTACGAGTCGAACCCCAGCGGGATACATATTTAGTACTCGGTTTAGTTGGTGTTAGGGCATTTTAAATGTCCGCCTGGCTAGCTACCACCATCTTAACTAAATCTGCCGCCAAACAGCAATGTTAATAGCATGTTGTGTTCCGATTATCAGAGGTAAAACAGCCAGTCCCCAATTATGATGGAGTTTCCGGATCAGAACGTTTCCACCATCGGCCTCATCTTCACTTAGCATCAGGTGTGATTGAGTTTGAGTTAATCCGTTGTGCATAAAAAAATAGCTGTTTATTCGTATTATTTTTAAAAGTAAATGCTATAACAATATACTGTAAAACTAGCTATAAGCTACTTTCCCTTCAGGTTTCTGAAATTCAAAATAAATGTGCACCACCTTTCAAACCTATGTTGTTCCATTTTACAGCGGATGCTCAAACTTACTAACCTACCTAGCCATATTCTTCAAAATAACTTCAGCCTTTTCAAATTGCCCCCTCGCGAGCAACCACCTCGGACTCTCTGGCATCAGCCATAGGTACATGAAGAAACAGACGAAGGGCAAAGTGGTGGTCAGAGCGAGGAGTCTCCAGTCTCGTATGATGTAGACCACACCGGCCAGGAAGATCAGGCCGAGGGAGTAGGCGATATTGGACAGAATAGTGCAGAGAGTACGGCAGCGAGGACCCACTAGTTCTATGGCTGTGAAAGACAAATTTAACTCTTGTCATGTCATATCATGGCTACAGTTAACCTAGGAAACCTTAACCAGTTGATAAAATAAAATAAAATTTAATATTATGTTGTAAAGATCAATATATTGTTGATCACTCTGGGTGTAAACATAATCAATTGACTGCAATTTAGAACAAAGTTCTTTTTCTTTATTCCTGATTCGATCACGAAGTGAAACGACTTGCATCGTCCTTACTATTTAATTTTATTGCATTATAAATTATATATGATCAGTTGGAGATGGACCTTGGTACGACTACGATTCGATTTGTATAAAGCTTGATGCACGCAGTGCTATTAATTTTACGTTAGGAGGCAAAATTTTAGAAATAGACGAAACTAAAAAATGAGAAACTGCTAAGAGAAATTTCCTTAATGTAAGTCACGAGTGATTTACGTACCTAACACATAAGGCGTAGCCATAATTGCAGGCACCGTGAATCCAACCCCAATTCTATAGATGACCCACACCACGTAGTTTTGTGCGAATGCAGTGGCAACACCGAAGATACATTCGATCAGGAGGTAAATGAAGAAAGAAGGTTTCCTTCCAATAGAATCCTGCAGGTAACCAAAGATGTAGTTACCAATTATCCCTCCTACAGCCAATAAGACCAAGCCGAGCGTAGGATAGAAATCTTTGTTGCATACCAAATTCCACTGAAAAGTAATAGAGTCATTCATTATCATTTCCCAGTGCTTAAGAGATAATAAAGAAAGCGGTGGTAATCCCTACTGATTGTAGGTGTGCGCTAAAGCGCTTATTACATCCTATTTGTAGGAAATCTAATTAGAAAACAGGAAGATATTGTAATCGAAGTTAGAACAGTTAGATTCCGATTTAATGGATTGGAAGGTCCGACCATACTAATTCTATCCTAAATGCAGAGACTAATTCAGCATACATTGCTGAGAGCCTTGGTTCTGTTATTTTAAATATCCTCACCTCAACCAGCAATATATGCCGAATGAGTCTCTGCATTTAGGATAGTGTAATAAGCGCTTGCTAACTTCCAATTTCCTAATTAGAGTGTTCCCTATTAGAATTCTTACAATTGCTGCAGCAGCCCAACGTTCATAATATTCTTTGTATTTCCTACAATTTCTATATTTTGAGTTTTGATGTGTTATACAGGGAAAAATAGTATTTATATATGTAAAATTGTGCAGCAAAACTTAGTGATTGTGTACAAGTGAAATGACGTGTAAATTTGGGTGTATGACGAAGTTTCATGTGTGAAAGATTACATCGTGTTTTCCACAAGAGAAGTCGCCAATTTTTAAGCCTCTGTCATTTTCGAGAATATCACTGAAAATATGAATAGTTTTTCCATGAAGTTATTTTTACACTCTACATTGAAACTACTACACTACGGAAATAGGCTGACGAATGCCAGTAATAAGAAAAAATAAGAAGAAAGGATTGTAAGGTCTTGAAGTTAATAGACCAGATGAGCGTAAGGGACATATATTGTAATGCACCCATCAGGATTATCTTAATAGTAAATCTGGATATCGTAAAACTTTCCATCTTACCTCAGTAACCACAGTATTCCTGTAAACACTTTTGTTATAACTCCAGCCGTGTGTACAAGGTATGACATCTGTTGGAGTCTCCTTCGTCACAGCCTCTTCTAAATTTGAGTAGGTTTTGACGATATTACTGTAGTTCAGTTTGTACATGCTGCATTCTGAATACTGGAGATTTCCATTCTTCAGTTCAAATGGAATGCTGTGAACAACCATATTATTGTGTAAAATCGGCGTGCCTCAAGGGTTAGCTCTCGGTCCACTTATGTTCTCATTGTTAAATCATTAACTAGAATTATTGTTAACCATAAGGTAACGAGGGTTACGCATAGTAGAGGTTGGTATTATCGAGGTTTTAGGGTTAACCCATATTGTGTACTGCATATTAGTTGTTAGTAAAAACATAGAATTTCTCTTTCAATTTTATACTACATGTGTGTGGCTGGAATAACAAATGAACGCTCTATCTATGTATATTGTGAAGTAGAAAACGGTCTCCACTAATAGTGATAGAATATCTAAACGGAGGCACGTTGCGTGAGCTGAAGCTTTCATTAGTGAAAGGCTATAACAGAATTTATTAATCGCAAATAAATGGGGAAGCAATTTTATAATAACTTGTGTTCTTTTTTATAGAAATATATGGAATGGTCACTGGATTCTAAGATCAATTTGCGTCAACAAGGTATCAATCAGGTGGTGATATAATCCTAGAACTACTTTGTAACGTAGCTATCATTACTTTACCAATTCCTTTCAAATTGAAAAACTTACCTGAGATTTTTAACAAGGCCTAGATCGGCTACATGCTCCAGTTCCGGTACCCGGCACCAATGGTGCACGTCTGCCGCCATAAAGAGTTGGGCGTATGCATGGAACCCGCACGGGATTACAGCTGGTAGGAGGACCAGGTATATCACGAGTTTCTGATAACGACCGAACGTGCCGACGTCTTCAAGTATCGCGTCGAAATCCATGAGTTCTGTTGGTAGGTATGCAAAGGAATTGAGGTTTCTTCCTCACAATTTAACTGTCAAAACACTTCAACAACGTAAGCTGAAAAACGTGGGAGCTTTCATTTAATCAATTATTTCACCATTGCAACTGTTCTACTCCACCTAATTATGATCTACATAATAACATAATGTAAGATGTCTAAAAACAAAATATAATCGAAAAACAAAAGACTGAAGACAAAAGACGGTCGATCTTGTACTCGTTATGAAATGTATTAAAAAACAAAATATAGGAAAATGTTTGCGTTCAACATAAATTATGGCTATAATTTGTATAATTTGACGACCGATTGGTGTAGTGGATAGTGACCCTATCGGCGAAACCAACGGTTGCGGGTTCGAATCCCGCGACGGGTAAATGTTTGTGTGATGAATATGAACATTTATTCCTGAGTCATGGATGTTTATATAAATATTTATGTATGTTTATCCATTATCTAGTATACATAGTAGGGGAGAGTGGGGGAACTGAGAACGGCGGGTAATTAGGAACAGCTAGATAAGTAATATTTCCCCCCACAATACACCGTCCCGCACCTGTCCAACGGATGCATCCAGCGCCCCTCAGAGCATACGCGATAGTTAGATTGAAAGACCGCACGGGCGCTGTTATGGTGAGTCGAACAATTTTTTTTTGCATTTCTGTTATAATTTTTGTTATGTGTTATAATAGATGTAAATATTGTACTTTTGAGTTCGAAGACCCCATATTTCGTTACTATTATACACGTACCATATGTTTATAAATCCCATGTAATGTGAAGTTCACCAAAAATACTGTTGAGGGTAGCGACCATTTTTATTTATATTGACTACTTCGGGCAATTGGGAACAGCGTCAGGCGGGTAATTGAGAACGTTTCTAATTACCCCTTGGGTTCTTAATTACCCCTTGGCTGGTTGATTGTGGAATAATGTTTTAACGTTACGAATTGTTTTTGATGACTCGAAATTATATACCAAAGACTGAACCAAAATACCAAATTGGAGATCTTCGCCATGCTATCGAAGATGTCAAAAGTAAAAAGGTCACATTAGGTCAAGCTGCCAAGTACCAAAAACAACATTATTCAAACAACTAAAACAAAAAAAAATCAAGACTCCAAAAAAAGGTCGGTACACCGTATTTAATAAAGAACAAGAAGACCAGTTAGAAAAATTTGATGAAGTTGATTGCTGCAAGTCTTTTTATGGCATAACATCAAAACGTGAGCTCTACATCGTTAACAATCCTGGGAAACGAATAAGCCAATATGAGGTTGGAGATCTATACAAAAGAAGCCACAAGTAAAGGGTAAAGGAGTCAGAATTTTGAAGAAGGCTTTACAAGGAGATGAAAACGAAGAGGAGTTTTATTGCATAATTTGCAACGAAAAGTATGAATCCGAAACGAATACGAATGAAAGAATGAAACAGAAGATTGGATCGTGTGCGCCATTTGTAAACTCTGGGCATATAACTGTACTACCGGAGAAACCAGTAAAGGTTACGTGTGTGATTTGTGCAACACAAAGAAATTGTAGTTTATTATAAAGATTTAATTGTATCGTTCCTAATTACCCCATACCGTGCCCATTTCCCCCGCGGGATGATCTCAATTACCCCATAGGGTATCGGGTAAAAAGGAACGACAATGTTCTTTGTTTTTGTTTATATTTTAATAAAACGTTGATTTTTAAGGTTTTATTTAGCACTAATAAGTAGATAGAGAAGCAAAGTTATGTTTCAATAAAAGTTGATTATGGTCTGTGACCTTCTTTTATTATTTTTGAGCGTTAGAAGTTAAGTGTTCCCAATTCCCCCACTTTCCCCAAGCTTTGCTTAGTTTGGGACTAGATGATTGGTGTAAGTGTCCGAAATATTTATTTATTTTTAAAATAAAAATAAAATAAATTTGTGAATGGTTGCTTACCATTGAATTTGCGTTTGTCACATGTAGCAGAAAGATACACTGTGGGTATTGAGGAGCACCTAATGTCCTGCCTTGTCCAGGGCGAACTGAGCGGCTCTTGGACTAGGACGTTCATAGGTGTACTCGACGACAAAGTCGGGACAAACTCCTACCGGCCTGCATACAGCATGTTATAAAAAATTCTGGATCTAGGAAGAGACAGAACATTAAGCTGCAAGAACCGACTCCAATAGAGTTCCGTTGTCTATTTTCTGTGTATATCATCAGAGATTCAAACGAAAAAAAAATAATGGATTAGATTATTTATTAGATATCGCAGAAGATACATAAAAATACAGATGAATTGAGAACTTTTAAAAGTCATTTGGAGAGAGATGTTAATGTTAAAGGCGAGATTAGCTGATGAAATTAAAAATGGTGTCAATACGGGGTTTTCATAATTATGTTTAAAGTGGAGGTATGATGTTTTCATATTTATCCATCTTGGTGTCTTTAAATTTCAAATTTTAAAATTTTTTGTCTTTTTCGGTGTGTAAAATACTGGAAAATTACATAACAGTCTCAGTGTAGGCTCTCGCTTGTTCTCACTATATCTACCAGTGGTTTTGCTTCATGTTTTCCGTATATGTCCATGCATATTTGTCGTTTTTCCCCGGGCAATAAGTACAAGTATTATGTTAAACATTTATTTATTGTTATCAAGAAGGTCTTCCACCTTAATTAAATTTTTGTTATTAAAAATAATATAAACAAAATTGGAAAATAAATCACCCCATGACTTTTAAATAGGATGCGCGTGGGCAATTATTCCATTTGTCGTGCACAGTCAGTCAATTCGATTAGCCGTCTAATTGAAGTGGGGAAAGGACAGCCCCTGACCGTATCGACAAGGTCAGGAACTAATGGGGACTGATTTTGTCTTGCTATACACTGCTGTGTTAAAAAGCGGGTGGAGACATCTTGGTCATTAATATGAATCATTCGGTGAGTTTGTATCTCTATTTCAACTTCTAGTCGAGTCCATTTACAACGCTAGCTCCTTGATTTCATCATCATCGGTCTTAAACTACAGTTGCTCGGAATTTGAATTCTTTAGGCAGGAATAAGAGCCTTATACTCGCTAACTCGCATTGTGCAGAAAAGGAAACCAGCCTTAGCTGCTGCTAGCATATCCCAGAATTTTGGGTAATCTTGTAAACAGCAATGAATATCGTCCATGCAGAAAATTCTCGCTAAAAATAATAAGGTTGGAACAAGGGTCAAGTCATGGTCACGTTTGATACTTATTTTATTAATCAATCAAAACATGTTGACGGCCTACGGGTGAGGTATGACAAATCGTAATAGACCATTATTATTATTTTATGACAAGACAATGGGTATTTGGGGGTACTGAAAACCAGCGCTGTGATTCGTCGCAGCATAAGCTGAGTGCTAATCCATTTGTGCCACCGCAACTCGTGAGAGCATTGTGGAGATCTTTTTCATAATTGTATTTATATTTTAGCTATAATTTACTACTTCTTTGTTTTTGTTTCGTGTTGCAGCGTTTGTAATAAAATATTCTTAGTCTATTCTTATTCTTAAAAAAGGGCTGAGGAAGGCTGAAGAGAAACAAGAGAACTGAAAGAAGCAAATATTTTGTAAACGAACTTTACTTATAATTATTGGTACTTAGGCAATAATTTAGAACATCAAAGAAATTCTTAAAATTAACTACTCAAAACTTTTACTGCAAATTGACTACGAAATATGGATTACGCGGAAATAAATTAAGTGCATTGAATAATATAAGCGACGGTAATCCAATGCCAGATCAGATACAGAATATGCGAACGTCGTCAGTCTACAAAAACGATTGTGCTGCACGCTCTGCGTTTAGCTAGTCTGTACATACGAATTTACATACCAGAAGTTGTTGATAATAAACTTTCATTTTACGTATATTAAATCACAAACATACTTAAAGAGTATAAAATTATAACTTGCCCTTATGGTCTCAACAAAGCTGATGTTGGCAATATTATTTCTCTACATCACAAACCATGTCGTCTAAATACAATAGTTTTCCCTACCCTCGCTTATGAGAATTAATGAAAGAATATCTACATATGTTATTAATACTATCAGCAAATATCATGATACTCATGAGTATTGGGATCGGAAATTTAATTACAACATTATTTGTAAATTACGGATAGAAACTTTATCGAATAAGATTTGCAATTTATTCATCTAAAACTCTAAAGTACTTTTCCCAAATATACGAAGAGTAAGGTTCCTCTATTCAAACTTTGTTATATACCATGTTTACGTGAAAAGTATCTTTAAACACGTAACCGTAAATATGGTAGTAAATACTTTAAATCGTAATAAAACTCACAATTCGCATACAGAAGGAAAAGAAATTTACAGCTTTAGATGAGTTATTGTTATTGCTTATTAGCAAAACTTGACAAATTCAATTCAAGTCAAATTTCATGACACATCTTCCTGTACCACTCAGGATCTTTGCTGGATAATTCCTGGGGTCTTCCGTCTTTATGTCGGTAGTGGAATTCCGATACACCACGGCCAGGGATTCCATTCACTATGAATTTACAAAACCGTTCCACCATCCGCGCTTCCCACTCTTGGGAGACGTAGTGAATCGTTTCGTACTCGACGAGGACCTGATGAAGGTAGAAAGAAAAAACAGAGGAATTTAAATAATGTTGTTTCGATTCCAAGAGGAGTATTCGAATTGCTGCGGGTAGAATATGTTAAATGTCTACCTGAGCAGCTGCTACTATTTTATCTACGTTTACCAGATGCAGCAGTTTTAATAGATCATGTTCTGACTATTTCAGATTAGCGTTTTTAGCGTTCTGGGTGTCCGTGTACTTCGACTCGATGTTCGGTCTCATCTTCACTTAACATCAGGTGCGATTTAATGCTTACCTTTGTAGGGAGAAGATAAACGGCAGCTGTGTGGTGATCGAGGGTTTATTATTGGATGTTGCACCGATTGTAGAGAGCGAAAAACTGGCCGCGCGCCAGTATACTATATACATTTAGATTTGCGCCCTCTATAGGATTGTCTTGGAACCCGTGAGAAAGGTAGACTTGTACCTATTGAAGTGAATAGATTGATTAGTGGTGGGTTCACGGGTTCGCCGATAGATGGCCCCAGTCTTTAGATAATCGTGTCGACAGCTTCAGGCGAGGTTCTATACTGAACAACCTTGAACTAGCCTATTAACAATAACAATCACTTAAATTGTACAATGGATTTCACCATTACTGGCTTATTGAACGTAGAAATACCTTATTACCTGTACAGTATAAATCTCGGAGCCAGCCTTGAAGTTGAAGGCGTAGTCCTTTGGAGCTTCGCCTCCTTCCCCGTGTTGATGTAGTCGTAGGTCCACCCACTTGATCGGCAGTATTTCTCCATTGGGTTGTGCTATCTCGCCAGCTTCGAACCTATGAAGTTTTGAGTATCATGTTATAGTGTGTTTATCTCCTTCTACATCATCAATTGATTCCAGGTGACATGTGATCAAACGATTTGCAGTAAGAAAAATATAGAAGACTATTGCATGATGTAAACGCTTGGAAATGGACTGGAAATTGAAATATTATAAATGCGAATATAGGGCTGGACAGATTTGGATGAAATTTGGTCGATATACAGATTAGGATCTGGATTAACATACTGGCAAAATTTAATGCTGAACCGATATTGATGAAATGCGTGTAATAAACTACTATTTACGAACATTATTTATTTAGTATATGTCATAATTTTCATTATGCTTCCTGGTAGAGCAGATAGGATCAACCCTGTCTTTCCATGGGTGTCACAATAGGCGACAAAGAATCGTTAGCATAAAACAGCATATATCAGTGATGGACAGCATCGTCATTGGTCCTGTCAAAAGATCTACAATCGCTAACGCGCCTGTCTAGCGTAGCGATTAAAGGAAATCCCGTCATGGAATGCGATGAAAATCACTCCATGAAAGAGGCTTGTATCAAACATGGACTGCCAAAATTATTTTTGTGCGTGAAGCTAAACAATTTCTGTGACCCTCTTCTCTTTGCAAGATCTGCCCTGGCACAGGAGCAGGGGCACCCGGGGAACTCGACGGCTCATTCCCTACTAGTTTGGTGTTCAAGTGATTTGAATATTAACTTACACTGAAGCTGTCGATGGCTGACAGATAACCCCCACGCAGATGTTAGTGCCATTCTGAAGGAAGATTTGGTGGAACGCGTAGCGATGCATCAGACTCCAGTCGCGAATTTGACCTGGAGTAGAAACATGAATTGATTGATTGCAATGTAATTAGATATACTTTTTGTACTTGAATGGAAAATATGGTGACTGATTTAAAAATAACCATGGTGATTATGGTTTTCAACCAGGTGCAAAGGAATTTCGGTTAGTGAGGTTAAAAAAGCAGGTAACCCGGCAACGAATATAACAAATATATAGTTGTAATGTGGTGAATGTGATATGAGCCAAAAATATCCTAGAAACGGCTCACATACGAATGGAGTAGACGTAATACTTAAAAATTAATCAATGATAAGTGTTACAGTTTTAGGTATATGGACATTCCATTCTATAATGAATTATAGCTATAGCTTCTATTATTATATAAATAACAATTGTTTTAGTAGGATATCGATTCCTTACTTCACTTCCGTTCAATCTTTTCCTGTGTAAATCACTGATATACTTTTTTGGAAAGATATAGTTAATATTTATGATAATAATGTTTGAAGAGGTCAATTTATATTTAATTCACATTTATGTCGCTGTTGATTCATCGATAGGTATTTTTATATAATTACGATATAAGTACAATAAGTTACTGATTTGTACATGTAGGTACTACAGTGTTATAAATAGCCGTGTCTGGCATATATTCTGTCATTCTTGTTTGTTGCTGTGGAACCGAGAAGATTAAAAGAAGTGTACGGTCTATGTTGTTTCTCTTCCTGACCCGCTGTCCGTTTACACTTCAGAAGTGGGATGAGCTACGTCCACCGCTACGATGTCAGGTTTGGGACCATTCAACGACGGATTGGGTAAGCGAAAATCTGTTGAAGAATTCACATGGCGATAAGAGGGTATAATTTATTTTTTTTCTTTTTCTTTATATCGTTAATCCGAATTTTCGTTACCACTCACATGGGTGCTGACTTAAGTTTGATACAGGACTCAAGTTGTTAGGCTAAGACGAGGCTTAATAAACTTGATCAGTTCGGACGGGTATGCCATTGCAGCGACGCTATTGTAATACACATGAGATTGTATGTGTTAAAAATGTATGGAACTCTTGATGTCTATTAACTGTGCCCCAACAGTGAAGTCATGTAGGGATGATGAGGAATTAACTTACGAAAGATGTAAGAATACAATTGACAGCTTTATCTACATCATAATCATTTCTATATTTATTGATTTTGTGGATAAGCGTCGTAATAAATACGGAATACATACATAAAGTTACGCCTGTTTCCCGTAGAAACACAGATCATAGACTTCCATTTGCGGCGAACATGATACACCACTTTTACCTTATTTGTTCTGATAAAATTGTACATAGATTGTCGTCGGTCTAGGGTACTGTAGAAAGGTAGGAGAAATAATCTCCTGTCTAATTAGAGGGCTGCCGAACGAGTTAAGAGCAAGTGTAAAAGCTTTCAGATGCGACGCCGCTGAAGAGTTATGCTACAGGTCTACGATACGTGAAGAGTTATGCTACGGTCTACGTTAGAACGCGACTGCTAGGAACAAGCCCATCGATAGAATCCGTGGCGTGGTTCACTGAAGACACCATCCTTCAAGCTGTGGTACGTCTGCCGCAAGCGCCACGTGGTGGACTACAGTTAAGGTGATGTACACATTAAATCTATAAAGAACTTGATTTTAGAAAACTAGTAAAAAAAAAAGTATTTAGTAGGAGCCGTAAGCTAAATGCATACATGCAGGTAGCAAGGTTAATATTTTCAAATCTAAGGTATATAGAAAAGATTAGATCTGCTAAATTGTTCGCCTATGTGATAATACGTGGTGTGCGTGGCGGTTGCATAAATTCGTTCGTAAATAATATACTACGATTGATGTTGTCAATTTTACGGATAAGTAATATGCCTTGGGAAGGCAGAGAGCAGAGAGATATGAAAAAACTCCACCGACAAGAGCAGGGCTCTTAAGTATGACGCTGATGATGATGATGATTATGATGATGGTGGTGGTGATGATATGCCTGAAGCCTGATGTTAAGCCATAACCAAACCACAATAATTGTGTCTGCAGTAACCATTTTAGATAACTATGATATTTTGTAAAGTAGGTATCCGAGATCATTATTACCCCAGATAATACATCCCTTCTGTCTAATTTATATAGAGGATGCAATTTCCAAACAAACATTTGGTTTTGCTACAGTAATATCCATATACATGATTCAGTTCATGTAGATAACTTATTATTATTTTATCTTTACTACAATTTGTGTAGTCGATCAACTATCTGATATCCATAATACAAGCCCCGTTGCTTAGTGTGGAACTATTTGACGGTGTGTGTATGCGCAAAAAGATATTTCTTTATTATGATTTCTTTAATTCCTTCTTTATCTATGTGGTGATCCGTAGCTAAGCCACTGTTCCTCCAGTCACACACATACATTTAACGTTTAGGCATAATCACTATTTGTAGATCGAAACAATAATTATGCGAACGTATATATTACAGGATTATTTAATTATTGACGATTTACAAGCGTGTATGTCATGAAAAACCGTTACCATCCTTCCTGGGGCTGTCGGGTAAAGGTTAACTAACGACACCACTACAATATTATTCTACCCACAAGGTCTTTCAATACAGATAACGGGTATACATCTATTAGACCGAGTACTTACTACTAGATTTTACAGTTAAAGTTTTGTTTTGTATTATGGTCTAATTTTCTTGTTAGAATGGTCACTCTTGTTACTGTTATGCGGTGTCGAATAATTATGTCTAAGTGCTTATTTCTAAAGACTAACACTGATTGTGTCATGTAAAAGCAGGCACAATTAATTTTCATCCATCACAAAGGTAAATATCAAAAGGTAACATTCTTTAGTGTGGGGGTAGGGAGTAAAAGTTTGTATGATTATGAACAGATGAGAGTTAGGGCAGGCTAAGCAATGTATATAGATATATTGATACAATGTTACTCTGACGATTCCATGAAACCAGTAGCGTACTTTAGCCGGGTAATTGATAGTCAAAGTAAAAGTCAAATATGCTTTATTTTGTAGGTACTCAGTACACTTAAAATAGTCAATTTTACATTTTTTGAAGCTACTGCTTGTTCGAAATGCAATTTTCCCCTGAGGAGAACAAGCAAGAAACTCAAGAGGTTGTTCTTTTAAAAACAGGTTTTGATATTACAAAAGGTTTTTATATTTCATTATTAGTTGTGAAATAGCCTGGCATGCGAACGATCTGATTATGTCTAGGGATGATTATCATCTAAATAGTCAGATATTTTCTAATATGCTTTCTTAATAAGTTTGTTTTATAGTATCTTTAAATTTATTGAGAGGATGATTTTGTAAATCAACTAGAACCTTATTGAAAAAGCGTATACATAACCCTTTCAATGAATTACTAATTTTGCGGAGGCGACTTATGTGACCTGCAAGTTTATCTTTATTTCTTGTATTGACATCATGATTATCACGATTTTTCCTAAATGATGCTACCTATATTTTTTTGACAAATATTAGATTAGCGAACAGCTTTCCCATAATTATATGAGCAA
This sequence comes from Oegoconia quadripuncta, assembly GCA_949316235.1. NCBI lineage: Eukaryota > Metazoa > Arthropoda > Insecta > Lepidoptera > Autostichidae > Oegoconia > Oegoconia quadripuncta. The sequence continues at coordinate 18,773,867 of OX438756.1, read as the reverse complement.
GAGACCCGCTGTGGTAGGAAATTATCGCTGATAATGTTCCGGGTGTATGTGTCTTACATGTTTTCCCGTAAAAACTGTAACCAATTGTGTGTAGCCATATATCGTATTATTATGTATTCTGTGGCCATATGGGCTGCATCGATGGAGAAGGAACTTGTATCTGGCATCTTGCGAGTGTGGTACTATGCAGAATTTCGCGCTAGATTCGCTGATACGCGCTTAGTGGTAACTGACTAGATAAGCAATAACATCACATTCGACATTTTCGTTAGGACGAGTACATTCAGTAGGTAAACAATCAGTAACTAAGCGGTACAACAGATTTAACTTAATAATAGAATTTGTACTGTGGTTAACAGATGATATTATAGGAAGTCCTAGGCTGGTGATAAATATCCATCTCTAAATTGGCAAATAGAGCGCCTATCCTACAAGAATCATGACCAGATGAATTCGAATGAGTTGGTCTAGTCTTCGTAATGGCATCCAAATGTGAAAATACTTTTACAGTTGTATTTAGTGTGCATAGGACAAATCTTGCTAACTGGATAACTGCATCTCGCCTAGGAGAAGGGTCATTCTGATGGTGGAATGTACAAAGCTTCGATTGCAAATCTGAACGATCCTACAGATTGATATGGTTGGCCTCGTAGACATGTTAGAGAACTAATTTTTATAATGATTGCAGTACCTATAAGTTCGATCAGAGTATTTATTACTGAATAATTGTGATTTCTATTTAAGTCAACTTGTATCCAGTGGCGTGCCCTCCATACAAGCAGAAAGGCAGTACCTACCTACCTACCTAGCAAATAAAATTGTACGCTTTCCTCTAAATGCATTGTCATTTAATAGCAAATTTTATAATTCTGCCTACTCTGTTACAAAATGCTGTGCGCGTTACGCTTACATCTACATGCTACATGTGCTATGTATGGACTGTGTGCTGTGTGCGGACTGTGTGCGACGTTCGGCCTCTGTGCGAAGTAAGGTCTGTGTGCGAAGCAGGTACGGACTGTGTGCAACGTACGAACTGGGTGCTACGTACAAACTGTGCTATATAGAAACGTGTACTATACAATAATACTAATGATTAATTTGCTCTTGAAAGGATATAATACATAGTATATTATATTACTTATCTCGCCCGTTCAGCCATTTCAATGGCACACAAATATTTAAGGCTCTTAAAGTTATTTCAATTATTTACATAATTATCTAGATATTAAATTAATTTGAATAGTTAAAGTCGATAAAATCATTAGTATTATGATATACATAATAGTTAATTATGATGACCCAATAATTAATGGTATGTAGAATCATGAAGTGGGCACTTTGTCTTTGCACACCTTATTCAAGGTAAACCCTATAAAATTTCACAAGTTCACTTTAATATACCTATACTTATGCAATAATTGAATTGAATAGTAACAAATTGCTTCATAAATCAAGTTAATTAAGTGCAAATTAACTCTACTCAATTAAATACATACCTGCTATTTATATTCCTACTTTATGATCTAAAAATTCTTTAACTGAATATGATGTGCTATATACAAGCCACGCTGTCCGATGTGTTTGAGCTGTATAATACGTTCAAGCTGTATGATGTTTGCAAACTGTTCGATGCGTGCAAGCTGTGTGATTCGTGCTAGCTGTATGTGTGAGCAAGCTATTAATACTGTGCTATGAGTGATGTCTGTAAGCTGTGTTTCTGCGAGCGGTGTGATGTCGACGAGCTGTGTACTATCCACAAGCTGTGTGATGTCCGCGAGCTGTGCGCTAACCGCGATGCTGTGTGATGTCCGCGAGCTGTGTGCTATCCACGAGCTGTGTCATGTCCACGAGCTGTGTGCTGTCCGCTAGCTGTGTGATATCCGCTAGCTGTGTGTTGTCCACAAGCCATGTGATGCTCATGTGATGTGAGCTGACCACATGCTGTGTGATGACCACGTGCTGTGTGATGTCCACGTGCTTTGTGATGGCCACGTGCTGTGTGATGCCCACGTGCTGTGTTATGCCCACGTGCTGTGAGATGTCCACGAGTTGTGAGATGCCCACGTGCTGTGAGATGCCCACGTGCTGTGAGATGCCCACGTGCTGTGAGATGCCCACGTGCTGTGAGATCCCCACTTGCTGTGGCCCTCTTGATGTGTGATGCTCACGAGCTCTGTGATATGAGCTGTTTGCTGTCCTAATGAATGTTTGTGATCCATAAATACAATCAATGTGAATTTGACATTTGAATTACAATCGGTTATGTACAGTTTAAACGACCTGTCTGGTGTAGTGGTTAAAACTCTGCTGTTATACCAACAGGTCGCGGGTTCGAATCCCGCTAGGGGCATATGTTTGTATGATGAATACGGATATGTGTTTTCCCGAGTTATGGATGCTTTTCATTTATCTATGTATTTATTTACAAAAAAAAAAAAGTATATGTGTAGTTTATCAACCATCTGGTATCCATAACACAAGCATTTAGTTGCTTACTGTGGACCTAGATGGCGCTGTGTGTTTGTGCAAAGATATTTATTTATTCATATCTGACAGCTACCACTTTATTATTCTTCTCCGAAACTATTTAACTTTAATGAACACTTTGATTTTTGTAAAATTTTCTCCATTTCAGCGGTACAAGCCGCAGTACCGACCAGCCAGCTGCGTCAGATGAGAAAGTACGTGGCCGAGCGACGGCGCCGTAGAGGGCGCAAGGAGCAGCACCAACAACCTCCATCCCTGGAACCATACCCTAACTCCAGCCTTGCGAAGATTATACCCCTAAATATAGCATAACATAGATTCAGATTTATTCATAATAGTCCTACATTGTCACATTATTAGACATTATTATTGAAGTATGTCAATATTTTATAAATTTAAGTAACATTAATTTTATTTTATATAGCGTAATTCTTTTAAATTTAATTCAAATATCCATCCATAACTGTGTGTGTATCTAGAATGCCAATAAAGTTTTTATCTATCTATCTATATCCTAAAGCCGTGGGTCACGGCTATTGTCAGGAAAGCCGAGTGTTACAGTTTTAGGTATATGGACATTCCATTCTATAATGAATTATAGCTATAGCTTCTATTATTATATAAATAACAATTGTTTTAGTAGGATATCGATTCCTTACTTCACTTCCGTTCAATCTTTTCCTGTGTAAATCACTGATATACTTTTTTGGAAAGATATAGTTAATATTTATGATAATAATGTTTGAAGAGGTCAATTTATATTTAATTCACATTTATGTCGCTGTTGATTCATCGATAGGTATTTTTATATAATTACGATATAAGTACAATAAGTTACTGATTTGTACATGTAGGTACTACAGTGTTATAAATAGCCGTGTCTGGCATATATTCTGTCATTCTTGTTTGTTGCTGTGGAACCGAGAAGATTAAAAGAAGTGTACGGTCTATGTTGTTTCTCTTCCTGACCCGCTGTCCGTTTACATAAGCTATGGATTGCTTCAATTAGGTAATCAAGGTATTGGTGTAAAGGAAAACTAAAATAATGTTGATGTGTCTATTATTACCATAGCTGTGATCCCTGAAGGAAGGAAGCATGTAATCGAACGACTCTTCTCCAATCTTGAATTTGCATTTTAGGACTCCAAATTGCTCATAGTGCGATTGATGAGCCCTGGAAATAAAAAGTAGTCACACAGTCGAGAAATAAATATTATTGTATTGTTACCGTAATAACTAATTCAGTGGCGAATTCGAAGTTATGGAGATTTTTAGTAAACGTTCTGTTTTGTCTTCTTGTCCAAGTATTCTTCGCCGAAACACAGCTATACCGACGTAATTGATGGTGAGACGGGCCATAGGGGTGGGTGGCATATATTTTGTCAGTCTGATTGTGCTGTCCGTAATCATTTTCTTGAAATAGTGTTCTGTTTGTGCGAATTGGTTTGCATTTACTTTACAATGGAGTTTGTATGACCTTGTTAACACTTGAACATTTTGTCATAGCGAATGTTGTGAGCTGCAAACGCTCTTAAATCTGAAATTGGAACTGTATTGGAGTTCTAAGAAAATCCAAATAAGCAGTTTTACTTAATATTACTGTCCTTATACCCAAAGGTTGCCTGGAAGAGATCGCTTTTAGTGATAAGGTCGCCAAATTGTACATTCTATTCTTACCACTTTTCTGAAACTGTATTTTCTTATCTGTTGTGCAATAAAGTGTATTTGTATTGTATTGTATTGTATTAAAAATAAAATTTGAAATTATTTAATATCTTGAATATTTGCCATAGTCCTCTAACTGACCGCAGGGTAGATATAGCTTCTGTTGCTACGACAACGTCAATCAGATTCGTTAGGTAGGTTTGAACAAGGCTTTATGTCACGTCATATATTCGGTTTTCATGCCAAATTAACCGCCTCCGTGGCTCAATGTAAACAACATTGGGTTTACGATTAGGAGGTCGCGGGTTCGATCCCGAGCGGGATACATGTTTAAGTACTCGGTTTGGTTGGTGGTAGGGCATTTTAAAATGTCCGCCTGGCTAGCTCCCACCATGTTATCTAAATTTGCCGCCAAACAGCAATGTTAATAGCATTGCTGTGTTCCGGTTGTCAGAGATAAGAAGGCCAGTCCCCCAAAATTGTGTTGGGGTTTCCGGGTCAGTACGCTTCCACCTTCGACCTCATCTTCACTTAACATCAGGTGTGATTGAGGTCAACTACTAACCTGTTGTGGATAAAAAAAAAATAACTTACGTCTTCAGTCTCTCAAAGTACTGCCGGCTCCACTTCTCTCTGGCAATGGATCTGATGACCGTCGGTGGGTACAGGTCTGTATCATAGTCGAAGTAGGCTGTGGTTGCTGTCCAGTCGCCCGAGAACTCAACCGCCACAAGTTTGCTGGGGTCGTTTTGATACCTTGTAGAAAATTATATTGGTACATTTTAGATTGCTCGATGAGACAGATTGTATAAGGTGATACAGAATCATGGCGTCTAGGTATGCTACAGACAAGGATCAAGCACGTATGTGGAATACTTACTCAACAACCTTATAGTGGGTTGTTTGATTGGCGCAATACCAGCATCACGCACATCTAAACCGATGAGTACCTACTTTAGGGCTTCGTAGCCTAATGGCAAAAAAGAACATAACGCTAACAATGTCCGCTCGTATTGCAGTATTGCTGCTGCATTCTCTTCTTTAGCTTCGTTTTGTCCTTTATTTAGAAAAAGAGTGCCGTAAAAGAAACAGAGGAGAATCGGAGAGATTACAAAAGGACTAAAAAAAGGAAAAATCAGAAGAATCATCCAAGGCAGACTAAGAAAATAAGGGTCAAAATGAAGCAGTAGGAGTGAATACAGCAGCCAGGTTGCAGTATGTTTATCAACCATTTTACTTGCAGACTATTGTGACAACATTGTTGAAAGATATCTAGGTGTCGTCGTCTGTCTGTGAACCGTCACAATGAAATTACACAATGATCAATAAAGCTTTGTAGTTATTATAGCTAGATATAAGGAGGCCAATCTCAACTTTTAAAGTTACTTTGACTATATCAGATTTTGTGAAAAATACTGTTTAGTTACCTATCGAAAAAAACGTAATTTTCACCGGAAAATTTTCAACCCTTTCGATCCCATTAGTGATGAGGAATTATGGATTCAACCGAGTTGAAGGTGTTAAAACACATATGAAATGCAAAATAATATCGGGTAGAGCGCTCTCGTCGCCGCCGAGTGCTATCACCAGTAACCTTTCGTCAGAAAAAAAACCTAACCTAAGTGAGCGAGATATGAGTTACATGACAGCAACAGCCTGTAAAGATGTCTATGGAGCGATTTGCATCGTTTTGCACGGGAGGATTAGTGAAAACGTTTAAAAACGCGACGCTGTGTAGGATCGATCTTTTAGGAGTTTACACTGTTGTGTCCTCTATTCTTTACTCGTCTTTTACAACATATATGGTTCTTATGTCAACCACACCTCCAGGAGATAGGAATAGTCAAGGTCTTTTCACCGGCTTCACTTAGGTGAAAAGGAATGTAGTGCTTTAGCGTTATGGTTAACTAATTTCATGTTTTCAGAAACAGTTTTAAAGAAACTAATCATCATCAACAGTCCTCCCCCTCACTGTTGGGGCACAGACTTCTCTCACAAGGGAGGGGGTATGGACCATAATCAACTATTGGTGAATTTGTGCGAACATCTGATATTATATAGTGGCCATCTGATTATGTAGTGTTTGTAAGCCGCCTTTATAGGCCATCGACTTGGCTCAACGACTGCCTTCAATTGAAAGCAACCGGGAGCATCTTACCCAACCTACGCAGCATGGAAACCCTCGTATTAAAATACCGCTAGTGATCACTCATCCAAGGACTGACCATGCCAGACATTGCTTAATTTCGCAAATCAAAAATGAATGGAGAATGTGACTGCGCCAGGAGTAGCTCTAACAAAACAAAAATATAGGTCAAGAAATACCACATCTCCCCTTTGTAAGTAATGGCCCATTTCTTCATTGGTTCTACGGGAGTGATCTTGATTCCTTCAGCTCCGAACTCGAAGACATCAGCGCCAAACAGTACTGTGTCTGGCAGCTTCTTGCTGCACAGCATGCCTTTGCCTGGCAGCTATATAACAAAGGTAGGTTTTAACCGCGTCCGTGGCTCAATGTAAACAACATTGGGTTTACGAATTCGAGGTCGCGGATTCGATCCCCAGCTGGGTACCTGTTTAAGTACTCGGTTTGGTTTGTGGTAAGGCATTTTAAATGTCCGCCTGGCTGGCTATACCACTATCTTATCGCATTATTGTGTTCCGGTTGTCAGAGATAAGATAGCCAGTCCCCCAAATGTGTTGGGGTTTCCGGGTCAGTACGCTTCCACCTTCGACCTCATCTTCACTTAACGTCAGGTGTGATAGAGGGCAAGTACAAACCTGTTGTGCATAAAAAAATGCTATTAACATTGCTGTTTGGCGGTAGAATTAGATAAGATGGTGGTGGCTAGCCAGGCGGACATTCTTTAATGTCCTACCACTAACCAAACTGAGTACTAAACATGTACCCCGCTGGGGATCGAAATCGCGACCTCCGATTCGTAAATCTGTGTTGTTTACATTGAGCCACGGAGGCGAGAACTGTGTTAATAGTTAAATATTTTCGAAACGGCTTAACCGATTCCGGTCGAACCGATTTACAATATAAAAAAAAACCGCACTCAAATTGGACCACGCATTACTGAGATGCATCTGGACAGAGACTGGAGACAAACACACATACAAAATAGTACCCGTCTTTTTTCGTCGGATTTTAAATAAATAAGTAATTACCCCAATGTAGAAGAGAGCATTGCATATGCCCATCGGCCTCCGCTCGCAGCCGGCCACCACGTAGATCCCCTTGTCATCCTCGTTCTTTGTGGCACCTATGAAGAACACGGCGTCGAAGGCCTAAAGAGATGCTCAACATTAACAACGATTTGCATGTGCGAAGTTAGATTAAACGTTTTTTTTTATATGAGAGGGCGGCAAACGAGCATGCGGGTCACCTGATGGAAAGCAACCACCGCCGCCCATGGACACCCACAACACAAGGGTCACAGATGCGTTGCCGGCCTTTGAGGAAGGTGTAGGCTCGTTTCTTGAAGGTTCCAATGTCGTACTCGTTCGGGAATACCGCTGCAAGAAGTCCGTTCCACAGGGTGGTCGTACGTGGTAGGAAGTTTCTTGAGAAACGTACAGTGGTAGACTTCCACTCATCCAGGTGATGTGAATGGAGTATATTTGCATATTATCAATAACTATTCAAAAACCAAAAAACCCGACAGCATATTATAACAACTCCGAGTACCAAGACGAATCTAAAACTACCATGCACTTCGCAATCGGTCAAGCCGTTTAGGATACAGGATGAGCACAACGTGACAACGCCGCTGGCCTTCTGGGTACCTTGCCTCAGAGCAGTGACCTGGAACATGTGTTCTACTTATGACGTGAACGTAATGTTCCAGGGGGGGGCCTACGTTTTTTTTCTCTTTTTTGTGTGTTTTTGTTAATATCTTACTTAGTTTTAAGTAAAAGTTATTGTAATTATGTAAATATGGTCGATGTTGGTAAAATAAAATCAATAAATATTTATCCATGTCAAACTTTTGTCATTTCTTTTATACTTAACTCTACAATACAATTTCTTTACTCCAATACACTTCAAACAAACCACTCATTTCCCTATACTCCAATACACTTCAAAGAAACCACTCATGTCCCTATCATCAGACTGCAGATGCACTATAAATATATACACACTCATACACACATACAGACTCACACACACACACACACACACACTCATACACAAAGACATACTCACACATACACATACATAACAAATTAGTTTTTACATTTTTATTTTATTCTTATTTGATAGTAACATAATATTAACCTATTTCACCTTCACCTTAATTGCACAGATATTTGTCATTTAGTTATGGAAGAGCCTCCTAAGAGGTTTTTTTTTTTTCAATAGTTCTAGATTACTCCATACTGTCCCATCCGAGTGAATGCGCTGAAAACCTATCGGTGTATAAAATTTTATTGTATTCATTTTCTTGGGAAAACTAACAGCTATTTACCATTTTATAAGCCAAAAAAATTAAATCTAATTTAATTAATTATTTAAACGGTTCTTGAGATAGCGCAGCGCCACCATAAAAAAATGAAAAGTATAAAAATCGATTTTTCAAAACATCTAATGGATGCAAGTTTTTTTTTTTAGTACTTGACCTCAATCACATCATTTCATCAGGCCATAACAGGTTTTTAATGTTCCCTATAAATAAATAAAAGGTTTTCGTCTATTAGCACTTGGATAAAACAATCTCTCGATTATTTGTCATTCGATCTAATGGCACATCGATGCGTTCGATTAATCGTCCTATCAAATGAATTTCTATGTATTAGTATTCGATATCCCAACTAATATTATATATGCGAATGTTTGTGTGTGTCTATGTTAACGCCTATACGGCTGGACGGATTTAGATGAAATTTGGTGGATTAGATTAGGTCCTGTATTAATATATAGGCAAATTATTTTGCTGAACCGATTTTGATAAAATCGTCCACTCGGACGAAGTCGCGGGTGGAAAGCTATAGTTGTATATAAAATCCAAAAGTGATCACCAAAACGGTAGATGCAATAAGACAAACGTAAGCACCGATTGACGTACTCTGGTCTGCGAAGACTGATTGCGACAATCTGTCCCACCTTTCACACACAAACAAATTGTTGACATAATGTTGTATGTAGTTTATTGTATGTAAAAGTAATGAATGAATGCAAATGTGACATTTCGTAATTTTATGACATTTTTATGGATTTTTTTATGCCCAATGTAATTGCTTTATTTTATTTAACTTTATTTTATAGTACGGTAATAATTTTAATGTAACTTCCTTAATCCTCTGATTCACAATAAATGATATTGATTGATTGATAAAATTAATCTACTCGACGGCAACGACTAAAACTCAAAAATCGTTTTATTTCATAAGTTATAAAAAAAACATTTGAAAACTTCACGACATACAATTTTCGCTCATTCACAGGCAGACTAACCAGAGTAGAATGAGCAAGAAACTCTAAAGGGTTGCTCTTTTTACCTGACTGCCAAAGGACTCCTTCCTTGTTGTTTTTAAATAAGTAAGTATTTTTTAAATTTATGATTAGGCAAAAAAATAATAATAGATGGTTCATGTTCATAAATCCTTATCATCTAGATAGTCAGAAATATTATAAAAGCCTTTGGCACATAGTTTCTGTTTAATTGTGGTTTTTTTGAATGTTTACCGGAACCTTAAAAAAGCGTATACATTCTCCCTTGAATGACTTAGTGACTTTGTGATTGTTACGATGTCCGTAGCATAACAATCAATTCGTTCTTATCTTTTTTTTTTAATATCTTTATTTAATTTAGGGATTTTTGTAAACAGAGTGACGATGCCAATCCCGTCGTATCCTAATACAAATCTTTACCGAACATAGAGAACAGTGTCCTTGCTGAGCTTGAACTTGGATCAGACAATATGTTATGGTACATCCCAACATCCATCCGATTCAGCCCTAGCGACCTTACAAGTGCATCCCTCTTAGGCGCGTAGCGGACACAATCCATCAAGATGTGCTACAAGTCATCAATTTTATTACATTCATTGCAATTGGGGGAGTCTACCTTTCGCATCAGATAAGCGAATGAATTTGTTGGATAGTGTCCGGAGCGCAACCTTATCTTTAAAAACACATATCATGGATAGTCGGTATACCTACCCAGAGTCAGAAATGATTACCTTAGCATGATCACTGAGCAGATGTGGCCGGTCCATGTCTGCGGGGTCGACTATGGCCTTAACACCCTGACCCGCACGATTACCTTTACCCGCTGCTTTATTCTTATTGGACCACTGAAATAAGGAGATTTTTTATGCATAATGGGTTAGCACTTGACTTCAATTACACCTGAAGATGATAGAAGATGGAAAAGCGTTCACGCGGAACTTCCGGCAATGCAATCGATTTGCTGCTTGGCTGATGGAGAGTTCGGATTAAAGATACTTTATTCTCATTAAAGACAATGTCACTTACAGGAGAAAAGATGTAACTTACAAAAAGACAGTGTTGTTCACCCTCACAGATTAGACGATTGTAATAATACACTGAGCGTCCCGTAATTTGTAGGTATTAGATTGTCCGTCCGTAGTGCACTTTAAAAGAGAATTCCTCAAACAAGTTCAGTCCCGCAAGTCAGAGTTGATGGAACCAATCAAGTAATTTCTATTTTAAACTGAGAATTTTCTATGGTAGCACATGTATGGTATAAAGATGTAACTTACAAAAAGACCGTGTTGTTCACCCTTACAGATTAGACGATTGTAATAATACACTGAGCGTCCCGTAATTTGTAGGTATTAGATTGTCCGTCCGTAGTGCACTTTAAAAGAGAATTCCTCAAACAAGTTCAGTCCCGCAAGTCAGAGTTGATGGAACCAATCAAGTAATTTCTATTTTAAACTGGGAATTTTCTATGGTAGCACATAGTACGATACGGTAGCAGTACGATACAAGGGACGGTAATTCGTCTGCTCGGGGTGCGACAGTAAACCAGCGATGAGCTCTTATAAGCTCAGCATAAAGCTGAGTCGTTTCCCTTTCGCTGCTGCGACACTTATCTGAGTGTTATTTTACTATCTGTTATATGTGTCGAAGTGGCGAATAAACAGTATTTCTTTCTTTTTCTACGAGAGGTAGGTGTTAAGTTTTCCAGCGCCTATATAATAGCTAGCTACGCCCATTCATTGACATGTGTTCATTGGAACACATGTCTACCGTGTGTCTACCTATTTGACGTGAATTCATGAAGTACCCAGCGATATTCGATTCTACGCTCGCATCTACTCTCGCGTCTTGAAAAAAATCTACAAATCTTTAAAATAAGAACTACACAATAGGTATCTCAAAACGTTGTAATTATTTTTTGAACAAATACACGAGTTTTACATAGATTTGAGTACAACGGCGGCTTTATCCCGGTAAAAACAGCAAAATTTTTAAAATGACACATAATACCTAATAGAACCTACATAAATAGAACGTAGCCGACCAATACCTACAGGTAATTCAAATATCTATCTAAACACTAACATATAATAATATATAACTGTAATATAAATAAGTAAACACATAATTAAATATATGGCTACATAATAAAGTTGTTTTGAGAGTTACCTCAAAATAAACCAGTCTCAGGTGCGATTTTTATCACTTACGTTATCGGTCGTAGCGGTTATTATCATCATTACCTATACTTATTCCGAAATCCGTGTTACAGCTGTATATCTACAGGTGTTATTAATTCACTGTATCTGTAATATTTGCTAGACACTACAGATAATCCCTATGAACTCGCAAGAAGTGTTGTCGATACTACGGGTGACCCAAGAGCTGGCTTTTACCTCGCACAAGGAACCTACGAGTATGTTTTGCTGTCCAGCGAGGTAATGTCTAAGCTTCTTGGGCACTCTTCTCTTTTCTGGCCCAAGCCAAAGTCGAAGAAGAAAGCGTACTCACTCAGAACCTACTTATTTGGGGGACTGGTAATGTAATCTCAATAAGTATTGCTGCCCAGCGAGGCAGCGGGATAATGTCATAAACGTCTTGGGCACTCTTCGTTTTATTTGGCCGCAGCAAAAGTCGAAGGTGAAAGCGCCCTCACTCAGAATCCCCAATAATTGGGGGCTATCTTATATCAAACAGCTGGAACACAATAATGCTGCTTGACGGCAGACTTCTATAAGATGGTGGTAGTTTACCAGACGGTTGAAAAATTTCGCCCTCTTTTGCCACACCTGAGGTACCTATCGAGTAACGCCAAAGAAGTTTAATGTCAAGCCATTACAAGAACTGTAGGCGCTGTGTCGAGTACCACTATATATTATGGGAGTTACATAAAATGAATGTAGCGGCAGGATGACATTCTACATGCAAGTCGTTAATACAACGCTTGAATCACCAGTTGTAAACAGTACCACGAGATGGGATCTCAGTATGTAACACTAATCGACGCTTATCATAAATATTTGTAGTGAAATCACAACGAAAATAATTGACGAAAATGTTCAAGGTGGTCGCCGTAGCAATGAGCAGATCAAATCAGTCGTAGATGATAATTGCTGGGGACGAGACCGCGACTAGGTAAGCGTAGTAGATCGTCCCCCGGCGAATGGAGCCACAATCTTCTACCTAGACAGCTAGATGAGTAAAGCCGAACCTCAGGCAATATGGCACATTTTGGTAAAGCCTAAGGTGCGTTAATCATGATAGTATTCTGTACTTTAGTATGGTTCAACCAAAGCCCTGTCAGTAAGCCTACAGAAGTCTGTCCGCTAGAGCACTCTATTTCAGTTCATTTTCACAGATTACATGCGTTAGTGCGGTTGAATTGTGAGCAAATTATAAGAACGTCAAACAGTTGAGCTCGTTCAAAACCTTCATCATCATCATGTCAGCCACAGGACATCCACGACATGGGCCTTTCCCATAGACGCGCTTGCGTCGTGCGATAGCGCTTGCCCGCTTGTTGGATCTATCACGGCCATCAGTTCGTCGGCCTACGTGCGCTGTTCTTTGCCACTTCAACTTACTAATATACGCTTATGTCGACTTTCGATATTCCACGGAGTTCCTCATTCCTGATTCAATCTCGTAGTGAAACGCAGAGCATCACCCTCTGAATAGCTCGATGCGTGAACTTGAACTCGGAACCTTATCTACTTTAATTTAAAGAATAAAATTGATAGATTACTCACTTTTCTATAGTAATACAGGCCAGCGAACAGAACATATTTCACATAATACCACTTCCCAGGCACCGCGTATACCCCGAAAATGGGCTCCGGATCTTTCTTTTTAAGTGTATATATCAATAGGATAATTACGAATCCGATCAATCCACACACCAGGCATGTCATTTTGTCAATATCAAAGTGCGGACTGCAGTGGTTACTGGTGATAATAATTGAGCAATGTTGAGATAACGGGAGGTAGATAGTGTGGTTAATTTTTTTTTGTTAATTCGATGTAGGTAAGTAATTGGTTTGAGATAAAGACTATTCGGTTTGTGAATTACTTCCACCAAAGGAATGGATAACAACAGCTACGTTATTTCGTTAGACTAAGTACAACTCGCTTCGAAGTTCACGGTGAAATCGCAAACGACTACGAAGTTTACGGTCATAGCTGAGGTGATGGGTCCGTGTTTCATCTTGCTCTATCGCGTACATTGTTTGTATAAGTCTATACAGCGATTCCGCTTCTCGCACATAAAAATTCCTATTTATTCCGAAAGCAATATATATTTTGAATATGTAGAACATTAAGCACTAGGTAGATCTTATTGATAACACTTAAATAAACTGTTTTGTTGTATCTGTGTTGCGAACTTCAAATGTCTTAGAGTTTTTATTAGGCATGCAGGTTTCCTCACGATGTTTTCATTTCCCGTTTAAAAGCAGTCAGATAAATGCAAATAAGTAATTAAATTATAAAACTCATTGGTACATGATCCGCCTGGGAATCGAACCTGGACCTCCCAACTTGGGCGACCACCTCTTAACCTCTGAGCCACCGATGCCCTTGAATTACTTATTACGAGTTATGGATGTTTTCATTTATAATAAGTATTTATTTACAAAAAAAATGTATTTATGTAGTATATCAACCATCTGGTATCCACAGCACAAGCTTATAGTTGCTTAATGTGGAACTAGATGGCGTTGTGTGTATGTCTAAGGATATTTATTTATTTGTGATCTTATTCATGTGGTTAATTAGACTCGTAACTGGGTAGGTATGTACCTACTAACAAACAGTGATTCAATAAAAGCATGTGTTCACCTATCTCCTTGTTTTCACGATTAGATACCTACATGTATGCAGGTAGTTATCTACACTGTTGCTGTCAGGTTTGTTTGAACGTATGCCATGATTATCTCGTCCAGATTGCGTAGTTCGTCACGTTACAGAGGCCTTTAGTATGAATCTACTCACTATTAAGGAATTATTACGTAAAATGAGCGTGTGATTTTGTAAGGATTGCGAAATATCATTCTTCCCTATGACTGATAATCTATGGTTGTACAGACAGACAGCCAATAAAAGCTGCGTACAGTTAGCGCGCTTATACAGCGCGGGGACAGCGTCGAAAGGTTAATGTGTTATACAGGGTGTAACGGTTAAGTGTAGTCATATTTTAAGGGCTTGTTCTACCCATCAATACGAACAACTTTTACTATGGGGGCAACTTCGAAATCGCGAAAAAAAAATCAGCTGTTTCATACATTGCATCGGGAGGTTATTGAAATTTTCTATGGAACAGCTGATTTTTTTTTCGCGATTTCGAAGTTGCCCCCATAGTAAAAGTTGTTCGTATTGATGGGTAGAACAAGCCCTTAAAATATGACTACACTTAACCGTTACACGGTGTATATATCTGTTGTACGGTCCATTGTCAATTTATTTTTTTACGCCAAAATTAAGTTTTAACGTAGTAGTATTCTCTCTGTAAAGTTTAGGTTTTAGTCAAACAAAGAAAATATTCTTTATTGCAAACAACAACACTAACAAACATAAGACATACCCATTTATACCTATATTGGTGTCGATTCGGATGTACACCAACTAAACTGAACTAAAACCAGTTTTAAAGTAGTACTGTCTCCTCCCTGGTTTTAGTTTAGTTTAGTTTAGTAGTAAAGGCCGGCAACGCATCTGTGACCCTTTTGGTGTTGCGGGTGTCCATGGGCGGCGGTGATTACTTTCCATCAGGTGACCCGCATGCTCGTTTGCCGCTCTCTCATATAAAAAAAAAAAAAAAAGTTGGTGTACATTTGAATCGACACCATTGTGTTGCAAAAATTATGTATATCTTTAGTTTACCGCTTGTTTTGTGAGCTGATTTTCGTGCAATTCGTTCACTTAATTCGAGGAATAAGGTTTTTTTTAAATTTTCTTAGTTGTAATAGTTTTTCTAAAATAATAGAAGTTCTCGTAACATACTACATAAAACATAAAACACGTACGACCACCCTGTGGCACGGACTTCCGGCAGCGGTATTCCCGAACGAGTACGACATTGGAACCTTCAAGAAACGAGCCTACACCTTCCTCAAAGGCCTGCAACGCATCTGTGACCCTTTTGGTGTTGCGGGTGTCCATGGGCGGCGGTGATTGCTTTCCATCAGGTGACCCGCATGCTCGTTTGCCGCCCTCTCATATAAAAAAAAAAAAAATCAGTTTTAAATCACCACATGTCTCTCTTCCGTGGTCTTCTACCACTGTCTGTTTTGTACTACACGAGTGTTTTTTTTATGAATGACTGGATTCGCGTTTGACCACAATATCACCTGATGGAAAGTGACGATGTGGTCGAAGATGAAGCACGCGATCCCAGTAAATGCCTTTAAGTAGTAATAAATGTTAACGCGGAATAGTAAGCGTTCGTTCGTTTCGTTTGACCCATCTACGAGGGTGCCAGTTGTTATAAGATCCCTTACAATATTCACTGGAGATTCATGTTAAGCCCAAAGGTGGAGCTGTGATTAGAAAATTGAATTTATTTGAAGCAAGTGGAACTGGAAATACATGGTGATTCCTCAACGACTCTATATACTGGATGAGTTTTTTAAGGAAGGAAATCCTGACACACCTCTTTTGTTTCATTCGCTCTCATAAAGTTGATCATATATGCTCATCGGTTTAGGGTTTATGATTAACTGGATACTTTTATTGATAACACTTTTATCTGTTAAAACAAAGTAAAAAGTTAGAAGTATGGGCGACCGTACATAAGTTATGATTTTTTTTATGATTGACTGGATTCGCGTTCGACCACAATCTCACCTGATGGGAAATGACTATGCGGCCGAAGATGAAGTACGCGATCTCAGTAGACTCTTGATTTGGCCTTTCTTTTAGAAGTCTCCGAATTGATCATGGCACGTTCGCCGTGGTCTTTTGAAACATTAATAAAGATAGGATTGGATGCCGACAAAGATTAAAGGATCAACGTCTCTTGTGTTGGCGTATGAGGTATTCTGGCAGCGTGGCAATTACGACAAAATCTTCCTTCACGTGAAGCAGTGGTGTTGAGTGCGGCATAGTTTGTTAGTGGCAACTAACTGACGGACACGGTCGGTCGCCTCCAGTGCTGGATTTTAATGTCAATCTATTGTGCAGGGTGAATTTGAGTTCATGTAATTCATGTCACTGGTGACCCGGGAGCCGGTTGTTTCTTCGCTCAACGCTTAAGTATCTGCATTCAACGAGGAAACGCTGCCAGCTTGCGGTCCCAATTTTTTACATTTGTTCTAGTCTATATTTAAATTCCATCTTTTTATTTGTTATTGTTTTTAAATAAATAAATTATATTCCCGTTAACTAGTGACGTCATTCTTGATTACGAACAAGTCCAACAATTTTCGGTTTGTGACTTCAACAAATTTCCACTGGAAACTATAGCCGAATTCAGCCGAAAATTACTTGACGTCCATACTAAACATGGTTTCAGAATGGTTTACTTTGTATGGGTAATCGAATTTTTTTTGATTGAATTCGACTATAGTTCATTAACGAAAGTTGTTCGTAGTCATGAGTGGCATCACCAGTTAGTGCTGAATTACACGAATTCAAATTCACCCAGTATACCTATCCATTGATGAATCGAGGGGGAATAAAAATAAGATAACTGAACTTATAAAAAAAAAAATTTATTACAATTATTTCCTTTAAATAAAAATACTGCTTATTTAGTATTTAAAGAACCCTGTGATACAATTGACTCACTTGGTGAAGCTTTTTACATACCTTGATTTGTAACTATTTACAGTTATAAAAAATAAGTTACTAAGTCTGTTTTAGTATGAAATAAAACTTAAAATTGAAAATTTGGAAAACTCTAGATTACAAATCATAAAAGTAAACAAACCATGGGGCCGATCGCGCTAACTTTGAACTATAATACCAAAGCTAAACCATAACCAAAAACGTTACGTTAAGCACATTAATTTGAACGGAATTAAACTAGATTTTTTAATACTCGTGGTTAGCTCTAAACATTTTGGGTTTGGTTTTACTTTGGTAACGTCAACGATATAATCGTTCACAAAAAAAGCGCAATACCATTTTTTACTTCAGGTAAACTAAAGCTAAACCAAAAACGTATTTTCCACTGTCGAACGAACTTTTTTGACTTAATAGGTGCAGAGCAACTTTCGCACAACTTTCTTGGAAACGTCTGAACCGATTTCATTTTGTTTCTTTACAAAAGCGGTCTCTTACAGGTCTGCTTGATTTTCGTAACTCATATTTTAATATTCCGAATTATTTACTAAATCACACTAGTAATTCTACGACAGTCAATTCCTCTTTCAAATGTTTAGTTGCGTGATCATCTTCACTAACATTATGTAAGTCTACTGAGGTAAATATCCCATTTTGAACGTACACCTACCTTAACTTCTTAATTAATTAATTTCTAAGTACACCAATAATTGCTAGAATGTACATAAACATGTTAACAATGTCCAGATACAAATTTAGTGCTGCGAAAATGTACTCTTCAGGTGATATACTGTACTTGTGTTTTCCTCCCATCATCATCTGAGTGTCGTATACAATGTAGAAGGAAAATATCAACACTCCAATCGAGGCGTAGACAAGCGTCAGTATATCGCTGCGCGGGATAAATATTGTGATGATGCCTGTAAGAAATATTGTCAGATAAATGCACATGTTTACCAATTTCCAACAAATACATTATGTGTGGGACACGGTATACGCTTTTATAATCTTATACCTGAGAATATCATTAATACTAAATGACAAACAATTTAAAGAGTTGTCTACACAACATTGGTGTCGATTCGGATGTACACCAACTAAACTAAACTAAAACCAGTTTTGGAGTGGTGCCGTCGCATCGTACTGTTCCAGGGATTAAGAGACAGTGATGTCGATTCGGTTGCACACGAACTAAATTAAACCCAGATTTAGACTGGTGCTGTCACGTTATATTGTTCCAGAGAGAAAAAGACAGACCTACTTTAAAATTAGTTTTAGTTTAGTTTGCGCACAACCGAATCGACACCAGTACTAATTTAAAACTGGTTTTAATTTAGTTTAGTTAGTTTAGTACATCCGAATCGACACCATTACAAAAAAAGGTTATTACAGAATTAGTGACTACCTAAATGACAGAAACGCTTGGTAACTTCGCCCAGCTCCCAAAAATTATACAGATGACTTCCCTTTCCGAAGCGGTAGTAGCCTGGACATACTGACTGACAGAGTTATGCTTAAGCTCTATTTTAAATTCCAATAGATTTAAATTGACATTCAACTTAATGATATCATGCATCTTACGTTGAAATAAAATTCTTGAAGTTTGAAAAGTTCAACCCGTAAAAGTGCACTGTTAGATATATCCCACAATGGCACAATTTGCATCGCTTTTGTGTGAGATATTGGACAAGCGGGTAATTTTGGACGCTCCGTATGCATATGCAGTACCGGTTGTAACAATACAAATGCCCTGAGAAACATTTACCTAGACTTAAAACAAAGCCAAGTGCTTGGTTGAAGATAAAGCGGATAAGCCTTTGATATCATGTCCAAATTCTAATTTTTTATGAATATTTCTAAATAATAAAAAGGAACAACAATGATCCTGTGGGTTTCTTGCGCCGCTTCTTCATCTTTCCAATGTGGTAATAGCTTAGGACATACTGACAGATAGAGAAATGTCTTATTATTATTTCCAGTAGATTTAAATTGACTTTCAAGAAATTATATTATGTATCTTGCGTTGAAATAAATGCTTGAAGTTTGAAGTTACCTAAGTCGATAACTCGGAGGGCGTGCATAGTGGTGTAAATGTGTATCTACTGGAATTAAGTATTTGCTTGTAAACTAATATTTGCACGCCTATACTACTACTATAATTCCGAAATCCATCCTTAAATGTTTTAATCTTTTGAATAACTGGATGTAGTGAGAGGAAGAGAGTGATAATTGAGTCATTCACTAACCAAATATTGCAAAGACGACCAAGGCGCAAAGCAGGACTCCTCCTAAAGTGGTAAAGTCCCATTTCGTCTGGAAAGCGAATAATGTCAGCGCCAAACACACTGCCGCCGTTATACCAACTGCCATCATCACCTGTAAGTTAAAAGTTACATTCATAATCAATAGAGTATACTATCCACTGCCTTTAAAGGCTGTATAGGGAACTGAGAGCGAGCTGTAACTACGAAGCAAATAAATGAAACACTCGAAATAATAAATTCAAAATTTCGAAAACCCCCTGAAGACTATGAAGAAGAAGAAGAAATTCTTTATAGTACACAACTAAAAATATACACAGAGAAATAATTTAAATAGGTGTACAAAGGTATGATGTCATCCAAATACAGCAGACAACTGTGTTCAAAGCTAAATATCTTCGAAACGGCCTAACCGATTTTCATCAAACATGACAATAAAGTGTTCCAGTCTTTATTCTTTAATATAAAAAAACCGCACTCAAATCGGACCACATATTACTGAAATAAGACTGACCCACATACACACAATGCCATCAAACATATCACACCCGCTGTTTTTCTAAGGATTACCTGTCCCTTCCCCTGGATATTGTGAAAAGCGACTCATAACAGCAAAGACCAGTGACGGGCAAAAGCGTCAAAGCAACGTTGACGCGGTAAATTCTTGGATATGACCACTATAGAAGTGTTTCCGTGCCTATTAAGGCCTAGTGCGTGTTAAGGACCTATGTGAGGGATATTAGCAAATAAAGATCGCGCTGGTAGTAAAGTGTGGCGACTAATAATGATTAGTTCTTTTAGAGTAGGTACTTTATTCGTTAAACGTTTAGTGACCATGTCTTTTTTTAGGTTCGGTATCAACGAATTTATATATATTAGAACACGAATTAACTGTTTTTAACGGATTACGTATGAAAGTTGAGCTCGAATGAGTATCTAGATCTAATCTAATCCAGATCTGTGTGTCACACAAAACCCGAGTAGAACCGGAAACTTACGAACGTAACCATAAGGCATAAGTAGATTTATAAACGCTAAATAATATTACGAAATCTTCTTTGGCTCTTCCATTAATTATAGATAAGAACATTTTTCAAAACTGCTCTAAACAAGAAGTTATCTAAGATTTTATGTAAAATGTAATTCAATTTTGCATGAATTATATGACCCATCTATTAGGGCCGTATAAATAAATCGATCTTGAGATTGAGATCGCATCTCATTCTCAATACAATTTTTTTTGATACTATTATTATATATTACTATATACTATTATAACAGATTCTCAAGCGTCAACTTAAGGTTATCTCAATCGTCGAAACGGTTCTTAGAGTCGTTCACGCCTCCGGAGATCTGAGAGTTGATACCTCTGTCTAAAATTTTGGTTGTTACTTGTATATCTCTAAGATATAAATAAAGAAGATCGACCATTTGTAGAATCGCTCAATTGCAATTTGTGTCTTCGATTATTGTAGTTGGTAAATTGTGATTTGTTTTTTAAATTTTACCTCTATAAATATGAAAACGAAACTTCGCCGGCCAAATGATCATAATTGAATGAAAAATATTTATTTTTTACTAATTATTTCATCTAGTTTTTCGGTAGTCCATTTCAAGTAAATAACAAGTTTTGTTTGCAACTTTAATGTTTCACTGAGAGTATCCACTTACTATTATAAAATACACTAGGTTTCAATTTGACACAAAAATGTAGGTAGCGATACTGCAGTCCATAGTCCCACGGTCGTCCTCCTTTCATTAAGAAGTCTCAATAAATTTTGATTTTGTACTAAGAATTCCATCGGTGAAGTCTTAACGAAATACGGATACCTACCTAAACCTTAGAGAATACTACGGCCGAATTTGAGTTTTGTGTGACTGATGACAGTCGTCAAGCCAATTCGGATTCTTGAGGAGTGACTAGAAGATTGACACGAATTCAACCGCGGTGAACTGGCTCGCTTTTCGCTATAAACGCCTCATATCATATCCTAGTGAGAGGAGGTCGTACCCAAAGAGGATAAGCACTACGTTTTAGTCGTGCCCAAATTATATAGGGATGTTGATGAGTGTGTGTCAATGTATTATGTAATTACAGCTTCAGTTTCGGCAACACTGGAAACCACGCCCAGCAGGAAGCTCTGGGCCACCGTGAATATGGTCAGGAAGATGAAATTCATGGGAACGGCGCGCCGAACCTCTGGACAGCACGCCATTGCGATTAGGCACACGAATAACACCGCTATCGCGACCCATCTGTGGACAATGAAGTGATATCATAAAATTGGGATAATTTGAGAGAGTAGGTATCTACATCTGCCCTATGAAAGTAGATAAGTATTTATTTACGTCACTGCCTTTACACACATATAACAAATTATATAAACACGCAAATAAAATTAAAGATACAGAAAATACAAAGTGTTTATTTTATCCACAACGGGTTAGCACATGACCCGAATCACACTTGATGTTAAGTGAAGATGAGGTCGAAGGTGGAAGCGTACTGACCCGGAAACCCCAACACATTTGGAGGACTGGCTATCTTATCTCTGACAACCGGAACACAACAATGCTATTAACATGCTGTTTGGCGGCAGATTTAGATAAGATGATTGCAGCTAGCCAAGCGGACATTTAATTACACCAACAATTACCACCAACCAAACCGAGTACTAAATATGTACCCCGCTGGGGATCGATCCCGCGACCTCCGAAACGTAAACCCAATGTTGTTTACATTGAGCCACGGAGGCGGTTAAAAGTGTGTGCCGCGGTAGCACAAATGGGTCATAATTCAGTGTGGCATATGACTCAAAGGTCTAAACGCTGATTTCAGTTACAACCCCTATAAGTACCTACGAGTGCATAAAAGTACGGGCATATTAGTGTTCCCGTCTGCATGGACATTCTGTGGTCAATCGTGAGTGAATGTTAATGTCCTTTAGTTATTGTATCTGGCTAGTAGATAACAATAATTAAATTAAAACCTGTTTTTCTGCCTACAAATGTCCCATAGGTGTGGGTTGTCTGGAAGAGATCGCTTTTAGTGATAAGACCGACTAATTGTGTTCTATTGTTATCAAAATTTATTGTAAAAGCATTTGACCGCAATCTCACCTGATGGGAAGTGACGATGTGGCCGAAGATGAAGCCTATTCACCCTGCTCTCGTATTTGTATTTCTAATGATATGATGTGTTGTGACAATGAACTATCCTATCCTATTCACATTAGCAGGGTCTTGCTGGACGACATCTATTTTTAGAGATAAGCTAGTACCTTTTGTACATTCTGTATCTAGTATCTATTTGACTTTTATGTGTACTCGTGTGCAATAAAATTATAAATAAACATAAAGTCTAGAGTGAATAGGCATTTACTGGGTGCGCGTGATACATCTTCGGCTACATCGTCACTTTCCATCAGGTGAGATTGTAGCCAAACGTGAAACCAGTTTTTAACAAAAAAAAAAAATGAGAAGTGCATAGAAAGTTCTATTACAGGCAACGCTTTGGAATTCCATTTTTATGAACAAAACTAAGTGAGAGGTAGTGGTATAAATAAATAAATATTTCAGACACTTACACCAATCATCTAGCCCCAAATTATGTAAAGCTTGTACTAAGGATACTAGATAACGGATAAACATACATAAATATTTATATAAACATCCATGACTCGGGAATAAATGTTCGTATTCATCACACAAACCCGCGGGATTCGAACCTACAACCTTTGATTTCGCTGACACGGCCACTATCACTTCCAATTCGTTGCCTGGTAGCGGAAAGAATGAATGAGAGGTCCTAATTTTTTTGTGCTTAGAATTCTCCAATAGAAGACGATGACAAACCTAGATATTTATATTTTTCTTAAAAGCTTTAATTGGGTTGATTTTGTCAAATAGTCTCGAGATTACTCATACCTAGTTGCATTTAACAAGTTAGTTCTTACGTTGAGAAACCAAGCAGCTCATTAAACACGTGTATTTTAAACGCAAATCTTCAAATTATATTCTCACTATTGCTATGGCAAAGAACATAAGTCTCATACAGCCGAGTGGTAACACCATCAGCCCGGTGAATAAAATATTGGTCACCTTCATGTGTTATGGAGATCAGTAATAAAATCATGCTTCAAATTTGAGTGGTTAAAAATTCTGAATGCTATACCAAAAGGTCGCGGGTTCGAATCCCGCTAGGGGCATATGTTTGTATGATGAATACAGACATGTGTTCCCGAGTTATGGATGTTTTTCATTTATTTATGTATTTATTTACAAAAAAAAATGTATTTGTGTAGTTTATCAACCATTGCTTAGTGTGGACCTAGATGGCGCTGTGTGTATGTGCAAAGATATTTATTAAAAAAAAAAATGTTTTTTTTTTCTAATTTCAAACTGTCTCGCCGCGCGGCCCCAGCCTGGTAGCGAGCTGCATGATTTTTTATTCTGTTTCCTCACAAGTATGTTGAAATACGTCGTACGATATACGTGCGTATATTAGTTAAACACACTCGAATCTATTATACGCACTCGCTTTCGGTTCGGGCTGAAATTCGCCTCGTGTGTTACAGCCACCATAACCCACTTATATCGTAATGCACTATTATCATATCTCACTTGTAAGGAGAATACTCACAACAACCATCCGTTGGCAAGTACCCATCTCTTTGTGGGATCGTGGAAGACAAACAGAGAGATGAAGCCCAACGTAATCAGTAGCTGGCACATAAGGATGGCGTACACCTGCGAAATAATTTAATGTGACATAAGATTTAAAGTAAGTTTCCAAGGTATCCTAAAGGAATCGGTAAGATTATAGTCAATGTTCCGATCTATAAAAATATTTCAAAAAAATATTAGCACAGAATAGAAGGTAAAGGACAAAAATCCGACTCCAGGTCCAGATTTTTAATCTGAAATTCAGAATTTCTAATTTTTACTACTGTGAACTAATGTCACAGTATTAATTGTTCTAATATGTATAATTATACACCTTGTTTTGTATTACTTAAAATTAATGAGTGGAGTTTTCTTATTTATTTTAACAGCCTTCGTGGTTCAATATGAACAACATAGGGCTTACGAATCGGAGGTCGCGGGTTCTATCCCCGGCGGGGTACATGTTTAGTACTCGGATTGGTTGATGATACGTCATTTTAAATGTCCGCCTGGTTAACTCCCACCATCTTAAAGTCTGCCGCCAAACAGCAATGTTATGCAATGTTGTGTTCCGGGTTGTCAGAGATAAGATAGCCAGTTCCCCACATAAGATGAGGTTTCCGGCCTCATTTTGGTCATCAGGTATGATTGAGGCAAGTGCTAATTCGTTGTGTTTAAAAAGAAACACAATTTTGTATAATTTGTAACTTTCTTTTCCATATTTCTTTCTATAATGACCTCCCACGTTGAATAGTAGGGTCGTGAGGTGAGGCTACCTAAACGTGGTGTGCTCACCATCCGGGAGCCTTAATGAAAACCCCTTTCACAGGATTGCGATGCGTATTACTGCCACTTTATGACCCGTCGCTTTCCATCAGCTAAGATTGTTGTAAAACGCGACACCGACAATCGTAAAATACAGACTGGGTATCTATACCTTCCTAATGAAGCCTTTTCGTATGGATTGGTCGTCGAAGTCGAAATTTTCGACGGCTCCATCTTCGCCGAATTCTTGCATCCCGGGAGCCGCGTATCCTGTACCCTGGAAGCGAATTTAAATTTATTATTTGGTGTAGGGAAGTATCAAACACTCTACAGAATATATCTAACGGTCGAGTTTCAAGTTTCAAGTCATTTATTGCTCTAGTTACAGGTATAATTATACAGATGCCATTCACAAAAAGTCCACTGTAACATGCCTTTTCAGGCGTACAATAGGTATATGTATACATATATCTACACTAGGTACACTTAATTTGTCAATAGCTCATAGTCAATAGATTATAACATAAAAGATTCACAATTTGTCATCAAGAAATTCCTTAATTGTATAGTAACATTAATTTACAAGAAGGTCAAATAGTTTTAATTTGAAAAACGAAAAATTTAGCTCTTTTAGCGCGATCTTTCAAACTTAGCGCGATCGGCAACCAATGTGTGATTGAGGTTAAGTGCTAACCCGTTTTGCATAAAAAATAATAAAAGAAACACTAAAACAGACGCGAACACCTCCTCTATACTCTCCTTAACTATAAAAGGCAAACGTGTTCGAGATCCGAACCGTTGGGTGCCCAAAAGACTTTTATATATTGTATTTACATTATATAAGTATTGTTATGTATATATGTATATAAAAAAGTATGCCACTATATTTCTTAAATGACTCTATATTTCTTCTTACATTAGACTTGGAATACATATACACTCCTAGTAGGTTAATCATAGGGAAACCGTACGTCCAACACCTTATCTAAGTAATTTTCAAATATGCTTATCATCTACGCTTTCCCAAGAGCTCATTAACATACTTAAAATAATATTTAGGTACTCATATATACTCGTATCTATCTGTACTCCTCAGAGGTACTATACTTGCAATATCCAATTCACATCAGCATTTCGCACTATAGTTTGCTTCGGTAGTTGAAAAAAGGCAAATAGTAAGGGTAAGTCCAGTATAAATATGTAATTTAAGTGATGTATCTTCCTATAATCTTGAAGTTCCTGTATGAGAAGAATGAAGTTCAGTAATAGAATAATAATGTTTTCTAACAATTCTGTAGCTTGCTTTAGGTATAGTGTAGGCATTTAGTTATAAAACCTACAATATTAAATTAAAGTTACCATGCACAGTGAACTTTGTTGCGTGGTAGAAGATGCTAAGATCTTTTCTAAAAAAATAATCATCTATTAACTAAAAATAGTTTAATGAGTCGTGATATCGCCCTCGGTGAAATTTTTTTAAATGTAAAGATTTTTTTGAAAATGGTTACAGGAGTTCTAAGTACTCGTATATTCTCCAACGCAACGAAATTCACAGTTGTATTTAAAGTTTTCCATAGAACTGAAAAAAATGTTACCTATATATCCTTTTAAGTTCGATATTTTGAAAATGCTTTCTACTAACTTTATAAGCATAAATTTTCATTAAAATCAGTCTATTGATTTCGAAAAATTTGGACTTTAAAGTTTGTATGGATTGCCGTGTGGGATAAACCCTCTTAAACAGTTAGCAAACTTTACCTAGTTAACAAGCTAAGTCGATGATAGGCGGATAGTTGTAGGTATATTTCCAACTAAGTAGATTAGTAGTTAGAATGATGTTGGTTGAGGGATTTAATAGTACACGGTTATCCTAGGGACTAAATAAGTATTTAACCCGAGGTAAACACTGTGCTTTTCATTACAATCAAATAAAAAAAAAACATGAGTTAATACAAATCTCTGCTATACGGAAGTATACTTCCGTATAGTTTACCGTTTTGTTTATAAACAAAACTCTACAACTCGAATAAACGAATGGAAATCGGATTGCCGCTTTCCCGCCTATTTTGTTTTGTTTGTTTTTCTGAGGCCGGCCAGCTATTCAGCCATTATTTTTCATTTTCATAATTGAAAAAATGGAAAATATTTTGCCCAACTTAAACTGTTACTTTAAAGAAATAGTTGAAACTAAATTATAATAAAGTCATTTAAAAATATATATTCTTGAATTTAATACTTAACTTTATGATACTTCAATTTTACATCGCGTTGTAATTGAGTGGCTGTAGAGAAAGTTGGAACATGGTTCAATAGAGAACATAACATAACAGAACTAGTTTTTTTTTATTTGACAGCTGTCAGTTGAAAACGATTCTCCCTAGGGCTAAAAAGTATTACTTTCAACCCGCGCCTTAGGCAACTTCAGACCTACTTTCCGAGTATGAGTAATGAAAATCAGTAATTACAAGCCTAATACGATATTGGTCTACTTTTAGACTATTTTATAAGCATTGATTTAAGTAAGTAAGTTACACAGGTCATCAAAAAAATTCACCCACCAAATAACTCTCAATTCAACTTCTTGCATGTCGGTGTTTATAAACTAGTTAGTAACTGGAACAGTACTATACCGATTTTAATGAAATTTTCACATTTATACAGCCAGTATGTCGCCAATTAAAATGTCTATGGTGGTGATGGAAAAATAAAAATATGCGTTGCCACGTTTATATTAATTGTATGAATAGTATACAGTGGCGGTACTTTCATATAAGCCCAGAACTCCTAGTTACACTTACAGTACTCCTTTTGAATATCAACTTAAAACTGTATCGATCTATATTTAAACAAAAAAAAAAAAAAAAAAATCAAAAATGTTTTTATTTCGTAAGTTATAAGAATAACATTTGAAATCGTCATGACATACAGTTATCGCTCATTCACTAGGCAGTCTCCCCAGAGAAGAACGAGCAAGAAACTCCAGGGTTGCTCTTTTTAAATAAGTCAATACAAATACAATTTGAGATAGGAAATCCACAAATCACTCATCAAACATATCTCGGGGTTGCATTATTTGTAACCCTACCCATGCCAGTTAATAAAAATAACACTAGGCATAAATAATGACCACGGCTCTGCTTTTACTTATTGTACAAAATATATGGGGAAGACATTGTTGTCTGTTACACAGTTTTTAACTATAACAGACTTTAAAGCTTATGTAATTTATTTCGGTGCAATAAAATATTGTTTATTGCTTGTTTATTTATTATTTCCGCTCTCGATTATTTTTGTTTTTGTCGTACTAAGAGGTTACTCTTGGTACGACAAGAGCATAGCTCTTAAATTGAAGAAGTAGGCATAAGTAGATAAACGATATATTTGCCAAGTTATATTATGGAAGGGGGGACTACAAGCGTATTTCCAGCTCGTCGTTCTAATTCTATAAGGGAGGCCGCTTATAGATTTAGAGCGACAAGCTGGAAGTACTTACGCTTGTAGTTTCCGGCAGGGTAGAATATTTTCCAATGGGTGTTGTCCTGCCTTCCATAATATAACTTGGCAATATAGATCGTTTATCTATCTATCAGCAGTGGACGTCCTGTGGCTAATATGATGATGAGACGCTATATTATTTCCGTGGTGGTTATAATGGTGTCGATTCAGTTGTACGCAAACTAAACTAAAACCAATTTTAAAGTAGGTCTGTACTTTTTCTCTCTGGAACAAAATAACGTGAGAGCACCAGTCTAAATCTGGTTTTAGTTTAGTTCGTGTGCAACCGAATCGACACCATTGTCACTTGCCACTAGGTCAGATTGTGGTCAAACGCGTCTCCAGTTGTTCATAAAATAGCACTAAATATAACAAATATTAACCCGATAATCACAACTGTTTCTTGTTAAAATTATTAAAAGTTAACCTGAAAATCAGAGCCATGGTTACCGGCTAACTTTAATTCATGGACTACATATTTATAGATGCCTACCTTGTAATTATTAAGAGATACTCGAAAACTGTCTAATCACAAACAAAAAGCTGCAAACAACCTACTGTCATAATATGAAAAATATTAATGATAGACTTACCTGTTCCATGTAGACAAAATCACAACGCAAAGCTAGTGGAATACCGACACAAGGCGATGAGTAAGTGCTGATACACGCCGATAACAAGTGATAAAATCCTGCTTGCACGTTGGTAACGCATAGATAGGTATGAATTGATAACATCGTAATCGATATTTCTGAAAATTTTAGCCAAATTTAGATTATTCATGAATTTACGTCGTATCTCGTCGCGACTCCACAAAGGTAGATATTTCGTAGGCAGATTGCTAAATTAGCCAACTATCAAATTCATGTAACATTGATGCTAGAATTCATAAAGTGGAATTCAGCGATTTTGACAATGTCATAAAACTGTGCTGCAATAGCTAATTTAAGAATTATTCAATATTATAAGTGAGCATTTTGGCGTCACGTGTTGCTGGAATCCTTATTCTTATACGCAGACTGCTGTACCTATGCACAGTCTTTTGGGATATAAATGATATTATATCCCAAAAGACTGTGCATAAAGAGTGCCACCGACATATACAAGGCCCGTAAATAGTTCTCCAAAAACAATGAAGTTATTTAGATGTCTTTGTGAAAAGAAAAGGGGCAGTTCCATCGTAGACCTTATCTCGACATTAGTCCAGAGATTAAGGTCAAGAGCGATCCCATTCTAATTAAAAAAATGTAGGCCGGAGAAAAAAATCCAAGTTTGAAAATTTCGTTTGCGAGGATGAAATATATGTTTTTATATGCAATAACACACACGGAGAACAAAAAAGTGCGGACCCAGTTTTTTGAGATATAAATTATAATCAATTGACGATCGGTTAGTGTAGTGGATAGTGATCCTGTCCGCGAAACCAACGGTTGCGGGTTCGAATCCCGCGAGGGGTAAATGTTTGTCTGATGAATACGAACATTTATTCCCGAGTCATGGATGTTTATATAAATATTTATGTATGTTTATCCGTTATCTAGTATCCATAGCACAAGCTTTGCTTAGTTTGGGACTAGACGATTGGTGTAAGTGTCGGAAATATTTATTTATTATAATAATAATAGGTAGGTAATAACCTACGGTGGGTGTTCCAGTTCTGTGAACCCGCAGTCGCGAATAGCCGCCTTTGGACCAGCAATCGTATAGACAGGTCCATTATCGTGCAACAGGCCACCCTTATGCAATTTTCCTCTGCGTTTTTGTTTTAAACTGTCCCTGTTCTCTATCTCTATCTCTATCTATTGACGCGAGGCACTCGCTCCTGCGTATCATGCAGCTAAAAGTATCATGTTCCTTGTTCATTTAAAGTTAATTCTTACAATAGTTATGGCATGGATGGCAATACAAGCTCTGGGTAGTGTTGTCAGAACGTGATTTTTTTATACTCGTGGGTTGTTTTGCCTTCTCGAAATAAGCTAGCGCGATAGGAAACAAGGGGTTTCCCTGCTTTTACTGCACAAGTTGCATCCTTACTTCTTTAAAAGATGTGTTGTTATCGCGTTTCATGTCGCTTTTTTCCCTAACTAGAAGTCAATACGGGACGTTTTCTTTTCTGATGCCTAAAACTCGAACCTAAGACATTTAATACCGACACGCGGCTTTTGAACTATGTTTTATTATATTCAATTAATACGCGCACCTCTCAAGTGAGTACTGCTTGAGTAAGCACGTGCGTTTCAGGTCTCAAGTAAGGTTTATTAAACAACACGTTTACTTGAGACCAGTCACAACACTGTTCTCAAACTTGAGAATGGTTTATTACTACGGGCCTAAGCGTTGTTTGCAGCCTACGTTACAATGTTCTACAAATTTTTGCGCTATTGAAATGACTAACAACTAGAATCGCTGAATTAGCACCAATTAGTGTCTATACCCGTACGTAACTGCTAACTGATTTATTATTGGAAAGAAACTAGGGAATCATTACTTCTGAAAGTTCCTTCGGGGGGAAATTGCATTTTGAACAAGCAGTAGCTTAAAAAATGTAAAATTGACTATTTTAAGTGTACTCTGTGTACCTACAAAATAAAGCATTTTTGACTTTGACTTTGACTTTGACCCGTATGAAGAGAAAAAGTAGGTAACGGTAAATATTGGGTCTTTACCCATGAAATTGGAGTTTTTTTTCTTCGTTAATCATATGTACCAATTCCTGCGATTTTCAAACCTATATCCAAATTTGTTTTTTATTTGGAAAATGGAATATTATTTCAAGGTTTCACATGAAATGTTTTTTTTTTAATTTCTGGGTTAAATCACATAATAAAAAAAAATTGAACTGAGCTCTTTTCATGTGATTCCCATAATCATTTCTTAGATTTGCTGAAACTTTTATAAAGCGGTTACTTTTAAAAATGCTTCATACAAAACGCCAATTTCATGGGTAAGGACCTAATATTATCGATGTCGTATAAGAAATCAGACAATGCTGTACGCATGGCCGCATTCTGGTCCTCAAGAATTTGATGTATTTGCCATCGACTCGCTAAGAAGAATACAAGAAATCAATCAAAAATATTTTATTCAATGTAGGATACAAAAATAACACTTATTGAAAGACAACAAGTTTTTAAAGCTACATCGCTTCACAAGGTGCTATGGTTAGGGATAGGGTTACCATCAGTCCCGTATTACTATTATGTCCCGTATTGCGACTAAATACGGAAATAGAATAGAGGGGTGAGGTGCGCGAGCGCAATAGCTCATCAGATCAATACCCATCTGTTAGAAAACTCCTACTACGTGCACATGCGTGCAAAAGTAGTTAACGAAACTCAAGACTCATTCATTCGCCGCTGAGGCGAATACTTGAGAAGTGATCTCAGCAGAGTAGACCTCAAGATTGCTTTATAAATTAGCACGGAACTTGAGATAGCGTCAAATGCTTAAGACGCGTCTCGGTTGATACAGCCTCAAGACTTGTATTAAGATTGGTTTATTAATACGGGCCTTAGTTCAATAATCTCATCTCACAGTGTCCATTGCTGGGTACAGGTCATGTCCAAGGCACGCCAGAGCCCGATTATAAACTACATTATATTAACAACCGATTGGGCAGTGGAAAGGCTGCGAAACTAACGGTTCCGGGTTCGGATCCTGCGACGGATAAACGTGATGAATACGAATAATTATTCCCGAGTCATGGATGTTTATATAAATATTTATGTATGTTGTATATACCATGTGTGAAAAAGTCTGCTTCTTCTTAGCGAGTCGATGGCAAAAATATCAAATTCTTGAGGACATGAATGCGCCACGCGTACGCCATTGTCAGAAATTAAATAGTAAATACACGCGGGCGAAGCTGCGGGCGGGAAGCTAGTAAAATAAATAAGACATATTAGGTAGGTAAATAAATGATTTATATATATCACTAACACACAAACAATTTTATGCGGGTAGGTTATAGTTATGTAAGTGCTTAATTTTAATTATTAACATAGCAATTATTTATTACATTACATAACTTTCTAATTTTACTTAACAGTAAATTTATTCTAATTAGAATTAATTAAAGAGAGTTGAGATGAGATGATAGAGGGCGCCACCGGCGTCTAGTAGATATACGATTACATTGCTGATTTTATTAAAAAATAAATAAACACTGTTTTGTGGAAAAATCTTGTGAATACTAATAAAATACGCTGTAAATGTTACGGATTTATATTGTCTTACAGGTATATACGGGCAAACATACTTTAATCGAGTGATAAACATTGGGTGTTGTACGTAATTAGACAAAGTGAAATTTGTGATTCGTGCATATTACATGGATGAGCGGTGACACCGTGAGTAATATGGCATATAAAACCAGTGACTTTGATACCAACAACCATCACACTTTTGAATTTGGTTCAACATTAATCAGTTGAAATACATTCTACGTATGTATCTACCTACCGCCTTTATTAGATGAAAAAGCAAACAAACGTCATCTAACGTGGCTTATTGGTACTACGCAGACTCCTCATCATGAACATCGCCATCTAGTGCAGCATAACAGTACTACGCAGAGTGATATACTCGATCGAAGCCAAGTCAGTGATACAACACAACACCAAGAGATGGCGCAAGTTGTAGTTAGAGAATGTGCTAAATGTGAAGTTTCAATAACAGACAGACAATACTTGACTTGTTTTTACTGTGAGAAGGCATCTCATTTAAATTGTGCAAACGTTTCGGAAAAGCGGTTTTACCTGATGGACCCGGAAAAAAAGAGGGCCTGGAAATGCGATCAGTGTAGAATCAAAAATATTGAATGCCAGATCGAGGAAATAAATGTCACGACTTCACATTATACCCCTCAAAATAATATTACACATCGCAAACAATATAGAGCTAATGTTTCTGTAGAAAACTCCTTTGAATCCCTATCGGTCGAGGACGATGAGGATGACTCAATATTTGTGTCTCCAGGAGGTTCAATATTTAATAGAAGCTGTCCGGACCTAAAAATTAGCGATCGTGGAAAAATTAAAGAACTTGAAAAAACAATTTCTGTCCTTCAGGAGAAATTAGAAATCGCCGATAACGAAATTGCTAATTTATTATCAGAGAATTATAAGTTGAAGGACGTTATTGAAAACCAAAGCAAAAAGATTAATCTTTTTAAATCAATATGTAAGTTCACCCCAAAAAGCAAACCAAGAGAGAAACGAAGAAAAAGTCTAAGCAAAACTAAACTTAGTTTTACTCAAGGCGAGAACTCCCCTACTACCTCAAGATCTCAAACATTCTTGCCTTCATCTGTATATCTAGGGCCCTCTGCCTCTCCAAAATCTACTCATAGTACGAATACGTCCCCTATCCCAAACATAACTGGTCCACCCCATTCATCACCCTGTCAAGAACAAAACGCACGCGAAAATAGGCAGCCGAAAATTTTTATCCTTGGAGACCAGCAAGCACGGGGACTTTCAGTTCGACTGATCAGGTCAAGAATCGGAAAGTGGAATGACAACTACAAGGTTTCTGGAAAATCAATGCCACACGCGTCGTCAACTGATATTTTACAGAATTTGAGTAATTTGTCAACACAGGTGTGTAAAGAGGACCTACTGGTCATATCTGTGGGCAGCAATGACAAAAACCCATACACTTTATTTACGAACCTGTGTAATTGTTTGTTTCAGTTTAGGCACTGTAAAAAAATTTTCTTGCTAGGCATCTCTCAAAATCCATATTTGCATGTAAAAACTTTAAATTCAGAACTTAAATTGCTCGCTAGCAACTACTTAAATTGTAATTTTGTTGACGTAGAGTTGCTTCTGTCAAGTTATTCGCAAAACATACCACGATCCCATGTTATTACATACAAGTTGAATATAGAAATTGACTATTTAAAGTATGAACTTGACTATATTAAGAATGGACTTAAAATTCGACATTTAAATAAATCTAATGACAATTATAATTATACTGACTTTTTTCGACCCTAATTTGCCTACCAATAAATTTACATTACGCAATAGATTAATATCAAAGTCCACACTTAGTGAATTGAGAATTCTACATCAAAACATAGCTGGACTCTGTAATAAGTTAGACTCTATAGAAATAGCTTTAAATGATTTAGTTGACAAGGACAGGGAGGTGGATATTATATGTTTCAGTGAGACTTTCGTAAAAGAAGGGATGGAATCTAATATTTCACTATGTAACTATAAATTAGGTGCAGCCTTTAGTCGCGACTCTCGTAGAGGGGGTACATGCATCTTGGTAAACAAGCTTTTAAATGTTAAACCACTGACTATCCCATCAGGTATAGTTACAAAACTACATTTTGAAGGTTGTGGCATTGAAATAACCGGTTTAAATATTTTGATATTTTGTATATATAGGATACCAGAACAAACCAAGGCTAACATAGGCATTTTCCTACATAAATTAGATAAACTACTCCATTACGCTACAGAAAAATTTAAACGCAAAAAAATTGTAGTCTGTGGTGACTGGAACTTAGACATATTAAAAGACAATGTACATACCAAAGATCTTCTAAGTACACTAAAAACATACAATCTCCAAGTACATATAACAGCCCCCACGAGAATAAGTTCTTGTTTAGATCAAATAGCGAGTAACGTAAAACACGTGCAATCTGAATTGCACTGTCTAGGCCTTTCGGATCATGAAACTGCACAAATGATCAAGTTAACAGCTAATAAACAAAAAGCATATTCGACATGGGTAGAGTATAGGCGAGATTTTAACACAGAAAATATACAGAAATTCTGTGAATGCATCTCATCTCTTTCCTTCTCAGAGGTCCTCGATGCAAACAATGCGGCAGTCGCATTCAGCTGTTTTCATGAGACCTTCTGTTTATTCTTCAAGTTGTGCTTTCCCATGATTAGTGTCAAAATTAATAATCGCCCACAGAACGTAAAATGGCTCACTAAAGGGTTGAAAGTATCTTGTAGAACGAAACGCAGCCTATACTTGAAATACAGAACAAGCTGTAAAAATAAAGTAGTAAATAAAGAAACTTTTAAAAAATATAACAAAACTTTTAAAAAATGTTTACAAAGAGCACAAAAACTTAGAAATAACAAATTTATAATTAGTAGCAAAAACAAATGTAAAGCCACTTGGCAAACAATTTCATCGACTCTATCAAATAATTTATATAAGAACGACATTGACATTTTAAATTTTAATAATCAATCCTATTCTGATCCACATGACATTTGTAATTTATTAAATAATTATTTTATATCCATGAACAATATTCAACAATCTAGTAACTGTGACATGACACTTGATCAATGTAATTACAATCCGCATACCATTTTTCTAAAACCCACTGACGAACGTGAATTGCTCAAAATCATTAAGTCTCTGAGCAACAGCAAGGCCAGCGGCTATGACGAAATAACCACAAGAGCATTAAAGCTGTGCGCCCCATTCATATGTTGCCCGCTCTCCCACATCGTTAACTTAACATTCACTGAAGGGAAGTTTCCGGATGAACTTAAATTCTCCGTAGTAAGACCTCTACATAAAAAAGGAGATAAAAGTGATCCAAACAATTACAGACCTATTACCATAATACCCGTGATGTCAAAAATACTAGAGAAAGCAATACTCAGCAGATTTGATGATTTTTTAAATAAACATCATATACTTACATCCAAACAATTCGGGTATCGCAAAGGAAAATCAACTACCCTGGCCTGTTTTAACCTAATAAAAAATATCACGGAAAGCATGAACAGCAACATCCCAGTGGTATCGCTATTTTTGGACATGAGTAGAGCGTTCGACTGTGTTAGTCATTCCATACTTCTAAAGAAATTGGAGCACTACGGAATAAGAGGTAATGCGTATGAATGGATAAATAGTTATCTGAAGAATAGAACGCAGTGCACAGAAATATCAAAAGTTGTCCAAGTAAATAATAAAACACTAAGTAAACATAAATTCAAATCAAAAGAGTTATTAAATGTAGCAGGAGTACCGCAGGGCAGCATACTCGGCCCATTACTGTTTATTCTATATATAAATGACTTACCAAGCGCCATTGAACACGAATGTTCTTTGTTCGCTGACGATACTACAATAATCATAAAAGGCGTAAACAAGGAAACGTTTGAGCTAGAAGTAAACAATGCGCTATCTGTTACTATTGAGTGGTTAACTAGAAATGGTTTACAAATAAACCTAAATAAAACTAAGGCCATGCAATTTTTATCTTACCACTCTAAACCGCTACCTTTGCAAATTAATTATCGGAATTCAGAAGTAGAAATAGTTAATAACTTTAAATTTTTAGGTATAAATATGGACGTAAATTTAAACTGGAAGACTCATGTTGACATTGTGTGCAAAAGACTTGACAGTTTTGTTTTTGCTTTAAAAAGGTTAAGGCAAACAGTGTCGACAGAGGCTGCTGTTACGGCTTACCATGGTTACGTCGCCTCTATTCTGAATTATGGTTTGATACTGTGGGGTAATTCGGTTGATCTGGATAGAGCATTCAGATTGCAAAAGAAGTGTGTACGGGTATTGGATAACGCATGGTTTTTAGACAGCTGCAAGCCACTGTTTAAAAAGTTTAATATACTTCCCCTACCGTGTATGTATGTAAAAGCCGTCTGTCTCACTATCAAAGCCAATCCAAGCTATTTTAAAAAGCGAATCGAATGTAATGAAAGGCACACCAGAAGTCAATACAGAAACTTATTATATCAACCTCCTTGCCGCACATACATTTATAGTAAGAATGTTTATAATATGTGTATTTGCATTTATAATAAATTACCTGACGAACTTAAATTAGAAAATAGCATAAATTTATTTAGAACGAAATTAATAAAATGGCTTACGTCAAATTGTTTCTATAGTGTTAAGGAATATTTAGAATTTAAAAAATAATTAGATGATATTATGTGATAAGATAATACGAATTGTTGAAGAGTATCTGATACATTAGTAATTAAACGGAACCTGAAACCATTTGCACACCTGCATGCAGGTTGAACTCATTGTGGACGAACTATACTTAACATCTCTTTTACTGTGTTCTGGCAAATAAACTATTTGTATTTGTATTTGTATTTGATGGGCATTTTTTTTTTATGCACGTCGGGTTCGTACTTGACCTCAATCAGACCTGATGTTAAGTGAAGATGAGGTCGAAGGTGGAAGCGTACTGACCCGGAAACCCCCAACACATTTGGGGGACTGGCTATCTTATCTCTGACAACCGGAACACAACAATGCTATTAACATTGCTGCTTGGCGGCAGATTTAGATAAGATGGTGGTAGCTAGACAGGCGGACATTTTAAAATGCCCTACCACCAACCAAACCGAGTACTTAAACATGTACCCCGCTGGGGATCGAACCCGCGACCTCCGAATCGTAAACCTAATGTTGTTTACATTGACCCACGGAGGCGGAGGATTATATATTGTAATTATTTATAAAATTAAAAATGCTAATTAATACACAATGTTTTATTATTTAAATATTTAATAATTACTCACACAATCACAGTAAGCTAAGTAAACAAGGTTAGTCTGAGAGACGTTTACTAAGCCGAAGGTGTTTAATTGTCGTGAAGATAACACGTTGGGATTTTTTAATACGCTTTTATTAGATTCACTTGTAACTAATTGTCGTATCGAAATGAAACTATATGTATACGTAATACTGATGACAATACTATAATTTGGTACCTTGGAGCTGATCTGATGATAGAGCCAGGAGGTGGATGGTGAAACTCTTCAGTGGCTAATAGTAAACCCCTCGAGTTTGGGCACATATGATTCGTTTTGACGAGTCCAATATATTACACTTGGTGTCGATGATTTGATGATGGAGCCAGGAGATGGATGGTGGAAATGTATTCTTTTAGTTCTTTAAACTACATATTTGTTCCCATCTGTTCCACTAATAAAATAGTGTGACTGCCGTCGTACCGCCGCCACATATATATTATTACGTAATAGTCTCGTGTATTCCATAGTAAAGTAGAATATGTCATAGGTTTTATAGGGCTCTATAGCTAATAATGCAGATGGATAACGTTTGGTGCTTAACCCCCGACAAGAAACGACGGCCGTTATGAGTTTGACTGTGTTCTGTGTAAGTGTCTTGTCCGGATTGATCTCAGTAATGTGTTGTCCAATTTGGGTGAGATTTTTTTATATTAAAAATTAAGGTCATTAGCCATGTTTCATGAAAATCGGGTAAGCCGCTTCGAAGATGTTGGTTGGTGTTATTTGGAAGATGACTATAGTTTTCCGAATGTTTTCTAAACTTTCACTTTATAGCTTCGATATATTTCTTTTTTCCTTACTTCAAGGACGCTTATGTGGTATCAAATTAAGCGAACAAACGCAAGCGAGCTTAACGGGAAATTTCTAGCAATCGATCGCATTTTTCCGTGGTGCGGCTGCAGTTGGGAATTCTTTTTCACTCCACCAGTAGTGGGGTCGTTGATTTGTTTTCCCCATCTGCCTTACTAAGTTGTTGGGGTAGAGAATTTATTTTCTCAGCCCCCTCAATATATTTATCACAGTCATAAAATAAACAGTCAACCGATTCGAATAAATCAATTATTTGCAGCTTTTAATCTCGTGTGAAAAACGACGTGTAATAAATGCGACTTTTGATAACTAAGGTCCGTATTACAGAACGTTGATCAAGCGTTAAGTTTCAACTGTCCTCAAAAGGAGATCTCTGCTTGAGTAGCATTCTGAATACGGGCCTTAATGAGACAGGTTATTAGCCATGTTTGATTAAAATCGGTTAAACTGTTTCGAAGGTATTTAGGTTTTAACATATGTAGTTATAAGGTGTATTTTGAATGTGTATCATAGTTTTTCGGGAGTTTTCTGAATTTTCAACTTATATTTATTATGACGAAATAGCCGCTAAAAGAAAATGATGGGATAAACTACAAAATGTTTGTTCCATTTGTATGGTTAAAAATTTTTGTTTCTGAGAAAAATTGTTGACCATACAAAAGTGATCGATCTGACAACGATACTGACGGTATTGAATAGTTGAAAGTTTCCTTTCGGCTTAGTACGTACTTCCATTCTGACTAACGTTGAATTAGGTCACAATTATTTAATACTAGGTTAGGTTCGTAGAATATCATAGGATGAAAAGATGTTATATACAAGGTGTAAAACAGAGATTGGGCAATGGAGCAGAGCTACCACATCAATGAAAACGCGAAAAATATCAGATGTTTCATACAAGAGTTCAATACATATACGACCAAACAGCATAAACAGCTGGGGCTCCAGTTCTTCAACGAGCTCGATTTGCGGATAGCATAGATGTCCCAAGAGCAAAGGACAAACACCTTGGGCACTCTTCGTCATTAGGCATACATGAGGCATTAAACCCTCTGAGTTTCTCGCTAGCTCTTCTCAGTAGTGGTCGCGTTCCGAGCTAGTGGTAGTTTAAAAAACAAATGACGTTCATAAGTGCATATTGTATTGCCTACATGAATAAATGATTTTCATTTTCATTATTAGGTTATACTTTCCATATGAAAGTAACGAGTATCCACGGTGATATTAAGTGTATCTACTTATTAAAGTTTATTTGTCTTAAATTGTTTAATTATTATTACATACCTGCCATGCCCCATTTGGACAAAGGCCTCCATCTTTCCCTAAAAACGTTTATTAATCACTTTTTCACTAATTGTTACACTGCACATGAAAACTGACCAAATCAATACTTCGGACAAATCGAGTTTATTTAAAAAGTTAGTGATTCCTTTTTGAGTCAATGTGCAATGTAATTTCGATATTCCTTGTACGGAATAGCCGCAACAATTTATGGCGTACAATAATAAAATTAATAATAATGTTTAATACATTCCTCTCTGTGATATTCATAGATCGGAGTAGATAGGTTACAAACAAAATTCCACCGTATTTCTAGTCAAATAACTACCAAAGTTAAACAAAATGTTTATGCGACTTGCATCCTTTCCAAAAAGTAATCGGACTACCCAAAGGCTGCATTTTCCCCTTATTTTGCTAAATTTAAAAAGAACAATTCGAAAAATGACTGATAACTCTGATCTTTATCACATAAGAAACACGACTGAATTTAGTTTGTAATAAAAATCGATGTACCTTCCAATCTATATAAATTGACTGGACTGCTAGACTGAACCCTATAGTATTTTACATGTAGTATGTACGTAAGTTATGAGATATAGTCCAATATATGATTCTACCTAGTCAAGCTAATTCTTATTCAAGATGAATGAGTAATACTTTATTTAAATACAGGCACTAATTACATTATTAAGTAGAGAACATCTCCAAAAAGCTCCATTCAAAACGCTGGAGGGATCTTGTTAAAGTGACCAACCTTAAAAATCAAAATTCCATCATTTTAATAAAACAATTATGTTTTTTTTTCAGTCATTATTTGGTCAGTAGGCCTCAAGGTATAATAAACATCTTACATTTAGTTAATTAAAACTAGGAGATTTAGTCAATTATATCTAACACGGATAATTTAAAAATAGTATTAACCCTTTAACAGCTGAAAAAGCAATTGTTTGCGGTCACTTAAAGCGAAACGATAAGAATACATTGCACATGTAACCTTTGCTTACCTAAAGCGCAGCTTATTTACAAGATTAAATTTTCTACAGTAATCATTAGGTGACCCACATCGATGACCCACTGGTGAGACCACGACTCACTTTCTTTTTACTCATGGCCCTCGAATGGCATGGGTCTCGAATAAATGACACACGGAACATTGGTATCACATTCGCCATTAAAGGAAATAAGTCCTAACGTTCAGTGCGAGTAGGTTTTATGAAATATTTTTTTTATTTAAAATATCTCAGGAAGGAAGATCTATCAACAGAAATTTCAATTTGTCTTGAATATGACGGGGTAACATACAGATGGCGCTACTGTTGAGTATTCCTAAATGCGGCAGACAACTATAGATAGAGCTTATGCATTCAGCGGGGCAATGGCGGGAGAGTACTATTCCTCGCATGAGCGACTTGGACGGCGTATTTTTACTATAAGATATAATTTAAAATTAGTAACT
Source organism: Oegoconia quadripuncta (assembly GCA_949316235.1). Lineage (NCBI taxonomy): Eukaryota > Metazoa > Arthropoda > Insecta > Lepidoptera > Autostichidae > Oegoconia > Oegoconia quadripuncta. Next base: position 18,732,182 of record OX438756.1, on the reverse strand, counting down.
ACGAAAATATTATTTGCTACTCTTTTCGACTTATGTATCATGGTTTTGCGAATAAATATATCAACTCTACTTTGGGGGCCGTATTAACATAAAGCAATTGACATCGAGACTCACATTCAATACTATTTCTTTTTGATACTGATTAAAATCGCAATACTCAAGTTCACATTGATCTTGAGATCGTTTTATTAATAAATAGGCCGCATTATAAATCGATCTCTACTATTGTTTTTGCTACTGTTTAATGTGCAATAGATTTTCAAGCATCAACTTAAGTCCGTTAAGGTCATCTCAATCTTGAGAACGGTTTATTAATACGGGCGTATGTAACCTTGCTCCCACTATAGTTACAATCTGTTTATTGCCTGGCGGCGCTATTGTTGCATGTTAGTTTGTCCTTTTTTAGTATCATAATAGCCATATTCCGGTACGAATAAGGTTTGGCAAAAAATGCGTGTTAAAGGTTTGAAGCCTGTGCATATTAGCGCCAAAACGACGGAAACGATTTGAAAACGGGTTTTCGAAAATTATGGTTCTTAGCCATGTAGTCCAGTTAACTGGTCAACTGAACTAGTGGGAATACAGGGTTTGGTGGGAATCGGTTAAGCATCTCGAGGTTATTTAGCTTTTAATACTATTTGTTTTCTTAGGAGTTTTCTCAATTTCTAATTTATAGTTATGATACAAATCTTTGATCTCCACGGACAGTAATGCCATATAGCTTTGAATAGCAAAATCACGTATGTTATTGGCATATTTTCTTCGCAAACCTATCGAATATGACCCGCAGCGCTGGACTGAGCTCTTGTAGATTACCTCTTGTTCGCTTTGTTCCGTCAACCGCTACAGTAATTCTTTGGTTACAAATAATTATAAAGCAATGAAGAACACAGAATTAGTTAAAAACAACACGGCTAGCATAACTAGCGCGACTCGACTGTGACACGAAGTCAGATAACCATGACTTCGGGCCAATCATGTCTCAATTTGTCTAGTTGTGATAAACGACTGCTCCGCTGAACACCCAAAGTGTGCCCCTGGTGGTAGAAAGGGTAAATTTTGTATGATCTGTAGTGCTCCTTGGGTGGTTTGGTGGAGCACATCTTATGTCATTATATTTATGGTTCCACTTTACCCCTACAAAGGATGACCATTTTATTTGCACTCGACTCTGAAGAGTACTTCAAATAAGTTATAGTATCTCTACAATAAAATCTACTTAGATAGAACTACTAATATGCATAGTCTTTGTTATCATACACATTAATTTATAAGTAGAAAAATAATTTAACTTTGAAGGAAGAAAGTTTTGTTCGTTTCAATAAAATACATAACATTATAGATTTAAAGCAAATATTTCAAGTATTTCATTTTAGTTGTCCCTCCGATGTGTTCATAACTTGAAAGGAGCACGACAGGTAACTCAAAAATTTGCCTTCTGAACCGCTAAAAGGGCACAACTGAACATTCGAATTTATCCGTCGTACCCCTGGGGGCACAGCCTGGGTGTTTAGCGGAGCAGTCGTCTTGTGATACGATAATTGAAGAAACTAATCCATTGCAGTTCTATTCTCTCCGGAGTTTCATCATCAGATCTTAATTAAAACATGGAACCACTTTAGTGGTAATCCTATTAAAGAACAAGATCAGTCAAATCGGTTAACAATCCTTTCTTAAAGTCCGCAAAAATGACAACATTTGAGACATGAAGAAATTTTTTCGAGTCACTTTCATCATATCTATGAAATTGGAGTTATTTTTTCTTCGTTAATCATATGAACCAATTCCTGCGATTTTCAAAGCTATATGCAAATTTGTTTTTTATTTGGAAAATGGAATATTATTTCAAGGTTTCACATGAAATATTTTTTAATTTCTGGGCTAAATCACACAATAAAAAAAATTTGAACAGAGCTCTTTTCATGTGCTTCCCGTAATCATTTCTTAGATTCGCTGAAACTTTTATAAAGCGGTTACTTTTGAAAATTAACGCTGCCTATACTTAACTTAATGTTATCCGATAATACACACAAAGTTTACTAAATTTGGATTTGCCGTTCCCAAAAAAAAATCACAAATGTTTGTATGGAGAAAAGAGTCTTAATGAAATTCTTCATACAAAACGCCAATTTCATAGGTAAAAGGACCTAATATAAGTTGTGCTAGCTGAATAATAAAGAAAAAAAAATCGCAAATATCTCAACGCCCCGATAGAAAAAAGAAAGCCTTTTTAATATGCAAAACATATATTTACTGACACTTCTCACGTTCCTATTACAGTATCGGCGGTAAATATTGCACATCGGCAATCATCGCATTTCCGAATACAAACGAACGCTAATTTCCACGTCCATCAATTATTAGATTTATCGTTTATCTGAATTTGAATTCAGAACTAAATACTTTGTTTTTTTTTTGATTCCCGCGTAATCAATATAGGTGGTGTACGACAGAGATAACGCTCTACGATGCCGAAATTAGCCGATTGTCTCTTTCCAAAGCCGATGTGCAATACATATCGCCTGGCGCTGTACGTTAAAACAAAATTTGTACGTTAACAATATTCGATTAGGTTTATATATTCGATTTTACAGAATTCGAACGAATCAATGTTGAAATACGCTAGAATAAATAATGTAGAAAAACTATATTTCAAAATGTTTCATTTCTACCCTCACTGTATAACTCTTAGTAGAACGAGGTGTGTTAACGAGTGGAATAATCAAAACCATCTTAATTAATATCTCGAGTAATATCTTTTCGAAAGGAAAATGAAATATCTTGTTAATATTCTAGTTATGTGGAATGTGTAACCGTTATCATTACTGCGATTTTGATTCAAAAGAATATCAAAATACATTCACGAGCAAAAAAAAAACGGGTCACCTGTTTCTGTCATTAACTTTCCGCCTTCGACTCCGTCCGAGTGGATCGTATCGAAATGCGTTGCTTGTTCAATAAATAAATATCGTTGGATATTTAGCAGCGCCATCTAGTTCCACGCTAAGAAGCTTAAGCTTCTATTACGGATACCATATGGTTGATATACTACACAAATACATTTTTCTTTGTAAATATATACCTATATACAGGGCGTCCCAAAGTTATGGGACATGAAGGGGAAGTACCTTAAATATCGTAGATAGTGAATTTTGCTCAAAGAAGACTTTATGTTATTTTTAAAAGTTAGTAATTCTGCATTCATAGATTTTCTAAAAATTATTTGCTTCGGCTGGGAATCGAACCGACTCAAATGTGAAAAAAAAAACACCCTACTTTTATGATGCCAATCGAAAGAATAGCTAAAAAATAATAACTCTGCCTAAGTAACATAGTATTTTAAAAGAAAGGAACAACGTGAAATTAATCATTTTAATCAAATAAAAAAATTATTAAATTATTTATTTTTGTTTTTAATTTGCCTTCTGTCTAGCTTACAGAGGACGTATTGAAATACAAGTTTTATCATTTCATCTACACGTGCACTTATAATAAGGAAAACTATGTTAGTACCTATTTTATGAAGTGGGTACTTATTTACGAATAATCAATGCTATCTTTGGAATGATAATATCGCTACTTTTCGAACGTCGTCGGCAATAAATAACTTTCTTGAAATTTGACTCAATCATTTTATGTTGTTCCTTTCTTTTAAAATACTATGTTACTTAGGCAGAGTTATTATTTTTTAGCTATTCTTTCGATTGGCATCATAAAAGTAGGGTGTTTTTTTTTTCACATTTAAGTCGGTTCGATTCCCAGCCGAAGCAAGTAATTTTTAGAAAATCTATGAATGCAGAATTACTAACTTTTAAAAATAACATAAAGTCTTCTTTGAGCAAAATTCACTATCTACAATATTTAAGGTACTTCCCCTTCATGTCCCATAACTTTGGGACGCCCTGTATATATATAAATGAAAACATCAACTCGGTTACGTTTTTTTTTTTTTTTTTTTTTTTTATTAAAAACTGGATTCGCGTTCGTATCATCATCATACATATGTATCGTATGATGATCGGAACGTATCATACATATGTCGTAAGCGGGATTCGAACCCGTAATCATTTAGTATAGCAGTCAAGGTTTTTAACCACTACATAAAATTCTCTTATTCTCAATATATCATACACCATTTCCAATCACTGAAAAAGGTTTGAAATTTGTTAACTTGCAATTATTTTGCAGCACACAAATGCACATAATTCCTAACTAAACTTTGAAACTACACAATCAAGTGTTCAATAAATTAGGACCGTGTTTTAGTGAAATATTTGGTGACCCGACAATGTTTCTGCTAGTAAATGTATTTAATGTGCAGCTGACTGCACATCACCGTAACACTATTTTAGTATCAAGACGTGCAGGCCACAGTACTTAAAATGCAAGACAAACGGTTAACTAAAGACTATTTCCCTCCATACTCGACCGCAAAAAAATATCACAACTAAATCAAAAACACTCTCGCACCGCTTTTTGCGGTGTCGGTTTCATTATAGCCCTAATACAGACTGACAGCACTTGTCAGAATAAATAAATAGGGAAGTTGACTGTTCGAAAATTTGGAAACAATATTTCGAAAAAGCTAAGTACCTACTCAGATTTGGCGACTTTTTGAGGGATAACGAAGTTTAGGTAGACATACAAGCTCACAATAATTGTGGGACATTTGAAGAAAAATGCGACATAAGACGACGAATTTATGTTTATGTCTGGCCTTTTGGACAGGCAAAGGACACCGAGCCCGTACAGCCATTTTTGTACTTCACGGAAAACACGAAAGGGCAGTAACGTTTTTATATTTACACTTCCCTGAAAGCTAAGTGCTGTTCGAATCGTGAATATGAACGTTGTGAGAAATACAATCGGCTGTAAAGGCTCCAGCGAAGTCACAAGTCTACATACAAGCGTAGTAGTTTTCATTTGTAAATGACAATAGTAATCGAAATGAAATTTAACATGGACAAACTTCTAGTAAACATCTAGGTTTGGTAGTTTTTTCTCGCAAAACCATTTATGTTTACACAAGCTGAATTAGAACTAATTGAAAATATCAAAAATTTCTAATATCAACGTTGTCATCGAAACGTCAAAAGAATGATGAAGCGACCGTGAGCAGTGTGACCACATTCGGACCGCAGGGTCTAATTGTAAACTCAAAAAAAAAAAATGACAAATCGCGGGTAATTTAAAACCGCTAAACAAAAAATACAATGTCACTCGCCAAATTCCCGTCAAGAAGCCTAAACCATAGCCTATAAATCATTCCATTTATCTGACTCCATTTGAGCCACAGACAATAGAGTGGCACTCTTTAAACAGTCAACATTCCTATTAGAAGTGTTCATTCAGGGTTACCAAGTTTAAACAAAGAGATTGACAAAGCCATTGAGAAAAAATAATAGAACACGCCTGTCTATTCCCTAGCCGCACCAATGATGGTCAGGATGTAAAGGAAGATGTTAATCACATCGAGGTACAGGTTAAGGGATGCGAAGATGTACTCCTCGGGTGAGATGCTGTACTTGTGTTTGCCACCCATCATGAGCTGAGTGTCATAGATGAGGTAGAACGAGAATATCAGCGCTCCAATAGACGCGTACACCAGTGTCAATATCTTGTTGTGTGGCAGGAACATTGCGATGATACCTGAAACAAAAATACATATGGTTATATATCTCTCTTCTATTTAAGAGCTATGTACGTTGGTAGTTGACCTCAATCACACCTGATGTTAAGTGAAGATGAGGTCGAAGGTGGAAGCGTACTGACCCGAAAACGGAAACCGAATATTTGAGGGACTGGCATCTTATCTCTGACAACCGAAACACAACAATGCTATTAACATTGCTGCTTGGCGGCAGAATTAGATAAGATGGTGGTAGCTAGCCAGGCGGACATTTAAAGTGCCCTACCACCAACCAAACCGAGTACTTAAACATGTCTGCGGCTGGCTGACTGGCCGGACTGGCAGGCTGGGGATCGAACCCGCGACCTCCGAATCGTAAACCCAATGTTGTTTACACTGAGCCACGGAGGCTGTTAGTTATAGGGTGAAATTTAATTCGTGTAATACGTGTGACTCCACTCCTGATTACGAACAAGTTTCCACTACCCACCATTTCCACTAGGCCGAATTCAGCCGAAACTTGCTAGTTTAGACGAAAATTAAAACAATAATTATAAATTAATTGGACATATTTTTATTAACCCGCAATAAATTGTTATTGGACGTTAATTCTCTAAATTGTGAATTAATTAACTAGAAAATTAATTTAATCAAGAATGACTGACATGGTATTTGTATTGATTATACAACGAAGGACATGCTAATTGTGTAATTTAATTTGTACTTTTATTGTTTAACGAAGGACAGGCTAATTATAATTTTGCATGCTATTGTATATTTAATTTAGGTGATACAATTTATACTGTTTTACCAACTATTTGACTCTTTACTCTACTTCACTTAACACCAGGTATGATTGAGGTCAAGTACTAACCCATTGTGGATAAAAAAAAAAGAATTTTCAATTTTAAAGTGATTACAAGAGTTTTTTTTGGGTTATAATGAATAGTTTTCTAAATAATAATCATACTTAATGTCATCTAAATTATTGAGCTAAATTGACTAAAATCTTTGATACCTGCTATTTCAGAGAATTCGAAATTAAAAATACAACCGGTCATTTTTATGAATAATATAAAGTTGCCGGAAATAGAATCAACTCTATGTAGTATTTATAAACAGTTATTGTATTGATTCAAAGTTTTTGGCCATCTGTTCTATTATTCGACGACCGACAGGTGTAGTGAATGGTGACCCTGTCTGTGAAACCAACGGTTGCGGGTTCAAATCCCGCGAGGGGTAAATGTTTGTGTGATGAATACGAACATTTAATTCCTGAGTCACGGATGTTTATATAAATATTTATGTATGTTTTACGTTATCCAGTATTCATGGTACAAGCTTTGCTTAGTTTGGGACTAGATGATTGGTACGGCAGTACGATATAAAAAATATTCTGGTGTGTTGACAGATGCGCTTGACCGGTCGAAGCACCGAAATTAAACCCACCGGTGGGAGTTACGCCAGGCCCAGACCTCGTCGCAGCGGTAGGGGACGATCTCTCCTTGCCGGCCATAGTCAAGGCTATGGTCGGCGACGAGAGGTCGTGGAAAGCGGTCCTATCCTTCTGCGAGAGCGTGATCTCGCAGAAGGAGGCGGCGGAGAGAGAGAGGGAGGCCGATCCCTCCTCTCATCCCATCCGCCGCAGACGCACTGGGACCTGGAGAAGGGCGTATGCCCACCTTCTCCCCCCTACCTAGCGAGGCTGGGTGGTGACTCGGGGGAGTCACCACCCACACGCAAGCCTCGCGAGAAGGCGCGCGTGGTGTTCCCACGCGCCTTCTTGAGGTGGTTGGACCAGGAGATTCCTCCCTGCTCCAGCCCAGAGGTGGGCCCGCCGCCGCTGTTGCCCTGGCGGCGGGCACCGCGCTGGCGTGGCTGCGGACGAATACCGAGTTGGTACCCGTGGCCACGCCGAAAACGGTGCGCCCGAAGGAACACCCAGGAGTTTTTAGTCGGTAGTGTGGGGTACTCACCGAACAGCAGGAGTACCACAGTGGCGCAGAGCAGCACACCGCCCATCGTAGTGAAGTCGTACTTGGTCTGCATCGCGAATATCGTCAGTGTTAGACATACAGCCGCCGTTATGCCTACAGCCATCATCACCTGGAAATAACACCAACAAAGCTAAGTAAGACTTTGGTGATCGCCGGAGGAAAGAAAAAGTATAGATTCTCAATGGAAGGGAGAATAAATAAATAACCTTAGACATACACACAGCGCCATCTAGTTCCACAGTAAGTAACTATATGCTTGTGTTGGGGATACCAGATGGTTGATATACTACATAAATACATTTTCTTTGTAAATACTTATTATTAATGAAAACATCCATAACTCGGGTACACATGTCCGTATTCATCATACTGACATATGCACCTAGCGGGATTCGAACCCGCAACCTTTTGGTATAGTGGTCAGAGTTGCTAACCACTACACCAAACAGAATAGAAACATTAAGTTAGACGCCTGGGTCTAAACAGACACAATCTAAATTCCAAATAAATACGATGCGAATGTGGATGGTAGTGTTGGTAGGGGCAGACCACGAAACGTATGGTACGTTGATCAAATCGTGGACTTTTTTTTCCCACAACGGGTTAGCACTTGACCTCAATCACACCTGTTAAGTGAAGATGAGGCCGAAGGTGGTAGCGTCCAAACACGGAAACCCCATGTTATTTGGGAGACTAGCTATCTTATCTCTGTCAACCGGAACACAACAATCCCATTAACATTGCTGTTTGCCGGCAGATTTAGATAAGATGGTGGTAGCTAGCCAGGCGGACATTTAATATGCCCTACCACCAACCAAACCGGGTACTAAAAATGTACGTAGCGTATGATCGTAGCGTATCGTAGGGGATCGGGAACCCGCGACCTCCGTAACGTAAACCAAATGTTGCTTACATTGCGCCACGGAGGCGGTTGCATGAACAATCTGAGAGTGAATGAAGTAAAAGAGGTGTGTCAGGATCATAGAAAGTGTAAGTCTGTTTTCTCTGCCAACCCCTACGGGAAATAGGCGTGACTTTATGTATGTATGTAAATTCCGGCAGTTCATTCCGCGACGAACCATCGTTGATTTCGATTTGAGCATATCGTTGATCTTTGATCGTTGCTATGAGTACATAGGTAATTATCTCATCTCAATCACTCATTAATCAACCATCTGGTATCCATAACACAAGCTTAGATGCTTACTGTGGACCTAGATGGCGCTGTGTGTTTGTGCAGAGACATTTATTTATTATTTTTCTTACGGTGAAAAAACTCGTCCGGTATATGTATAAATGTGTATATTTTATAAATATGTAAAGCCCCACTCACCGAGGTGACATCGTACACACTCGACGTGACGCCGAGCAGGAAGCTCTCAGCCACGGTGAAAATGGAGAGGAAGATGAAGTTCATGGGGAAGGTCCGCCGGACGGTGTCACAGCACGCCATCGCGATCAAACACACGAACACCACGGCGAACGCCACCCAACTGAGGACAAATACGACTGGATAGTTTAAAAGACAAAAACTCGACTACTAAGAAATTAATAGAAAATGAAGTGGGGGAACTGCAAAAACGCTTATTTTAAAATCTGTCATTACAATGGCTATAAACAAGCATCGTAGGTCTAGGTATCTGCCGAGCCCAGAAACATAGAGTCCTGATTATGCGTGAAATATATTTAACCGCCTCCGTGGCTTAATGTGAACAGCATTGGGTTTACCAAAATATGTTGGGGTTTCCGGGTCAGTACGTTTCCATCTTCGACCTCAACTTCACTTAACATCAGGTGTGATTGAGATCAAGTACGAGCCCGTCGTGCATAAAAAAAAAACATTATACAGTGGAACTCTATATAAAAAAAAATGATATACTTACAATAATGCCATTCCCTGTTGCCGGACCCATAACTTGGTGGGCTGGTGGAATATGAACAGCGCGATGAAGCTCATTGTCACCAAGAGCTGACACATCAAGATCGAGTACACCTGTAATCACACAAACGATAAATTAATGATGACAATGCAATAATTGCACAATTTTTTGTACGACCGATTTGTGTAGTTGATAGTGACCCTGGCAGCGAAACCAACGGTTGCTGGTTCGAATCCCGCGAGGGGTAATATTTGTCTGATGAATAACGAACATTTATTCCGGATTCATGAATGTTTATCCGTTATCTAGTATCCATAGTATAATCTTTGCTTAGTTTGGGACTTGTTACGGATTAAGAAACATTCCCTGATATAATCCCGTCCGTCCATTTGTTTCCCTAACCATACAAAAAAAAACGCATAACGGCGACAGTTCGTTTCTACAAAAACGCAACAAAAAAAGAAAGTCAGTCTAAAGTAAAGTGGACAAACCTCCAGTGGGACAACTACGACTTCAACGATTCAATTTATTAAGTATACCTAATTAAGTTATTGAACAAATTATTATTTTATAATAAGTCAATAATGAATTAATGAAGAAATTATTGCAATTTTAGATTTAATATCAAATACACATTGTAAAATGGCGTCGGTGGCTCAGTGGAGGTGACAGTCTCCCAATTTGGGAGGTCCAGGTTCGATCCCCAGGCCATGTACCAATGAGTTATTAAATTTAATTTAATTACTTATGTGCATTTATCCGACTGCTCTTGAACAGTGAAGGAAAACATCGTGAGGAAACCTGCATGCCTGAGAAATAAAAATTCTAAGACATGTGAAGTCCCCAACCCGCATTGGGCCAGCGTGGCGGACTATGGTCCCATAGTCCCTCAATAAAAGGCAAGGTCTATATCCTTGCAGTGGGATGTTTACGGACTGATGATGATGATGATGATGACACATTGTAATGTCTAAGCCACAGCTTTACACAGCTTCATTTTATGATACGAAAATAGTTCAAAGGTATTTTCTGCTTTTCCATCAAAAAAAGATCTATACTTAGTCTTAAATGTTGGGTTTAATATAGCCTTTATAATAACCATTCAGTGACGTATTAGACGAAAGTCTTCAACCACCACCACAATTGGAAAACCAAAAATATAGCTGGGGGGCCTGGTGACCTGTAATTCTGGTTCTTCTTTTTCAGGCGCCAGTCTTCCCACAAATGAGTTCTATGTATTACCTAGTCCTAAAATCACTTTGTAAAGCGTCATTTGTGGTGAGAAAATAAGCAATTTTTAATTTTTAATTATACAAGGAATGATTTGAAATTAGAGCAATTTTTTTTTAATGCACAACGGGTTAAAAATTGGCCTCAATCACACCTGATGTTAAGTGAAGATGAAGCGTACTGACCCGGAAACCCCAACATATTTGCTTCCGAAATTGCACAAATAAATCCGCTCCACCTTGCACTTAAATTCTATTTAGCTGGACAATTTGCTTAAAACCGGGACTCTGGACATCTTTTGAAATATCTGCATCCCTATTTAATACCGCACAACCTGCCAATTTCAAATGTATTGTCCTTATACTAAAGGGTTGCATGCAAGAGATGGCTTTTAGTGATAAGTTTGCCAAATTGTAGATTCTATTCTTACCACTTTCTGTAACTGTATTTTTCCTTCTGTAGGGCAATAAAAATAGTATTTGTATTTGATATCTATGGGGGAGGCCTATGTACAGCAGTGAACGTCTTAGAATTTATTTGCTGTCGAATAGGATACATTACATTAGGTGTTTTTACAATAAAATCCTCCTAATTCAGTCATTATAATGACATGCAAATATTCATTTATAATAAGTATTTATTTACAAAAAAAAATGTATTTATGTATTATATCAATCATCTGGTATCCACAACACAAGCATATAGTTGCTTACTGTGGAACTAGATGGCGCTGTGTGTATGTCTAAGGATATTTATTTATTTATTTGACAATATCCAATTTTGACATCAAGAAAATCAGCAGACATTCAATTGTCCTTGTGATCCCAGAACTCTTTAATTGAATAGAACGAGTACCTATTGCAGAAGCCACATTTGTAAGTACCTTTTAAAGCTATTGAATGGTTGATCCTTGAGATGTGTGGGAATGCTCTTATATATTAGTTTCCCCGTGAAATAGCAGTTTTTTTAAACTATTATTATGAATATTATATGCTTATTAACACTTATACAGAAGTAAGAAAGCAATGTATCCCTTTTGGCTTTGTCAAGTAAATATTTCTTCCATACAATCAATTTGTGGAAAACATTCAGCAGCCCGTGTATAATCAAACACACTTCAGTGATGAAACTCACCTTTCTAATGAATGATTTCCGTATGGATTGCTCATTGAAGTCAAACCCCTTGACGTCTCCATCCTCTCCGAGGCCGCCCGGAGCCGCGTAGCCGCCAGGCTGGAAGTAAAAAGATACTTGGATTACTAACACAAAATTAACTACTTATATTCAGTTTCCATCAGGTGAGATTGTGGTCAAACGCGAATGCAGTCAAAGTCAAGTAAATCATAAAAAAAAAAACAACTAACTTGCTGACTGCACTACGACCGCGTAGACTTGGCTGTATGCGCTCAGTATCTTTTGTTTGTCCAAAAGGACAACCTCCAAAAATATATTTATATTGCTCAATGTAAGCACCATAGGGTTTACAAATCCGAGGTCGCGGGTTCGATCCCCAGCGGGGAATTTAAAAAAAATTCAACTACCTATGCCAATAACTTCTATTTCACTTACCTAGTATGCCCTATTTTTTTCCTTACGGTAAAAAAACTCATCCGGTATAAGTCTGTGGTTCGTATATATTTGTTTTTACGGTTTAAGTACTTGATGTTACCCTCCTCCCTGTCACATGTCACACCTGATGTTAAGTGAAAATGACACCGAAGGTGGAAGCGTACTGACACGGAAATCCCATCATCTTATTTGGGGGACTGGCTATCTTATCTCTGACAACCGGAATCCAACAATGCTATTAACATTGCTGCTTGCCGGCAGATTTGGATAAATGGTGGTGCTAGCCAGGCGGACATTTAAAATGCCCGACCACCAACCAAACCGAGTACTTAAAACATGTACCATGCTGGGGATCGAACCCGCGACCTCCGAATCGTAAACCCAATGCTGTTTACATTGAGCCACGGACTCTTACTATTATAACATAAACCTATACCAGTATCATCCAGGTATAACAGCAACATTGTAAACAGTTAGATATATTCGAAACTGTTGAATCTATTTCCATCAAACATGGCTAAGAACCATCTTGCAAACATCAGCTTTCGAAATCAAAGAACCATTTTTAAATTTGGTCAGCCGTTTTAGCGCTACAGTACCGCAGATACATAGGCGTCAAACTTGCAACGCTGCCTTTCCATCAACTATTGCTGTTATACTGACGGATGAATCCTTCAGGCCCCTAAGACATCCCACTAAAAAATTCCTTCAAAAGGACCGAAAACACCTTCGCTACAATATCATTTCGCTACTAACGATAAACCTTCCCGTTGTCCGCTGAGCGGTCGCGATGGTGGTAGTGGCCTTCAACGCTCGGTTTCCATCCTATTAAAAAATAGAAAAAAATCCAGGGCTTGTTGGACCAACCAGATAATAATAGTTCCGTAGCCAGACATCTGTCTAGATCAACTCATTTAAACTTAATAGACTATATACAGTTTTACGTAATGACATTTTTAAGCTCTTTGTGGTATGACCACTTTACTTTCATTTCTAATTTGATTTTCTTAGTGTATACTTACACTTATACACTCATGGGCGTGTCGTTAACGGGGCAAATAAATTGTTCTTTTATAATATAGTAATATTACTATTAATTTTCGTAGATTTATCTATGAAACCCTATTTATTTATTCTCAACTACGGGGAGGTTGGCCAAGACAATATGGACATAACCAGCTCGTTCGCATAACCAGGCTATTTCACAATTAATAATTTATTTTATTTATTTATTTATTTACTTTAGGTACATTAACAGTAATACATATATTATAATTAGATGTGACATGGGTTTGTGGTACAGTTCTTATATGTCTACCAATTACAAATGTACTCAGCATTAATGATAGAAGACAACGTTTGATTTAGAAGATAAATGAATAATGATGAATAATCAGTCAACATTATTTATTTATTTATACTGGGAGAGCGAAGTGTGTAAGTATATTATTTTTAAAAACTTTATGTGAACAGTGAAAAATATCATTATCGTTATTGTGTTTAACATTGTATTCGTTGTGAGTGAAACAGATTCTGGAAAGGGGACTATGCATAATAATTAAATATTATTGTGCCCTATTGTAATATAAAAACCTGTTTTTAAAAAGAGCAACCCTTCGAGGTTCTTGCTTGTTTTTCTCAGGGGAAAATTACCTTTTGAACAAGCAGTAGCTTTATAAATGTAAAAACTGACCTTTTTAAGTGTACCCTGTTTACCTACAAAATAAAGCATTTTTGATTTCTTAATTCCGTGATTACTGCAAAATTTCACGAGGATTAAGTTAAAGGAGTTGTGACGGTCTGTCAGAGTAGAAAAGGGTGAAAATTCCAGCTCTTTTGGCTACGGAACCCTAAAAAAGGGGTGATACCAGAATCGTATATAGGTAACCTAGTTCTAGGCTAGACGGTCACTTAGGGGGGAGGAGTGGGGGAGGAGAAAGTAAAACAGGAATGGAGCATTAATCCCCATACATAGCCAATGTCTTAGCTAGAGACATGAGCAGTGCGGTAGTAGGTAGTTTTATAACACTTCTATGTTTGAAATGATCACATGAGAGACTGTATGTCACACTTACTTCGGAAAGAGAACTGGTACCAACTCTAGTAAGACCAGTTAGATCCATTCCACGGACATAAGTAATTTAAGACGTTTTGTATGTAATTCCATTTTGTGTGAATTATTTTTATAAATTCAAACATTTTGACATGTTGTCAACCATTATAGATCGGGACTTACTAGATTCTATGAATTTATAATGTAAGTACTAGCTTGTCGACCGCGGCTTCGGTCGCGTGATATTAATTACATTATTCACCAAATGTCGGAAACAATTCCGCTTGTGACTTTGTAAGATAAAACGGAATGTCTGAATATAACTGCCCCCTTGTCCGTGACTCTGTAAAAGGCCTATTCAAATTCAATAAATATTTATTTTCTAGGATAAAATTATCACTTGAAAACGTCAAATTCTTAACTTAAAATTATTGACATTACTGCTGATTTACAAAGCTGACTCCCCAGAGAAGAACAAGCCAGAAACTCAAAGGTATACGTTTTGGGTTACAATTATTATGTCGTATAATTAGACTGAATATCGCCGAGCGGTCTATGCTCATGCTTGCTTATCATTCAGATAGTCAGAAATTTTATATGTAATTTTATTTTAATAATGTCTATATTTAATTTTTTAAATAAGGCCTTTTGTAAACAATGTCTGCTTTATGATAGTTTTGAATTTATTTAAAGGCAAATTTTGAATGTCAAATGGAACCTTACTCTAAAAGCGTATACAGTGCCCTTATATTACTTAGTGACTTTGTGTCAATGGCAACATGAATAGCAAATCTATTTTTATATCAAAACGATTCTAGATTTTGTCTTACATACATTAAGTTCTCGTCAATATATTGCGAAGCTAATGTTAATATATTGATTTCCTCAAATTTATTCCCCAAACGACACTCTGGGGCCCAATTTGTAAATCGCCCAAATCGCTCGTTTCTGCAGAATTTATCGGCCTAACAGCAGTAGACCTTAGTGAAAAAAAATTTAAAAGGTGTTTTTAGAGGTAAACTTCAAAAATGAAATAAATCAATTAAAAATAATTTTAATGGCCATGGTTTTGGCTTTATTTAAAAGATATTCTTATGATATGGTTATGCCATTAGTTTATTTATTAATTTATACCTATTATTGTATATCATAACAGGAGCCTGATTCTCACATACTCGAGATTTCAATGTCGAACGACATTAATAGGTTTGTCACTTTTACACACGTATATAAGTGTGAAAGAGATAGACATGCCAATGTCTATCGATAGACAAATGTCGAGTGTGCGAGAATAGGGGTCCTGCGGCGTGCACGATGTTTTGTCGCATAGTAGGCAGAATGATAAAATTTGCTATTAAACGAGAAAAAATACGACTACAAAATACTCTTTTAGCAATGTTCGCAACTGTTTAGAATATTTTCTGTACATATCAGTATGAATCAGCTATCTCGAGACACGGCGCTGTTATAAATGGTTAGGCGTGTTTGATCATTATTTAGAAATATATCCTTCTCCTTGATAGTCCTTGTCATTTCGTAATATAATGACAAGGACTGACAGAGCATTGCTATCGCTATAGCCTTGAGTTAGGTGGTAGAGCACCATTGCATTTAGAAAAATATAGATTTCCATTCTGTTGCAGACTGTACTAAACACGGGAATCGAATACGCGACGTACTTTGTAAACCTTATGTTGTGTACATTGAGCCACGAAGGCGGTGACCTACGTATAGATTGTAGATAAACGTATTGATGTAAAAATTATTGTATATCAACATAAAATGTTACTACATTACAATTGATAAATTGGTTGGCGCAAGGCCAAGGTTATGGGAGCAAAAACACAAAGTTCGCCATTTATGTAGAGTTGGCGCCGCGGTGACGTCATGCACTGGTGAGTTCCAGTTGCTAATATTGATTTAGCATAGCGGAGTTTCGCAGTGAGAATCTTTTGTCGTGAAGATACTCGTAGATATTATGTATGGAAAAAGTCATCTAGACAAAAAACGCCGAGCAAGTGCGTGTCCGCCACGCGCAGTTAGGGTTAAACCATTTATTTTCACATACCGAAAAAAACCACAACAACATACAAGAAATCAAAACAGAGGTGACTAAGGCCCGTATCCCACAAACCGCTCTCGTGACTGAGATGGCCACAAGCTGACGCTTGAGAATCTGTTGCATATTAAAACAGTATCAAAAAATATATATAATATTGAGACCGAAACGCCCTACGTTACGTACTTGCCCTATATGCGGACTTATAAAATGTACTTTCCGTAGAAAATTATTTGTCAAATAACAAACGGGGCTCATTACTCATTAACTTGCCAAACCTACATACATGTAATGTTATAATAGTTGTCCTTAATTGGAAAACTATATAAGATATCTTCTTCAATTTAAGAGCTATGCTCTTGTCGGTGGAGTAATGACCACGTCTCTCTACTTTCCGCCCCTCGTTTTAACCTCTTGGTACGACACGACATTCACCTTTTCTTTCACTTGGTCAAAGTAGTAATAGTGTAGGATATAAGGAGTAATATTTTTGAATGACCTATCCAACGACATCCCACAGCATGGGGTACAAAAATAAAAGAAAATTAATCCCTCCTATACGTGTAGGGGAGGTACCCTAATAAAAATATTTTTCAACATTTTATTTTACAACTTTGTCGGCGTGATTAATATGTATACCCATGCCAAATTACAGCTTTCTAGTACTAAGAGCCTCTGAGCTAAGCCTCGGATAGACAGGCAGACGGACATGGCGAAACTATGACTACGGAACCCTAAAAAACAGCTTTCGAAAATAAAAGAGTTGTGAAATCGCTTCAGCGCTTTTAGCGCTACAATGAGACAGATGCACAGGCTGATATAGGCTTTAAATTTATAATTAGTTACTTGTTTTGCTAACCCTCTAATAACGTAATATTGACCACGATCGCACTAGTTTTACACAATTGATTTTCTTGTAAACAACTACCAAATACAACCCGGTTGCGGATTACCAACGGTAGCGTATTACCCCCAGTTGCGGATTGCCCTCCGGTTGCATTATCCCCAGTTGTGTGTTACCCCCGGTTATGATCTAGCCTCCCTTCATAAATTAATTTACTTGAAATCCATACATTGTCGTATACTTATAAACTATGATGTTAGTAAAAATGATTGATAATCCGGGTTCTGGTAATCACCAGTTACTAACAAACATGACGGATATCAATCTTATATAACGCATAAGAGAGATCGGGCGTTTTAGAAATGGAATAAAGTAACTTACCTCGCCAAATCCCGCACCTCCATATCCTGGCTGGAATCCGGGCTGTGGTGGTGGCGGGTACCCTGGTTGCGGGTAACCCCCCGGTTGCGGATAACCCCCGGGTTGAGGGTAACCCCCTGGTTGCGGATACCCTGCAGGTGGCGGATACCCCCCCTGCTGCGGATAGCCACCTTGGTTCTGATCTAGGTGTTTCAAAAACAAAATCAAATTAGTTTGAATGAATTAAGCAAAGAATATAGAGACGAACGACATTCAGAGCGGAGTGTACGTAACTTTATAATTTTCGATATTGCTTACGTTTTGTGACGTATGTTTGGTCAACGTTATCGATAACAACGAAGTTACGTAATAACAATGC
Organism: Oegoconia quadripuncta; assembly: GCA_949316235.1. Taxonomy (NCBI): domain Eukaryota; kingdom Metazoa; phylum Arthropoda; class Insecta; order Lepidoptera; family Autostichidae; genus Oegoconia; species Oegoconia quadripuncta. Next base: position 18,714,182 of record OX438756.1, on the reverse strand, counting down.
AGCTGATTACAGGTGAAGTACTGTAAAGTGCGGTTTGCATGACCGTTGGAACTTAGCATGCTGTATATAGAGAGTTGTAAAATACAAGAGATTCCCATTATTGATCCTTAGTTTACATTCATATATCAAGTGTAAATGAAAAACAAAGTTGGTTCTAAAACGTAACCTTGAGGAACCCCACGATAGGTTCCTTACTTAAGTCATTGAGATTGCTTTCAATGATTTCTATATTTTTTCCGTTGGTTGAAACATATGGATATAGAGTATTCGGAATCTCGACACGGATGTCGAAAGCTTTGGCTAAATCAAAAAAAAAACCCTAAAACCAATATTTTGTTATATGCACAGGATACAGATCTAACATGGATATGTTACAGTATGACTGTTTTTGGTAACCTTTAATTCACTTGTAATTCACTTTTACTATAATTTAATTGAAAATTGATGGATACTCTGCTGTTATATACAATGCAGCTTAGTGTGGAGTAAGTACAGTGTTTGTGTGCTATGGGCAAGCATTTGTGGATATACAGGGGGTGCCACGGGTGTGTGGACTAAAAAGGGCAATTAATGTTAATCACATACTTGATAAATAAATAAGAGGAAATCGACCACTGCTCCGCTGAACACCCAAAGTGTGCCCCTGGTGGTAGAACGGGTAAATTTTGTATGATCTGTAGTGCTCCTTTGGTGGTTCGGTGGAGCACATTTTATGTCATTATATTTATGGTTCTACTTTAGCCCTACAAAGGATGGAACACATGATGACCATTTTATTTGCACTCGACTCTGAAGAGTACTTCAAATAAGTTATAGTATCAGATATTATGAGCAATTTATTAGTCACCGAAATTAACAAAAAATACAAATAAATTTTTTCGTAAGAATAACAAATTAAAGAAACATTAATTTATAAGTAGAAAAATACTTTAACTTTGAAGGAAGAAAGTTTTGTTTGTTTCAATAAAATACTTAATATTATAGATTTAAAACAAATATTTCATTTTAGTTGTCCCTCCAATGTGTTCATAACTTAAAAGGAGCACGACAGGTAACTCAAATATTCCCTTCTGAACCACTAAAGGGACACAACGGAGCATTCGAATTTATCCGTCGTACCCCTGGGGGCACAGTCTGGGTATTTAGCGGAGCAGTCGTCGAGGAAATCTGTGACCTGATTACCGGCACTAGACTCCAATATTTGTTTGTCACTATTGGACGCGCATGTATGTGTGAAAGTGACAACAATATTAAAGTCTACAGTGAAGTCTCGAGTACGCGAGAATCAGGCCCCGGAATATACAAAATAATGAGAAAAAACATGTTCCACTTCAGTAGGGTCTACAAAGAGGTCATCGACTAACCTTCTAACATACAATCTCAACAGTCAGATAGAAAACAACATCAACCAGCAGCCAACATAGATGTCATGCAGTTATGCATGCATATGACTACAACACAACAATAAAATTCTGTTATTACCAGACAGCCCCAAAAAGGAGATGTTTCTCAAGTGTATATATGCAGATTTCGATATCGACCGATTTTGAAGTGCAATGTGTCGTACGATTCGTCTTGATTTCTAGAGTGTCATAGGATACATTTTATGCAAAAAAATCCAATATGGCGCCCGGGTTGTTTGGTTATTAAATACATAAATGTTATTTTTAATTCAGTTGCTTTATTTGGATAGTAAATATGAATAATGATTTTGAGGCACAGACTGTTCCGACAATTTTTTTGTAAGAGGGTCAATACAATCCCGTCTCCACACTCCTCCCACTGTAACCCATATATGCCAGGATGGACAGTGGTACTCGACAAGGCGCCTACTGAGGGTAGACGGTGCTCTACGTGACTTTATTGCTACCCCAGACTTATTAAAAAAAAAGAGTGTGTAAGTAAGAAAAGAGGTGTCCCACTTCTCCCCTTGGCAATTGTGTGTATAGCCAATGAAATATAACATAGCACTAGGGCCATCTCTATGGGGGAAGGAGGTCGAGTAAAGCTCGGTCGCCTAAGTTCGTAAGCCTAGATGCAGTGAGCGTGGCGGTAGCAAAAGGTAGAGTCCTAGTACAGTCGGCTCCATAAATAACCATATAGGGGAATTTTACATGACCAGTAGTAGACAAAGAGCTTTGCCAATGCGAACATCTGGAGAAGGACGTAGGCCTCCAACTTCAAATATTAAACAAATAAGACGACCTGTTTGGTGTAGTGGTTAGCAAATCTGACCACTATACCAAAAGGTTGCGGGTTCGAATTCCGGTAGGCGCATAATGTTTGTGTGATGAATGCGGACAATTATGGATGTTTTCATTTATAATAAGCATTTACTTCCAAAAAAAAAAGTATTTATGTAGTATATCAACCATCTGGTACCCACAACACAAGCCCATAGTTGCTTAATGTGGAACTAGACGACGCTGTGTGTATGTCTAAGGATATTTATTATTATTATTATTCTATACAAAACTGAATTGAGAATACCTTATACCTGTAATTGTTGGCATTACACTAACACACTATTTGCAGTACACAATACACACAACAGCACTACCCCACAAATAACAAGGAATATTCAATGTTTCCTATTAGTCACACTTGGAATAAAACTCAATGACACGCACATTCAATTATTGTTAAAAAAGAGGTAAACTAAGGAAATAAATGAAGATGTATTAGGTACGGAAAGCGACTGCCGTATTACAAGCGTACACACTGACTACTGGAAGTACGTGCACTACTACACCACGTCTGTGGAGATCAAGTATCAAAAACTGCGCAAGCCAGGCGCTGACAACCTATTTAGAATCGGACGCTGCATAATTGAACGCTACAATTTCGCGAAACAACCGCGAGGCGTTTTTTAACGCATCAGAATAACCGAACAGATGCGCAAAACTCCGCAGTCGTATCAGTTCACTGCACTGTGATTGGTTCAAGGATGCGTAAATAAACAAGAGGGCCAATCGGGTTGCGGTACCCTGCCTCCCTCATTTCTAAGCTATATGACAGAATTAATTCGGTACAGTAATCAAACACATTGTGGTCGATGAACCATCCATAAAGTATAACCCTTTCACACAAATAAAGAATTCTCGATGCCAGTTTACAACTGGTGGAAATGTTGCGGTACGAGATTAAAATAACAATATAAGTACGTATTTAATAAGTTGAAAGAGCCACGGTCTATTCGTGCTTATATGTAAGGAACTAACTCCTAACCGTCAAGGAGACAAACCTTAACTCATCAGTCCAGCAATATGAGATGATGACTATGAGATGCACAAATCTGACTAAATTTAAAAGGAAAACACATTATAACTGCCTCTAAGATTTGAGGGTTGCCCTCGATTTCGCTGGATTTCCATTATCAGTCCTCACTTAGTGAAAAGACTACAAAGAGATTTTTTTAAATCGGTCCACAATTGACGGAGAAATCGGTGGACATACGTAAAAAACAAACAGTCGAACATACACTCTCCACTTTGTTTGAAGTCGTTTAAAATACCAAAAGATCCAACAGCATATTTTGCATTTTGCAGGCGCCACGTTGCATTTCTTAATATAAAATGTATCCAAGACGATTCTAACGACACTTTGCTCTTCTAAGTTGGAAACCTACATACACACATTAGCCTCCTTCTTGGGGCAGACGGGTAAAACATAATGATAAAAAAATAAACCAACCGACCAAAGGTTTGCCACTCATTACTGTCGAATACACAGAATGCCTAATAAGGCAAATATTAAAATAGACCGTATTAAATTCACACTAAAGTAGCTTCTCGTACCAAAGAAGTAAACAAAAACTTTACATGTCGTTTTAAGCCTAATTGCAGGGACTTTGAACACCATATCGTTTGTGATGCAATCTAAGACAAAGATAGCGAAGGTACGCTAATAGATATAATTTGTGCGAAGGTGACTAGGTGTCAGGATGCTTAATTTTATAAGATGCTCTTATGTCAGATACTTAAGCTGTAATTGAGAATGAGAGCATTCGATAACAGGGCCTGCCGGCAAGTTTACGATCACGTGATTCCCGTGTAAAAGTTCCCTAGAGATAAAAAGTTTCAATAACGACAAACGTTAAACGGTTAATTTCACGTGTATGATTGGATGCCAATAAATCGAGTATAGTTGAGCAGCCAATCCGCTGCGAGGGTTGACGCGTAAGCGTTTGTAGATAGATCAACGTTAGGCCTTTGTATATGCGGCGGGAGAATTTGTGTTATCGCTAGGTTTTTCGCTATTTAGTTACCTTCATCATCAGTCAGTAAATCAGCCACAGGAGCTATACGCTAAGTGTACTTTTAATTTTAAAAATTGATTAAGATTCAAATAAATAAGCAATATTAATATAACTATCTACTGCTGATAGGCCTCCCCCATAGATTTAAAGAGCGTCGGCGTGTATTTTTTGGTAGAGTAGAAAGGAACTGACCCATCTAATCGAAGTCAAAAATGCTTAATTTTGTAGGTACACATGGCACACTTTAAATTGTGAATTAAAATAATCGCGATTGGTGTCGTACAAGGCGACTAAGGGAACGGAGATTTTTGACAAGTGAAGTCAGCAGCGTCACTGGCGTAAATCCCTCAAAATGTAAAAGTATCAAAATCTACATACTTGAAAATATTATAAGCAACTATACAACATCATTAGCGGTTCTAGATATCGGATAGTTAATGCGACGCATTGGTAAACAATGATCTCCACCTCCCGCAACCCTCCCACACCCCGCACTAACAAGCTCAAGCTAGCCTCCAGAAGGTCGTATCCTAATTTTTATTTCATAAAATCCACATGAAAATCCAAGTGTGTGTTTAGTTAGATTGGTCTAGTCTGTAAAATGTAAGCCTTCGTTTTCAGAGATTCTTTGATAATTTTTGTACGTAAAAAAAATATACCAATCATGTAAAGCTATTGGTGTCGATTCGGACGTACACCAACTAAACTAGACTAAAACCAGTTTTAAAGTAGTACCACAGATTACTAATAAGTTACTAGTAGTACTGTCTCTTTTTCCCTGGAGCAGCACGATGCGACGGCACCACTCCAAAACTGGTTTTAGTTTAGTTAGTGTATATACGAATCGACACCATTGGCATAAATTGATAATGTAGAAAATTACTCAGAGACATATAATTCAGAAAAACGAACCAACTCTCTTAAAAGCTACATAGCTTCGGAGCGGCTTAACCGATTTCCATTAAACATGGCTAGGAAGCATCAGCAAATACCAGTCATTGAACATAAAAAATGCGAACTTAGAAACCAAAAAGATGTCATAGATATGACGAATCAAGTTGCTGAGGAACACCACTGGATACAGGTACAGGTAGCTCTGACAGTCCACGGGGGCTCAGAAGTGGACTACGGCATATGAATGATGATGAGGAAAAATATCTAGATTCTGTTCCAATTTCCTATGCGTCGTCTAGTTGTACGTGGCGTGTTTCAACCGGCCAAATCGTCAAAGGTGAAATGGCGGGCGTTTGTTTAGCTCCTTAACACTTCGTTAAAGGCTGACGTCAATTAGACACATCATAAAATGCCGCCGTTGTATGTGATGTACCCAGACCCTTCGTATCTGTTTACTATCGACCTACGCTATGACATTTCTTACGATCGAGCCATTAATCCTCTTAGCCTAAGTGTAGGTGTCTATTTATAGGGATCCGCAAAAAGTATCGATAATTTTGTCGCGATTGTTTATTATTATTATTAAGAGTCCATAGTGTCCCACTGGTGGGCAAAGGCGTCCCTCATCTGTTTCTAGTCGTTTTTGTTTAGAAATTTTTATTCAGATACTTTGAAGATACAAAGTATCTGAATAAAAATTTCTAAACACGTAAAAACTCGATACGTTTTACTCTACCCTAATGCGTGCAGTATTTATGTCTTCTGTTATTATGATGTCTGTGTGATAACCTGAATATTTTAGTAGATGGATTTTATTTATTTACTTTATATGGCAGATTGTAATGAAGATTGGCGGTTTATTGATACAGTAGAGATGTCAGATGATGTCATTTTATTTAATTTACTTTATTCGACAAAACAACAGCATCACATGACATAATCTGCTTAAGCTAGCATAGCATTGTAAGCCAATAATTTTCAATATAATCACAATATTTCGAGAGTTGTGTGAAAAGTTATCCGAACTATACCCTAATTAGATAAGCCGGAGAGTGAAATAAAAGTTGTTTTTTTAGGTTGACTGCTAATTAATCTAGATTTTAGATTGAACATTGACTAATAAAGTACTTAAGTTACCCGACTGTCCCAGGAAGGGTATTGTTTTTCGGGGTGTAAGTATGTATGTAGATTTTGAAGTGCAAGGTGTCCTTGGAATATTTTGTCTTAGTCAACAGGATACATTTTATGATAAAAAAAAATGCATCATGGCGCCCGCAAAACTATTGAGTCGTGACAATTGCCCTCGGTGTAATTTTTCATAAATATAAAGAAGTTTTATTACTAAACATCTCTATTTGTTAGAAAACATTTTTATCCTAGCGCTGACAGGTACTCTTATGTGGAAAAAATCAAAGCCTTTAAGGCCCGTATTAATAAACCACTCTCAAGACTGAGAACAGTCTTGTGACTGGTCTCAAGTAAACGTATTGTTTAATAAACCTTACTTGAGACCTGAAACGCACGTGCTTACTCAAGCACTACTCACTTGAGGGGTGCGTGTATTAATAAACGAAACTCAAGACTGTCATTCATTCGCCGCTGCTGAGGCGAATATTTGTGAAGTGATCTCAGCTGAGTAGACCTCAAGATTGGTTTATAAATTGGCACGGAGCTTGAGATAGCGTCAACTGCTTAAGACGCATCTCGGTTGATACAGCCTCAAGACTTTGGTTTATTAAGATCATAGGAAGTTAAAAGTGTATTCTTACTGGATTACTACTATTTATTTATGTCTGTGGCGGATCCCTATTACAGTACAAAGGTCTTTTTATGTTGAATACTGAAGAACATAATCATACTCACTCATACTCGTATACCTAGAGAGATCGATCGAAACACTTTTAGATATTGAGCACTTGCCAAGTTATTTTATAATAGCTATGTACACATACAGTTTACGCACACATAGTTCGATAAAATGTCTAACAATACGTTGCTATTAATTTTATAAATTTAATGATGGCCTTAATAATGACTAGTAGGTTTATGTAATAGCAGTTCCTTTCGTGAATGAAGGTTAGTTGCGTTGTGTTGATTACGTAAGTTTAGACTGTGTTTGAGACTATGACGATCAGCCTTAGATCGGCGAAACGAAGGGTGTTATGTGTTTGATGGTGTTGTGTGTGTGTTGTCATTGTCCGGATATCTAACTAATATTATAAATGCGAAATTTGGATGTTTGTTTATTTGAGTGTGGTTCATGCACGGATTTGGATGAAATTTGGTATATAGCTATAATAGCTGGAGGATAAGCAAGCATGGACATAGACCGCTCGGCGATATTCAGTCAATATAATATAATTGTAATCCACACTTATTTAAAAGAGCAACCCTTGAGTTTCTTGCTCGTTCTTCTCTGGGGAATCAGCTTTGTGATTGAGCAATAATGTCAAAAACTCTAATAATAAGATAAAAAATGTGACGTTTTCAAGTGATTATTTTTATCCTACGAAATGAATATTTTTTTTATTTGAATATACCCTGGATTAAGACTTAGGATATTTTTTATCCAGACAAAGTGAATGGTTCCCGTACAAATTTCCGGGGATAAAGTTATTCCAACCAGGCGAAGCCTTATAGAGTATATCAATAATGCGTGGTCCGAATTGAGTGTGTTTCTTTTAATCATAGATCAAGGGGAAAGCTTCTTAGCCAAGTTTAATGAAAATTGGTTTAGCCGTTTCGACGATATTTAACTTTTAACACAGTTTTTTTGTATATTATTAAGTTTAGCTCCTTGTGCTCCTTTCGACAAACGCCCAAAAAGGAGGTTATTAATTTGTCTGTATTTTTTACACTTACATTTTACAAATGTATTTTCCACATCTTCAACATTTTTTTATGCGCACGGGATAGCACTTGACCTCAACTTGACGTGAAGATGAGGTCGAAGGTGGAAGCGTACTAATCCGAAAACGCCAGCTTATCTGTGACAACCGCAACACAACAACGTAATAAACATTGCTATTTGGGGGCAGAATTAGATAAGATGGTGGTAGCTAGCCAGGCGGACATTTAAAATGGCCTATCACCAACCAGACCGAGTACTAAACATGTGGGGTACATGTTACATCTGGGGATTACAGCCGCGACCTCCGGATCGTAAACCCTATGTTATTTAAAATGCGCCATGGAGGCGGATAAAATTTTGTGAAACAAATTCAATTGTTTTTGTTTGTATAACGCTACGTGCGTGTGTGTATATATATGTGTGTCTGTATGTTTACTTGTGCGGTTTAATCAATTTAATATCATTAAGCCAACAACATTGAGATCTCCAGTTCGATTATAGTCAAGTGATTGTAACCATCGGGCATCAGCGTTTACATTATCAGCTGTGGGTGTTCTAATAGCATTAATATTTTCATTTCACATACATTTCTTTGAAATATCTTAAACGTAGGTAGACTTTGTACAATCGTTGAGCTCTTAATCTAACTAATGTATTGTTTTATTACTGGTGATATATAAATGATTAGCATTCGTGGAAGGAACAACGTTATTTAATGTTTACATCATGCTTATCGGGAGAAGAGAATACCGCAATAAAGATTACCCGATAGAGAATATATTCGAAAGCATGTATTGGGTCTTTACCTATGAAATTGGAGTTTTTTTTCTTCGTTAATCATATGTACCAATTCCTGCGATTTTCAAAGCTATATCCAAATTTGTTTTTTATTTGGAAAATGGAATATTATTTCTAGGTTTCATATAAAATATTTTTTTTAATTTCTGGGCTAAAACACATAATAAAAAAAATTTGAACAGATCTCTTTTCATGTGCTTCCCATAATCATTTCTTAGATTCGCTGAAACTTTTATAAAGCGGTTACTTTTGAAAATTAACGCTGCCTATACTTAACTTAATGTTATCCGATAATACACACAATGTTTAGCAAAATTTGGATTTGCCGATCCCAAAAAAAAAATCAAAAATGTTTGTATAGAGAAAACAGTCTTAATGAAATTCTTCATACAAAACGCCAATTTCATAGGTAAGGGACCTAATATTTAACCGATTGATAATGAATTTTTGTTATGAAAGCAAAAGGAATGAAAGTCAACGTGAATAAAACGAAAGTTATGATATTTGAGAGAGGTGTATGAGTGACTGATTGCAGTATTTTGATAGATGGAGAAAAAGTGGAGCAGACTCAGAACAGACAGAACTCACCCAGAGTTTGCGTATTTGGGTGCACTGTTTATCACGGATGGAACGTGTGAGAAGGCATCGAAAAGAGTGAATGTAGGAAATCAGGTGAATGGAGCACTGCAGCCAGATGGTATTGAGAAATATGAGTGAGTTCACTTTGTAAGATAGAATCAGGAATACTGTAATTAATGAATTAAACAGTGTAAAAGAAGACGTAGTGACAAAGATTGAGAAAGGTATGCTGAGATGTGTCTACCACAGATACACATACAACTCTATTATAAGTTGTAACAGTTGTACTCGATTTCTGTTTTTATTACTGTGAAATAAGCCTACATTTTGCAGAATTATTGTTGCGTCGAATATTTTTGTATGTGTTTCTGTAATATACAAGTAAACGTTTTTATCTACCACACATGTTGGTAGAGGAAGGCCACGGCGAACGTAGCATGACAAATCGGGGACGTTGTAAAGAATGGCGAAGTCAAGAGTACATGAACAACTTTATGAGAGTGAATGAAGCAAAAGAGTGTGTCAGGATCATAGCAAGTGGAAGTCTGTGGTCTCTGCTTAGGTACTCCTATGGAAAACAGGCGTGACATTATAATAAATATCTTTGCACATACACACAGCGCCATCTAGTTCCACACTAAGAAACTAGGCTTGTATTATGGATACCAGATGGTTGATAAACTACACAAATACATTTTTTTTTGTAACTAAATACATATATAAATGAAAAACGTCCATAACTCGGGAAGACATGTCTGTATTCATCATACAAGCATATGGCTCTTGCAGGATTCGAACCCGGGACCTTTTGGTATAGCAGCAGAGTTTCTAACCACTACACCAAACAGGTCGTCAAATTGTACATTATATGTATGTATGTAAAAAAAATGTCTATAAATTTAAATTGAAGATTTGCTTATTACATTTTATAAATTTGACATTAAATTGTAGATTTAAGTATTCAAGTATCATTTATTAACTAAGATTAAATATTTTATTTTCAAATACAGTGTCAAAAAGAAGTAAGTATTAATGTGATGGGTGAGCTTGTTTCACTTCGCGAATTGAGTCGACTTTAGGAGTAATTTTGGACAATTTTAGCGTTAATTCTGACCAGCCGCCATTACATAAATGTCGAGAAACCCCCACCCGTCTAATGGCAAAGCCCTAAGGGTTCGCGTACCACACCGAGTAACCCTAGTCTAACGCAATCGTCTGAAACATCGCTATATCTGCTTGAGTCACTGAGTTCACTTTCAATGATGAGTCATTACTTGAATACGTAAATGTTAATAATAGTACATGTTTGTGTGCTGTTACATTTAGTATTGTCAAGTCCAAGTGTTTACCAACAAACGTTCTACCTCTATCATTTGACGTGTGTACGAATGAGAAAGGTAATGTTTTGATGGAGGGAGCGGTACTAATCCACAAGTTTGAAAACGACAAACGCTATTGATTCATTACTCGCAGTTGATTGGCTGTCTATAAACCGTGTACAGCGCCAGCCAATCAGATGCGAGATCGATTGGCGTTTGTTGTTGTAGAAAGTAGAAACGTTTGTCACTGTACCTAATTACATTAACGCTAGCTAAGTCTACATATTTCGGTGATTAACAGGTATTTTTTTCAATGTAGGTACTAAACTTCTTTAACGACTGAAAATGGAGTTTATGCCCTAGAAATATTCAGATTATATTTTGCGTTCAATATGGATATCTGACGTAGGTACAGTCGGCAACACAATAATTTTTATGATACAGTTTGGCGGTTCATGGTTGGTATTTGTTATATTTTCCTTTATACCTTTTTTTTATTTGAGAGGGCGGCAAACGAGCATGCGGGTCACCTGATGGAAAGCAATCACCGCCACCCATGGACACCCGCAACACCAAAAGGGTCACAGATGCGTTGCCGGCCTTTGAGGAAGGTGTAGGCTCGTTTCTTGAAGGTTCCAATGTCGTACTCGTTCGGGAATACCGCTGCATGAAGTCCGTTCCACAAGGTGTCATGTGATTGATAACTTTCAGTTAAACTTGAATAAAATATTCCCTTTATCCTTTCTCCCAAATTTATAAATAAAGACCTGCTACCCTAATTGTGTTTCCGACTGTACCTACACCCTATCTACCCACATGAAATTGTAGTGCATGAGTGTGATACGTTAACTACAATTAGACGGGTAACTTTTTGTATTTCCGATATTGTTATTCCTCTAACGTTTGTTTGTTTATTTGTAAACGCTTCATTGCACAAAAAGGCAATACATTAATTTTGCATTGATACAGAATTTGAGTACAACAGCGGACTTATCCCATAGAGGGATTTCTTCCAGTCAACCATAGGGTTAGTTAGAAAACAGTAGATTGGGCGTATACAAATTACAGCAAATTCAAACTAAAACAAATACCTACACACTAATAAATATAGCATAAGTAAGTAACGTTTTGACATAGTCATTTTTTGATTATTATAAATTATGTTTTGTATTAGATATCCGCGTTTTGATTGACCTTTTTACTTATTCACCGTTGTCTCAAATTTCCGTAAAACTATTTACCGCAATACCGAAAACCCGTCATGAATTTAACAATTCTATTATATGTATTTCCGATAGGATCAATTGACCATTATATTACAAGGCCGAAATTCATTTCTCCATACATACATGTCAACCTAACAGAGGGGCATCATAACATATGCCTATGATGAGGTACACAGGTATATGTAATACACAAAGCAAAACATTACGACCATTACAAAATGTGTCGTTATTGTCATCTAAGGCGACTTTGAAATAAAAATAATAAAAATAGTAAAAATAAATATCCTTGGAAACACACAGCGCCATCTAGGTCCACAAAAAGATCATAAAGACTAAAAATTTAGGATCAATGTTTAGGATTTGGCCATCCAGGCTCACTTAAAAAATTCACCCGTATACCAAAATGTCGTTGTGATATGACAATTAGGTTAAAATTGACTTCCAAGTTTTGTTAAAAATTGACTTCCAAGTTTTGTTAAGTTTTGTCAATCATCCGAACTAAATATGTGTATACTAGTTTCATTTCGATACAACAATTAATATAACATAAAGGTTACTTAGTATAAATATGCGTTGCAACGTTTTTTCTTTGTAGAATGATTCGTGGTAGCGTCATTTCGGAGACCAGTTAATCGGCGTACCGTAATTCGGAAATCAGTATTACAGTCTAGGGTTTCAGAGTAGGGCAAGCCCGAGTAATATTTGATGAACGATTTGTGGTGTTTACACAGGAAATGAAGTTAAATACATCTTGTTGCCTTTCTGTTCAATCTGTAGGGTCATTTGCAATTCCTGTACTGTATAAAGATTAATAAAGTTTTGATGTTCTTGATGGAGTGTTTTATTAAGGCAAAGGTATGCAACTCTTTTGGGCTTGTAACAAGGTACCGCCACCGCTTCCAAGATTTGTTAATCAGGTATAAGTGAAGGCTCGACTTTCAAGTTTTTTCTTAGAAATGTATTATAAAACTTAAGCACAAATCAAACATATTGACATTAAAAAAGATCTTAATTACCCAGCTTCAAATAAGTTACTATTTTTAAAGCAAATTTTACATATATGACAATAAAACAAAACTGTATTGTACATACATACATAGCATAGCACATAGTATTGCAACGTTTATCATGTGATTTGTTTAACATTAGCACAGATAGTGACAGACAAGTGCCAGGTGCAATAGTAACTTGAATGATAACAGATGAACAAAGGCTTCTTCTAGGCATTATTATTACTGATAATGGTATCGATTTGGATGTACACCAACTAACCTAAACTAAAACCAGTTTTAAAGTAGTACTGTCTCTTTCTTCCTGGAACAGTACGATGCGACGGCATCACTCCAAAACTGGTTTTAGTTTAGTTGGTGTACATCCGAATCGACACCATTATCCAATAATCTGTATTGAATTTAACAGGGTTTATTCCGTCCAATGGCGCCCTCATTATCAATTAAGATATATTTTTAAATAAAGCATAAATCCAAAATATAATTTATATATTTAAATAAACCTTAAATTTATATTATAAATAATACCTATATAGCTTTGATGGAGGTAAAGTGGCCCCTTATATGAATAATTTGAAATTATCGAAAATAGCTATTTAAGTATTATTTATAATTAGCCTTTAGGCGTTTCGAGTGCAAGTTAAGAGCAATATTTTGGATTTAGGCTATATTTAAAAAGACATCTTTATTTACCCAATGAGGGGGCACCACCGGACAGAATAAAGCCTCTTAATAGGTTGGTTCAATAGAGTCAGTAAAAAAAATATTGTCGAAATGGATTGATTGAAGAAACGAAAGTTTATACCATCTAATTATCATTCAAATTTTCGTACAAAAACATTGACGAAGCAACCTGTTTCAAAAGCTTCATCCAAAGTATTAGTTGACTGAAATAATTATGGAAAAAACAGCAAAGTTCTTAGTATTCTCCTGGTCAAGTCACCCTGGAACTTGATTTCATTGAGCTTTGCTAAACATTTTCCTCGAATTTAAAAACACTATCCTATAATAATAGATATTTGCATCTTTTAAATATTAAATTGTAATTTAAAATTTTGTATATGAAAAGGGACCAAGTCAACCAAACAATACTTGAAATGAGTTTGAACAAATAACAGGCCACCCAGTGTAAAATAAAATGCATATATAGACCTCCCGGATACACTCCTGGGTTCTGCCACATCGTCCCAATGTTAGGTGCTGTTGAAAAAAACGCCAGAGTTTAGAATAGAGGTAAATAATAATAATATACATACACATGGTGTTGTAGTTTGGTTGTTCTTTGGTGTTAATTTTTTCGGTAGCCGTGTTTAAAGATTACACTGCACTTACGGGATGTTAACGATATTCTGGAACAAAAAATTTAAGTTTACAAACACAGCAAAGAATTTGTCAGAATTTATTGTGCTAGAAGAGCACGATATAAAAGCCATATATAAAAAAAAAAGAAAAAGGAAAGCAATGCAAAGAGAGAATAATACTGTGACACCATCTGCAGGTTATCATTACACTTATAGCTTTTTATATCATGCTAATCTAGCACAATAAATTCCGCCAATGACAACGTATTTAGAAGATAAAGAAAGGTTAGGTTATGGGCCATAATCCACCACCCAGTGTGGATACATAGATTTGTGTCAGATTAGAGTCCCCGCCCTGAAGGCACCCTGTGCCCCCAGCTGACTGTCACTGTCTTTAAGCTGCCCCTGTTAACGACTGTTTTCAAATTTAAAGTTTGAATTGAATACAACCAAGACTCACTTTTTAGCATGCCCTCCGAAAGCACAGACACACTCATATAAAAAAGCCACTACTAGTGACCCATCCAAGGTTTGACCATATAAGATATTGCTTAACTTCGCTAATCAAAAACTAAGAGCGGATGCCACTGCACCCCAAGTGCTTTTACTTAGTTGAGGGTGTCCAACACTGTACCCACCTGTATGTGGTCCCCATTTGAGAAATTTTGTAATATGGCCTAAATAGTTTGCTCCAATTAAAATTTATTAGCACGTTCACATTTAAATGTGGTAGCAAAATGTACAGCACAAATTGTGGACATTAAGTTGAACAATATTCTTTAAAATTTTAAATTGGAAGAAAAAATTTTCAACTGCATACAAACAAAAGTGAACAATCAGGTTGCACTAATATTGTAAATTAAAAAAGAAAAATATTTTTACCATGTTTTCGTCTTCTATTCACTATACTATTAACAACTCCCTGTCCAACTAACATTGTATTGCATTACTTGCACATTTCCTTTCCTGGGGATTTCCCAGGAGGACTACCTTCCAACTTTAATTTTTGTGCAACCATTCATTGTCAGTAGTTAAAAAGTAAATATTTGAAAAAGCATAAAACACTGATGAGGCACACAAGTGATCGAAATATATAAAAAAAAATACGGAAATGAATGAGTCACCATAATGTAAATTGTAATTGGTTGTACCACAAATTGGCGTCTAATACATAGCATACTTATGTGGTGCAATCAATATACATGTATAGTGCATGTCTATCCATCTCTTCAGCTTCAGACTATGGTGTTCAGTATTTTAGTTTTACAATAGGTACCTACATAGTTTGCTAAGGAATTATAGTTACTCAAATGCTCTTTTAAATCCACTGGGTGGATCAAATTGTGTTCAACTCAAGCATATAACAGTGAGGAAAACTGATCTCAACATAGGAAAGTCTCTGGAAATTGCTAGACCAGACGTATGGCGCAATTCATCGATCTGCTTACATATAGAGATGATTTCGGAAAACATTTTCATATCAACAAATCTCTTACCTGTGTAAAGCGTTACTTGCTCACGGAAATAAAGAATTTTAACTGTATACACTTCCCAAAATAGCCCGAGAAAATAATTTTCCACAGAAATGAAAACACTATTATGTTTAAATACCTACGTTCAAGCACTCGCTTTCTTTTTCTGACAGTGACGTGTTTTTTTTAAATATTTGGTTTTGGCTTGAGCCTACGTGACATGGACAATGAGGGTTACACACTCCACACTAGGAAATAACCATGAAGCTAATAGATAAATCATAGCTTCATGGAAATAACCCTTTATTTAGTTAGTTTTTTTTATGAATATATTATTTTATTGTCATGTACATGCAATTGCCAAAGTTTGTCGAGGTAATTTTGTTAGACCATAAACAAGAAAAATAATCTCTAGGATATTCAAAAACCAAAATGACCTACCAAAATTACATAGGCATAGATTTTTTTGTGATGTTTTGTCCTTTTGGACTGGCAAAGGGATCTAAACGACAGCCTTATTTATTTTAGTTTGGTGAGTTCCTGGTTTAGTGCTATGATTTCGGCTAATAGCTCTATTGCCAAAGCCGCTAAATAAATAAAAAAAGTAAACGGCTTTTTGGCGGGAACTCGGCAAGTGAAGTAGCATTTTTCTTTATAATTCTTATAATTTGTGCATTCTAACTTTTGAAGCTCAATAATGGCAGAATATTGTGCAGCAAACGTTAGTGATGGTACAAGTGAAGGGAAGTGTAAATTAAAGTGCGTAACGGAGCTTTCGGGTTCCCACAAGAAGCCGCCAAAATCTTTTGTAAAGCATTCTGCCACTTTACTGAAGAATGACTTGACCGTGACTAGACTCTGTATACGCCAAGTATACGACGAATTACTTGTTTTGACTGAGACTGACTTACAAACTGAAGAAATAAGAGAAATAAGACATGGCTGTTATGGGCTACATCCCTTTGCCTTCTCCTAGAGGAGAGAATGGAACGAAAAAAAAAAAAAAGTAAACATAACCTTAAAATATACAATTTAGAATCTTTCTTCTTTCTCTAGAAAACTAGTGAAAAATGACAACTGTACTTTTGAATTATTTGTGTAAAATTCAACCCAAATGTAAGTTCATAATATTTTACATTAAGTAGGTAATCTTGTTGAAAAATTATTTCATGTAATTTTTTCAAAATTTCAGACACATTTCGGGCCTTTGGCTGTGGTCCGGTGTTGACAACTAAGCAGTGGCGTATGGATCAAGGTTTCTCCGAACAACGTAACAGTGAAGGTATCCTGACCGATGGCCCGGACTACACTTATTTGGATGGAAGACCTACTCCGTTATTGGTACCTGCCTATCTAATATGGTTGGGGTGTAAAGTGTTAACGCGTCACTGAGATTTCACTTCCCTTCCACAATAGCTTTTGGTAGTTAGTTTTGTTCAGATGGAACCACTTTGGTTTACAAAATAATGAAAATTTTCTCAATGGCAATGGTGTTTGCGAGATAAATTTAACACAGTTGGTATGTTTCAGGCTGTCCATGGGTAAAGAAATAAGTACAAGAAAATATGAATTTCTTTTTTGGGATTCATTTAATAAGTATTTGTGCTTGGGCTAATATTTTTAATTATGTTCTATTGTAATAAGATCTGAAATGTTTATTGGAACAATTATAAATATTGAAACACCAATAATGCCAGTATGACTTTGTTCTAAAACCAAGCAAAAACTATGTCTGCCTTTTCGCATACTACGGCAGCATGCTTTCAATTAAAAGGAATCGATGACGCTTTTCTATCGGTCAGTTGAACTATCACCAAATAGTTAATTCTAACAATGAGTTGTTTATTTTTTCAGCATAAACAAAAACAAAGAATACTAAGGCACCAGCAATATGCAAATAAAATAGTAACATTGTGTTCTGAGCTAGACAACGCTAAACTGAGACATCAGAATATGGCACGAGAGAAGGAGGAAGAGAGACAGAGGATACTTAATGATAGGCTAAAACCTAAAGGGTCGGCAGTGGGGAAGGGAAAGAAGATTTTAGAATGGTAGCGTAGTTGTAAATAAATATTCTTGTAGTCAGTAATTTTGTACAATTATTTGTAGTATGAGACCGACCTTCCCCATAGAGTTACGGCCGTTTTGCCTTACATTGGATACAATCCCAATTCTTGCTTTCTTTTCTTTTTACACAATGGGTTTCACTTGACCTCAATCACACTTGATGTTAATTGAAGATGAGGCCGAAGGTAGAAGCATACCCGGAAACCTGACCTTATTTGCCTCCAGTAGGCGCCCCCGTGTCGAGTATCATTGTAGTTTGATAGGAGTTACAGTTTGAAAGGAGTGAGGTGGGATTACCGGAGTGATCTGACCATTAGGGCTAGCCGTTTCCGTTTATTCATAGTACTCTTGGTCTGCATGCTGACTGAAAACTAATTTATTACAGCCTCTTATTATCAGACATGTTCTTTTTCTTAATCTACTGTAACTGTTTCTTTTCTGTTGTGCAATAAAGTATATTTGTATTGTATTGTAACTGGATTAGAAATAACATTGTTACTATCTGTATAGAGGAATAAGACTACACCGCTATCTGTGAGGAAAGAAGCAGCACAGACGACGGACTTTAGTACGCCGGACTTGTTTGTCCTTAGAGTGCATTATTGCATAGAATGTTCCTTCCTCGCGGACAAAATTGTCCTTTGGCGGATAAAAAGTCCGTTGTTTCACATAGATAGTAACGATGCAATAAACGTATTGAAATAATAATAGGTTGATTTGAAATAATAATAATTTAATTTGAAATAATAATAATGTAATTTGAAATAATAATAATTTAATTGTACCTATCTGAAAATACATACAAAACATCACGACCTTTACCTATCCCAAATGGGGTGGTAGTATCACAAACTAAATGTTTTTTTTAATGCACAACGGTTTGTACTTGATCTCAATCACACCTGATGTTAAGTGAAGATGAGGTCGAAAGTGGAAGCGTACTGACCCGGAAACCCCAACACATTTCTTAAGCAATGCAGCTCGACGACATTTTTAGCTAAAACACATGCATGCCTAACTATAACATGCTTAGTTTTTTATCCATCAATAAGTTAACTGTGTTTAACAAAAGTCTACCTAATTAAATATCAGTTAGAAATAGGGTTTTCTAAAAAAAATCTTTTTTTTTATCCACAACGGATTATCACTTCACCTCAATCACACCTGATATGAAGTGAAGATGAGGCCGAAGTACTGACCCGGAAACCCCATCTTATTTTGGGGGACTGGCTATCTTATCTCTGACAACCGGAACACAACAATGCTATTAACATTGCTGCTTGGCGGCAGATTTAGATAAGATGGTGGTAGCTAGCCAGGCGGACATTTAAAATGCCCTACCACCAACCAAACCGAGTACTTAAACATGTACCCCGCTGGGGATCGAACCCGCGACCTCCGAATCGTAAACTGCTAGAACTAAAACAAAAATTGCGACGAACAAAAAACCAGAAAAGCGTCTACGAGAAATACAATATACTAGAAAAAGAATTAAAGGATTTCGGAAACAAAGTTCGACTTCAAACGACAAGGAAAGATAAAATTGGATGCGAAGCAAGACAGCTAATTGAAAAAAGAAAGGAAATGCTCCAAGACCGGAAAAATAGAAGAAGCGACATATCAAATATTAGTAAGAATATAAACCTGAGTATAAGAAAACATAGAAACAAAGCTAGGACAACGATGATTAACCATCATATTGAAAGGACGGGAGGAGTGAAAAAAGCATTAAAAGAGTTATGCGAATCAACAGCTTGGGTACCAAAGCTTAAAGACAAAAACAAACTGGTTACTAAAAGAAAGGATATAATTAAAACGGCAACAGATTTCTATAGGCAACTCTACACAGATGCTCCCACCTACAATACTAACACAAGAAACATGGATCCGGACACAGATAGAGTCCCTCCCATATTAAGACAGGAAGTAATCAGTGCTATAACGTCACAAAAAAATAGAAAAGCTCCAGGGGAAGACAGAATAACAAATGAAATCCTGAAAGAAACAACAGAAGCTACAGTAGACACCATCACAGACATATTTAATGATATTTTAGTGTCAGAAGAAATACCAAAACAATGGACACGAACAACGATCGTCTTACTACATAAAAAAGGAGATAAAGAACAAATAAATAATTACAGACCAATAAGCCTCATGTCTAATATATATAAAATATTCTCAAAAATAATACTGGGACGAATGACCAAGAAATTAGACGAAAATCAGCCTATAGAACAAGCGGGCTTTCGAAGCAATTATTCCACAATTGATCACATACATACCTTAAAACAAGTAATTGAAAAATATAATGAACATAAGAGGACTTATTACATAGCATTCATAGACTACAACAAAGCGTTCGACTCTTTAAAACATCAAAACATATGGGACACACTACAGAAACAGGGAATAGAGGGCAAATACATCAACCTCATCAAACAGATCTATAGTAATGGCAAAGCCAAAATTAAACTAGAAACCAGTGGTGAAGAGTTCGATATACAGAAGGGAGTCAGACAAGGTGACCCTATGTCCCCGAAACTATTTTCAGCCGTACTAGAACAAGTATTTAGAAACTTGGATTGGAGCACAAAAGGACTCATGATAAACGGAGAACATCTACACCATTTGAGATTCGCAGACGATGTAGTACTGCTGTGCACAAGCCCAATAGAAATGCAAGAGATGCTGGACCAATTAGCCACAGAAAGTGAAAAAGTGGGGTTAACAATGAATTTGACAAAGACTAAACTATTGACAAATGGTCAGAAAGAAACAATAACACTGAAGAACAATACTACTATAGAGTACGTGGACAGTTACGAGTACTTGGGACAAACCATATCTCCGACAGACCAGATGGATAGGGAGATCGATAAAAGAATATGCAACACTTGGAAAAGGTATTGGTCACTGAAAGAGATAATGAAGAACAAGGATATTTCTCCCGCTCAGAAAGGCAAAGTACTGGACACGTGTATAACACCATGCCTTTCATACGGATGCCAAACGTGGGCCCTAACTAAGAAAAACTTAAGAAAACTGGAAGTGTGCCAAAATGCAATGCAAAGGAGTATGGTGGGTGTTAAGTTAAGAGACAGGGTAAAACTTACAGATATAAGACAAAAAACCAAAATCACCCCAATAACCTATGTAATACATAAAACGAAATGGAGATGGACGGGACATATGATTAGAGGAACAAATAAATGGTCACAAAAAGTCACATACTGGTACCCTAGAGAGGACAAGAGAAGAAGAGGGAGACAGATGCGAAGGTGGGTGGACGATATTAAAAGGGTCGCAGGAGCATGTTGGACGAGGAAGGCACAAGACAGAAAGGAGTGGAAAGTCTTAGAGGAGGCCTATGTCGGA
Organism: Oegoconia quadripuncta; assembly: GCA_949316235.1. Lineage (NCBI taxonomy): Eukaryota > Metazoa > Arthropoda > Insecta > Lepidoptera > Autostichidae > Oegoconia > Oegoconia quadripuncta. The sequence continues at coordinate 18,693,029 of OX438756.1, read as the reverse complement.
AGACAAACTGCTGGGGTTACTGATGGAGAAGAAATATGGAGCTGCTAAATTTAAAGATTTTCAATCAATTAAATTTAATAATAACAATAATTGTACTTATAGAAATGTAATTTGCGGAAATTAATTTGTATGAATTCGATAGATATAAGTAAAATTTTTTAATTTGAAATAATAACAATTTAATATGTAAAAATAATAATTTAATGTGAAAATAATAATAATAAAAATAAGCAAAAGTAATTGTGCATGCCAATATGTAAAAATGTGTAACTCTGCGAGAAATAAAGGCTATCTTTATCTTTATCTTTATCTTTACCACCAACCAAACCGAGTACTTAAACATGTACCCCGCTGGGGATCGAACCCGCGACCTCCGAATCGTAAACCCAATGTTGTCGCCACGACTTAATATTCTCCATATGTGTGTAAGGAAGGTTTGGGGCATATTAGCTATATGTGGCGAATAGTAACTAATGATAGTTATGTAAATTTGCTCACCTAGGTTCCTTGGGACGGTTACTGTGTCAGCCCCTTCCTTGTTCCTCAGGTAGCCCTTCCTTATTGCTTAGTTATTGCCATTGATTGTATATTCTATACATTGTCTGCTTCGCTATCTGTTGGGAAACTATGCCGGGCAGACACCACGGTATGTGGTGTCCCCGGCACTGAGTCGCACCGTAGCTAATGCTACGTAGACTCTTAGTGGGAACAAAACCCTTATCATGAAGGTCGCACCACCTCAGTGGTGACCTTACCGGTGGGGAACTTTGTCCCGTAGAACGTTATTGAGGGAATTAGGTGTACACCAACTGACCCTTCACTGTTGATTCTATCGTCATCGTACTCACAGCTTGACCATGAGACTCGGATAGACTTACACTCAACGATCCTGTCGCCCTGCGCACATCGCTGTGGGCGATGTCGGCACGACTACCCTACATAGGTACTTTAGGCATTATTATTACCTGCAATATACAATGAAAAGACATGTTTCCCATTTGAATGCCGTATAATCAGTGACAATTATATTAATACAAGGAATGCGGTTGCGCTTTGGTCAGCGTAAAGCTTCCGACATCACATATGTGACCGTGGGAATGCCTATATTGCATCTCCCCCGAAAAGTCGATGCCTCACCCCCCTTGCCAAAAGATGAAAGGTTACACATGTAATCTCGAACGTTAAAAAAGCTTATATTTTAAACATTATTTTAAAATCTTAACTAAATTTGACAATTACTGTCACTAACATGACAAAAAATTCTTAAAATAAATGTTACATGTAATAATATTACAAAATAGTTAATATTTAATACTTAATTAATTAGTCGTAAAACATTTTAGTGTTATTTTTGTGTATTAAAATTTCTTTATTGTTTTTTAAAATTTTAACATTTGGCGATATATCTTGGAGAACTTTATACGGACCTTCATAGACGCAATCAAGTTTAGTTCCGGTCTGGTTTTTCAACAGAACTAGATCTCCTGGTCTATATTTCTTTGTGTACGCATTTTTGTCGTACGTCATTTTTCGTAACTCTTTACTTTGAAGTAAATTATTTCTTGCGTCTGCATTTGCTCTTTGTAATCGATATTTAAGTTCTCTAGGGTAATCGTCAAAGTTGTACAATGGTTCTATTATATCTTTAGATAAATTGCTAGGTAGGCTACAAATCTTACCAAATACTAACTCGTATGGAGTATACTTTGTCATCGAATGCACTGTGGTGTTAAATGAAAAACACCAATATGGTACCCATTCGGACCAATCAGTTGTATTATTATCGCATTGAATTCTGAGATAGGCGGCCAAATGTTTATGGGTATTTTCTATTGAACCTAAAGTTTCATGATGGTATGGAGTGGAGAGTATTTTCTCAATACCTAGAAGTTTACACGTTTCTATGAAAATAGAAGATGTAAATTCTGTTCCCTTATCCGTTAGGACTTGCTTGGGAATACCATATCGCAGTATGAAATTATGCACGAAGGCTCTGGCTACTGTTTCAGCATCTTTTCGTGGGAGAGGATAGGCCTCTACAAACTTACTTAAATTACATTGCAATGTTAAAATATACTTATTACTATAGTTATCTATTTCTAACGGGCCCATAATATCTAAACTAATTAATTGAAATGCGGAATCAGGAGTGGAAGTTATGACCATTGGCTCCTTGACATTTCTGTTGGAATATTTTTGTTTTTGGCAACTTTTACATTTTTTAACATAGTGCTGTACATCACTAGTTAGACCGTTCCAAAAATAATATTTTTTAATATTATTAATCATACGATTTACCCCTGCATGACCACTGGACGGTAACAGGTGAAAATCATTTAAGATGATTTTTATTTCGTTTTTGTCGGTAATTCTTATAACATCTCGAGTTACAAGGAAACGTGGCGTTACGATTCCTAAATCTTTCATATTGCGCAATATATTTTTTATATGTTTTCCATTACTTTTATTCTTGATAATAAGTAGTTCTTTAATATTTAACCTTTTACATAGATTTTCTAAATCCCTCGCTAGCACGTTTTGCGTAGATAACGATCGGGAGTTCAGAATTATCGCTGATTGCGATGGCACAAAGGTAAAATTACCGGTATCTGATACTATATTTTGAGTCATATTTGTCTGAAAAAAATAATTCGATAATATCGTTAGGCTTCTTCAAAATCTCTACTGCAGTAGGTTGATCAGGCCTACGTGCCGTGGAGCTCTGAGGTTGCCCCTGACAGTTTGGTTCTCTATTCTCCAATCTTCTCCTTTGGGCTCTTGTTAACACGGAAACTACTTGATTTCCTATTTGCTTCAAATCTGACGACGTCATTGAAATTCTACTTAGCGGGTCGGCTACATTGGTGCGTCCCGGTATGTACTCTACTTCGAAGTCGTACTCCTCTAAATACAAACGGAACTTTGTTAAACGACTCGAAGGGTCTTTTAAACCGAATAAATATATAAGAGGTCTGTGATCGGTATAAATCTTAAATTTTCTACCGTATAAATAGGGTCTAAAATGACGCACTGGCCAAACAATAGCTAATAGTTCCAATTCAATGACTGGATACCTAGTCTCGGCTTGTTTCAAACTTCGACTGGCGTATGCAATAGCTTTTCCATTGCAGTTCGATAGTACGGCTCCTAGACCAATTCTGGAGGCATCTGTATGTAATTTAAATACGTTTGATTCTGAAAAGTCTGGATAATCTAAAACGGGTGGATTCGTGAGAGCTAATTTTAATTTTTCAAATGCAATTTGGCAATCTGATGTCCACTCAAATATGATACCTTTTCGACACAAATTGTTTAATGGATAAACAATGGCTGCGAAATGTGATATAAATCGTCGGTAATAATTGGCAAACGCGACGAAGCGTTTTACTTCATCGACGCTTGTTGGTACTGGGAAATTAGACATAGTTTCGATTTTTTTTGGGTCGGGAAATATACCTTGGGAAGTAATTCTATGTCCCAGATATACAATTTCCTTCCTAAGAAACTCGCACTTTACCGGATTGAGTTTTAAATTAACTTCTCGTAATCGATTCAGTACGCTAATGAGATTACTGTTATGGTGGGCCATTGACTGTCCTATGACTACGCAATCATCTAAATATATGAAACATTTGTTGTAGTTTAAGCCTGACATTGCTATAGTCATGAGCCTAGAGAATACACTGGCACTAGTTTTCAATCCCATAGGACATCGTTTCATTTGGTACTGTTTTCCTGCTGTAAATGCTGTACATTTACGCGATTCCTTGTCCAAAGAAAGTTGGTACATTTTATTTATACTGAAAGATGTATATTTGCGTGAATTAGGACTTAATGATAGCTGATAATAAGATTGTGATAAATCTAATTTCGAGAAATAGATGCTACCTGATAATGAGTCGAGAATTTCGGTTATGTTGGGTAATGGAAATTTGTCATCATTAATTTTGTTATTTAATTGCCTATAATCAATAACCAATCTCCATTTCTTCTCATTCGATCTATCAGCTTTCTTTGGCACTAACAGAACTGGACTTGACCACTCCGAGGTGGCTTCTTCTATGATGTCATTATCTATCATTTCTTGAACCTGTCTTTCTACTTCTCCTTTCAGAGCTTGAGGAATTCGGTACGGCTTGACATATGTGGGAGAGACGTTATCCTTCAACGTTATATTATGTTCCATTAAATTTGTAACAGATAACTTGTCTCCTGGTAATTGAAATACATCGGCGTATTTCGCACAAATATTCTCGATGTTAATTTTTTCCTCCTTATTCAAATAGTTTAAGTCAAGTAAATCAAACAACGTTTTTACGCGTTTCACGGACTTACTTTCTTCGCTAAATTGACATATCTCAAAACTACCTAAGGGATAAATATCTACCCTTGATAAATTAACACTGACTTCTTTATCCTTGGTGTTTAAAATTCTGATCGGAATGCGACCATTTTGTGGCCTGGCAATCATTCCGGCAATGAAAACTCCTTCCTCCATCTCTCTAGCTAAAATGACTGTATCATCATTCAAATAACAAGGTATGTATTTAATTACCTCGCAACGGGGAGGTATCAGGTATGTATACCTATCTCTACTATCTATATCCATGCGTATAGTGCAGTTGTTTTCTGAGGTTAACTGCAAACATTTAGTTTTGTAGTTAATGATAGCGTCATATCGCTCAAAAAAATTTTCTCCCAAAATTCCATCATTCGAACATGTCAAATTCTTAAAAACATAAAACTTCTGTGTAAAAATAATACCATTATAATCTAAATCTAAATAAACAAATCCTTCCGATACTAATTTTCCACTTACACCTTTAATCGTTATCATATCACGTTGCATTCTATTCATGTACTCGTTATTCCGACTAAGCCACTCGTGTTTCAAGACACAAAGGCTTGCACCGCTGTCAACTAACAAACTTATTGTATTACATGTACCTATACTAAATGATACTACGCTACTCGTATTGTAATTGAATACGATATGTTCACCTTTACTCATTGTAGGAACGAAAAAATTCGTTGCTAGGTGCGATTTTGGTATCGCTGTCACTAGAAGTGTCTACCTGGTGTGTATGTTGCACTCGTGGGAAGCGTGTGCTGCTAAGGTTAGCGCGGGAAGCGATGGTTGGGTAAACACCTCGCGCTGGGCCGCGCACTTGGCCTCTGTGGCCTGCGCGAGCGTGGGCGCGGAAAGATGATGTACCATTATAAAATGTCCTATTCAAGGGCGGGCGATAACTTTGCGAATGGCGCGCATTTTGATTTCGATAGGAATGATTGGGTCGACGTGAATGCGTTTGACCTCTGAAAAAATTATTTTGAGAACCTCGATATGTGTTAAAACGTCTGACTTTCATGACTTGCAGATCTTCATTAGCGCTCATTGACTGTTCATCTGAAGCGGCTCGAATCGCTTCTGGCAGAGACTCGAACTGGCGGGAAGCTATGATGGTACTGAGACGCGTGTTATTTAATCCGTCAGCAAAGCGTTTAATAGCTGTCTTCTCGTTAATGGGACGCAATACCTCATATTTGTTGTCGTCCCCGTCTGCCTGTGCTATGGTCAGATTGACAAATAATTGTTCTATATCTGACCCGTAGTTCTCTATAGATCTACGTCCTTGTTTGGCGCTAAAAAGTTGTGATTGAATTGCGACTGTGGATTTTTTTTGGATCAAATGCATTCGCATGTCCCTAATTAAAGCACTAACACTTACGTAATTGGACTGTAAACGTAACTTGGCGCTAGTTGATAGCCTAGTCTTCAGAACGAAATCGATCAGTTGTTTCTTTCCGTTATCATTTACCATGGAGCTGTATAGCTGAATGCTATCTATTAATTGTAACGTAACCTGCTCCGAACCGGTCATCACGGGAAGCAGAGCGATGGCCGTTTTTAAATCAAAATTATCTGACGTCATTTTAGATGTATCTTTAGAACTCTCCTTAGAAATAGTTAAACTCAAAATTTTACTATATATTCTATGTATATCCTGAATTATATTTTTTGTAATTTCTAAACTTTGGGCGCTTATCTCAGATTTCTCAACTTTTTCGCGAATCTCAGACAAAGTAAATTCCAAACGTCCATACACGTTTTGAGCTAGGATTAATTTATTTTGAGCTGTTTCTGATGTTTCTCTTCGGTCGGGTCCGATTTTAATCAAATATTCTTTTATGTCGTTTAAGCTTTTATAAATTGATCTCAGCTCAGTCAAAGGCATTACATGTAAATTTTAAAAGTACAACAAAAATATATCATCAATAAAAGAAAAAAATATATTTCGCTTAAGGCATGAGTAGGTAGGCACGCTATTCACTTATTATAATGTATCTCGTGACATTTATATAACATTACACAGACTTACTTGTATAGCTCGGTTAATATACTTCTATAATATTATGATGGGAAGAATAAGGCTGCGATGTTACGGATGCGGCGTCTCATGGTGACACGACGGCTGGATGCTGTAGTTGGCAGGTTTTCAGGTGAACTGATGATAGGGCCGGGTAATCCCTGGACACCTCTTCGGGCCGGGTACTCCCTGGACACCTCTTCGGGCCGGGTAATCCCTGGACACCTCTTCTAAACAGCAGCTAAAGCGATATCTTGACGTGATTGTGATATAGCGGCGATGGTAGCAGTGTTGAGCTCTCTTCTTAAGGTTTTAATAGCTTGTTTTCGGCACCTTTTGATTATGTAGTACGTGACGCATAACACAACCATTACAACAAGTGTGATGACGAGGATTTCGGACGTACTCGTTGAAGATTTGTGCGCAGTCTGTGCATCACCACTGGCAGTCTGGGCTATGATAACTTCGTCCTTGGAGTACGATTTGCCCATGTTTTGCTATAATTTTTGTCTTCTTCTTCTTGCTATCTTCTTTTTAATTCTTCTTATTTTCAATGCTTCTTTCTTCTGTCTTCATATATATTTGCTATATTTTTCTCTTCTTTATTTTTCTGTCTTCTTTTTTTTTTTTCAATATTGTTTTTCTTTCTCCGTCTTCATAATTTTTTTTTTTCTCTTCAAAATATCTCAATATCTTCTATCGTTCGTAAAGGCAGGGTCGCCATGGATTATGTGTACTTTTGGGTTAATTTAGGTTTATTTGTGATAACAATGAAAAGACATGTTTCCCATTTGAATGCCGTATAATCAGTGACAATTATATTAATACAAGGAATGCGGTTGCGCTTTGGTCAGCGTAAAGCTTCCGACATCACATATGTGACCGTGGGAATGCCTATATTGCATACCTCGTACTCATCATCATTCTTAGAATCACAAGTTGTCTCACGATTGCATCGTGTACAGACGGGCGAGGATTGCCCTTATCAGATACTTACGTTATTACATCACTTACTAATATTAAATATCGAACTAAAGATACTTCTTACAAACTTTATGTGCACTCACCAAAAGTGACAATCAAAGAGGGCGCCAAGAAGCTACAACACAGTGTTGCCAATTATTGAGTTGGCATTTCTTTATATTACATACAATTTATTTACAGAACAATCGCGACAATTCGCGACAAATGTTGTTTACATTGATACACTTATGAAATATACAGAACTGCACACGTGACAGTGTGTGAGCCCATCGCCGTTGAAACGTACAAAAATTATAGATGTTTTTTGGTGGAAAGTCCCTTAGTTGCCTTTTACGACACCCACGGGAAGAGACGGGTTAGTTCTATTCTATTTGAGTGCCGAAACCACAAAGCACTACTAACAGCTAGCTGCTGATAATAGAGGCTGAATAAATAACTTCGTTAATTTGGAGAACTATGTATGTTAGGTAATAGGACTTGTATATTTCAATGGCACTATTTATACGTAGATTCGTGACGCTAGAATACATAAAGTGGAATTCAGCTTAAAAACTGCTAAAAAAACTATATATATATTTTGTATTTTACGGGCCCATGTGGGATTATTTACCATAAAATTTACTATGACACTCTAGGGACTAAGACGAATCGAACGACACCTTGCTTTTCCAAATTAGTCAAGCCGTTGAGGCTACAGGAAGTAACATAGAAATCTGCATACATACTTGTACTATCGATTTATGTAACTGGTAACCATCCAATCTACTGGAAACTAACGCCATCTATGAAATCATACTGTACTTGCTAGCAGCGGGCGAAGTGTGAGTTTTGTTTCGACTTAACTTTACTACCGCGTTCACGTTTACGTGACGATTTGTATGAAGAAATGTGCAGCGCCTCTAGCGGATAGTTTGCAAAACGATTTTTTTTCATAGATAATTTTAATAACAATAAATACTAACAGATATTTAATTAGGTAGACTTTTGTTAAACATAGTTACCTTATTGATGGATACAAGACTATGCATGGTATAGTTAGGCATGCATGTGTTTTTAGCTGAAAATGTCGTCGAGCTGCATTGCTTAAGAAATGAGAACTAATATTTTGTAAGGATAATTTCCCTAAATGTTTGGAATGAAAAGAAATACCCATAAATGAAGCATCATGGATGTTTATATAAATATTTATGTATGTTTATCCGTTATCCGTAGTACAAGCTTTGCTTAGTTTGGGACTAGATGATTGGTGTAAGTGTCCGAAATATTTATATAATAGGTCTTTACCTATGAAATTGCCGTTCTGCAGTACTGGCCATTTCAAATCAAAATAATTTTTGTTTGGCTAAGAATTTATTCTAATTTCAAATTAATTTTATTTTAAAAACATGGAATTCTTTTTCCAAAATTTGTTTATTGATTAGTGTTACATGTTCATCGCATTTCAATCTTTTTCGTCATCATGGATACGTTAAAAATTCGAGTAATTATTGAATATGAGTACCTACCGTCGTGGCAGCAACGCGGCACAAGCGGAACGCAACATCAACGACGTTTACGGAGCTAACACTACAAACCAACGCACCACCTGTTATTGGTTTGCTCGCTTCCGTTCTGGGAATTTCGACCTGAAAAATTAACCTCGCGGTCGTCCGTAGACTTTGGTCGACAATGACGAATTAAAGGCGATTGTGGAAGCTGATGATACACAATCTACGGCTGAATTAGCTGCAGCTTTCGACGTTAGCGTCAAAACAATATTGGTCCATTTGCGTCAAATTGGCAAGGTAAAAAAAGCTTGACAAATGGGTGCCCCACGAACTCAATGATCGCCAGCGCGAAGTACGTGTCGAGACGTGCCCCTTGCACTGCTTAACAGACACACGAATGATGGAATTTTGAACCGCATTGTTACCTGCGATTAAACATGGATTCTGTTTGATAACCGCAAGCGCTCAGCAAGTTGGTTGGATCCTGGTTCAGCACCTAAACAATGCCCTAAACGAAAACTTACCCCTAGAAAAGTGATGGTCACTGTTTGGTGGTCTAGCGCCGGTGTGATTCATCACAGCTTCTTACCAAACGGGATGAGCATTACTGCAGATGTGTACTGTGAAGAACTGAACACAATGATGGAAAAGCTCGCTATGCTCCGCTGCTCCTGTACGACAACGCGCGACCTCATACTGTACAGCAGACGGTCTCCAAGTTGCAAGAACTGGGGTTGGAAGCTCTCCGTCATCCGCCCTACTCACCAGAACTTGCGCCTATAGACTACTACTTTTTCCAGAATTTGGATAACTTCTTGGCATGAAAAAAATTCAATACCCGAGAGACAGTACAAAATGCCTTTGAAGAATTTGTTGCCTCTCGTCCAGCTGATTTCTTTAAGAAGGGCATCAATAAACTGTCACTGCGTTGGCAAAGATGCATTGATTGCATGGGTGATTACTTCGATTAATACAAATAAAAAATACATGAAAAAAATTCGTTTAAATTTTTTCATACAAAACGGCAATTTCATAGGTAAAGACCTAATATTAGTTACATTTTGTGAATATCCTTGTCTGTATGGGAAATTACTTAACAAAGGCGTTCTGTTCACGCTGAATTTACCTCATTAAAGTGTTAAAATGTGGTAAAACGGTCCTTTGCTTCGGCTCGGACGCGACATTATACTATTAAAATAAAGCCTTTGTATTAAACAGGCCAACTGGCCAACAACCGCAACGTTAATAATGTTATCTGCCTTAATTGTGTTGAGAAATACTTAACTATAATATTATAATATGAAACGAGCGACCTGTAAAAAGGTTCCAATGGACGCGGGATAAAAGTTGTAAGGACCGCGGCAAAGCTACAAAGGTGAGTAAAGTAATTTTTTGATTGACGACATCACGCATAGCATAGTGGCACGAAAAAGGCCGAGTCCGGGTTGATGTTTTTTTGAAAACGAATCTGGCTTACGCCCTAAATGGACGGTGTGAGAGCTTCTACAAGTCATTCGTAATAGTGTCCGGCTTTTGCTTAAACGCATGGCTTTGTTTAAAAACTTCATCACCATTAGCAACTGTTGGGGCACAGCTTGCTCTTACTGGGAGAGGGCATAATCCACTATGGACCGTGTCAGATAAGTGGCCATCTGACGGTCCAATGTTTTAAGTCGTCATGTAGGCTATACCGGCTTGGCTTAACGATTGCTTTCAATTTGGTTACCCAACCAAGGATTTTTCGATTACCTTTGCTAGTCGAAAACGAATAGCGAGTGAAATAATTTTTTTTTTTTTTTTAATATGAGAGAGCGGCTAACGAGCATGCGGGTCACCTGATGGAAAGTAATCACCGCCGCCCATGGACACCCGCAACACCAAAAGGGTCACAGATGCGTTGCCGGCCTTTGAGGAAGGTGTAGGCTCGCTTCTTGAAGGTTCCAATGTCGTACTCGTTCGGGAATACCGCTGCCGGAAGTCCGTTCCACAGGGTGGTCGTACGTGGCAAGAAATTTCTTGAGAAACGTACAGTGGTAGACTTCCACTCATCCAGGTGATGTGGATGGAAATTTAATTTTCTCCGAGAAGTGTATCGGTTAAATTGAGCAGCGGGTATTAGCTCGAACAGTTCTTCAGAACACTCCCCATGAAATAAGCGATAGAGAATGCAGAGGGACGCGACGTCTCTTCGCAACGCCAGGGGATCCAGTCGCTCGGTGAGACTCTCTTGGCCGACAATTCGGACTGCGCGACGTTGAACGCGGTCAAAAGGAAGAAGCTGGTACTGAGGTGCCCCAGCCCATAGGTGAGAACAATACTCCACGTGCGGCCGAACTTGCGCCTTATAAAGTTGGAGGCGGTGAGCCGGCGTGAAGTAACGAGCCGCTCTACTGAGGACACCTAACTTTTTGGAGGCCAACTTGGCCTTATCCTCCAGATGACCGCGGAATTGAACGCTACTGGAGATGTTCACTCCGAGAATCCCAATACTCAGCTTAACGTCAAGGGGAGTGCTCTGAAATTGAAGAGACAGGGGAAATGGAATCTTCTTTGCGGTGAATGCGCAAACTTGTGTCTTTTTAGGGTTAAACTTAACTAGGTTGAGAATGCCCCAATTAGAGACTTGGTCTAGTGAAGTCTCGATTTCAGACACAAGCTTGTCCCGACACTCATCAACGTGCACCCGAGAAAGATTAGCACGGCCGGCATATAAGGCATCACCCGTACTGTCATCCGCATAACAATGGAAGTCACAGGTTTGTAACATGTCATTGACATGCAGAAGAAACAGGGTGGGGGATAGTACGCAGCCTTGCGGGACTCCAGCGTTCACGGGTTTTAACTCAGAGCAAGAACCGTCGACAACGACTTTAATGCTACGTTCCGTGAGAAAGCTGGCAACCCATTTGCAAAAATTCTCGGGCAGCCCAAAGGAAGGAAGCTTCGAAAGAAGCACTTTGTGCCATACCCGATCAAAGGCTTTCGCTATGTCCAAACTGACAGCCAACGCCTCGCCCTTGCTCTCTACCGCCTCCGCCCATCTATGCGTCAAGTAGACAAGAAGATCACCAGCTGATCGACCCCTACGGAATCCGTACTGACGATCATTGAGCAGCTGGTGCTCATCCAAGTACTGCAAGAGCTGGCAGTTTATAATGCTTTCCATTATTTTGGAGAGCAGGGACGTAATGGCTATAGGTCTGTAGTTTCCTGGATCTGAGCTGTCGCCTTTTTTAGGGATCGGGTGCACTAAGGCCGTCTTCCAGGAGTTTGGTACTACGCCTGTGGAGTACGAGTGTCGGAACAAACGCGCCAATACCGGAGCCAACTCTGGAGCACAATTTTTCAGCACAATGGGAGGGATACCGTCAGGCCCACAAGACTTATGAATATCAAGGGAGAAAAGTGCTTTACGCACAGATTTTTGAGTGAACTGGACTTCCAGCATAGAACTTCCACATTGTGGAATGGTTGGAGGTGGCTTCTCCCCATCATCCAAAGTCGAGTTGGACGCAAAAAGAGATCCCAAAAGCTCAGCTTTCTCCTTTGCGTCATGGGCCAGTACGTCACCCTCCCTGAGCAGTGGTGGAAAAGAAGGCACACAGAAATTCCCCTGGACAGCTTTGGCAAGAGACCAAAATGCACGTGTCCCCGAAGGTAGACGGGCCAGCCTTTCACCAATTCTGCCGATGTGCTCTGACTTAGCTTTGGCCACAACTCTTTTGAGGGATCTGGAGGCAAAGTTATACTCTTTTTTAAGTTCTTTCGCTTTAGGATCTTTAGCTGCCATTGCAATGGCCCAGGCTTGGAATTTCTCCTGCTTTCGACGTGACGCCAATTTGCAGGGTAAAGCAAACCAGGGCTGGGACTTTCCACCAACGGGTACCACAGAACTTGGAACAAAAAGTTCCATTCCCTGGAGCACCACGTCGGCGACAGAATCGGCAATGGCGTTGGAATCCACTAGCGAGAAGCAAACCTGCCCCCATGGGTAGGATGAAAAGAACATCCGCATCCCATCCCAATCTGCTGACCTATAGTGCCAAACACGACGGCAGCCCGTGGTACGGGACGGTATGTGGCGCGTGAGTGGCACTACGCTCCGAATTAGACAATGGTCAGAGGAGCCCAGTGGGGCATCGACAGTGACCTGATAGCCGCTCGGATTTGAGGTCAGCAGGAGATCCAACAGTGAAGGTGTATGGTCTTCCACATCTGGAATTCGCGTATGCGAAGGGACCACCTGTGTCAGACCATAGGCCAAAGCAAAGTTATGGAGAGATCTACCCGCGTGGTCAGTTTTTTGTGACCCGAGCCATTCAGAGTGATGGGCGTTGAAATCGCCCAGAAGTACAATCACAGCGGATGGGATCTCTCGTAGCACGGAATCAGTTGCCGCTTCGAGGTGCTCAAGGAGTCGGTCGGTTTCGGAGTCACCGCTGTGGGATCTGTATAGGCACGCGTAAACACGGGGATGGTCGTCACAGTTTACGCACAGCCAGATGATAGACAGATCCCTACCTTCAAGGTTGCCCAGACGGCGGACGCAGACATCGCCCCTGACGTACACGCATACACCTGCGCGGGGCACAAATCTATGTTCGATTTTGTACCCGGGGTAATTCAAGTATGACGTGTCGGCAGGTGGCGATATCTGAGTCTCCGTCAAAAAGAGCAAGGCCGGCTTTTCCGCCTCGAGGTGATGGTGGACGGAGTTCAGGTTCGAGTGGATCCCCCTGATATTGCAAAAGTGCACACGGAGCGCAGGACAGGGTGCCGTTTGGTTTCTGCTCTTGCCGCAGGCAGGTACGAGCGGATTTTTGCCCACCCCAGAATACATAGGGCAGCCTGAGCGATGCTCAGGGAGGGATTCTCCAGCACTGATAGTGCTGGTACCCTCCTGGGGTACTAACTCTTTAAATACCGCTACCATTCTGGAGTGAGACTGGGAGATTGGGCCTCCGGCGCCCTCGCTCACCGGACGAAGCGCAGAGGCAAAATGCCACTACTCAGACGTCGGTCTTCTGCGAGAGGGTGGTACTTCCCCGGTCGAGCCGGCCCATTCATGCTGCAAGCTAAAAGATTACAGCGTGGCTCTACCACTACAAAATAAGTACAGATAGATACCTATTACTTATTTTTTTACATAAAAACGCTGTCAGATAGATAGTAATAGTTAGCATGTGTTGGGGTTTCCGGGTCAGTACGCTTCCACCTTCGACCTCATCTTCACTTAACATCAGGTGTGATTGAGGTCAAGTACCAATCCGTTGTGCATAAAAAAAAAAAGCATGGTTTGGGCACATTATGAAGAGATATGAAAGGCACGTAACAAGACGAGTGCTAAGTATGAATGTGGAGGGATACAGAGGTAGAGCAAGGCCGAAGAAGGTGTGTGTTAATTGAAAATTAACATGTGGCAACACCACGCCGCTATTTCCGTTTCCTGTCAATGGCTCATTTTTCACTCTTCACCTTTTCACCGAAGTGACGCCATAAAATGGCCGCGCATACGCATATTTAGTAACATACGATATCATTATGTGAAAGTGTCAATAGTTGCTCGCTGAATTATATTAGATTATGTGAAATTATCTTTCATTGCTGGCTCCACCCCAACAACACTTCAAAGCAGACGAACCGTGCATCACTACTGTGTCAACGGCAGACGAGTCTTGAGGGGGACTTGCCCTGCCTGTCTTCGAGAGCCGCGACGTCCAGCGAGAGCTGCAGCTTCGAAGCAGCACGGAAACAATATCCAAGTCAAGCAAATTATCCACAGGTTTGGTAGCCCATGAGCGAAATCAAACCAACCCAATCAATCAATCGCATCATCACATTTATTTTACAGTGTGGGTAGACTACGTGAGGAATAATATGTGTGTGAAAGGGCTCACCCCTTTCACACACATATATATACGGAGATGACGGTTGAGAGAGCAGAGTGGAAGAGGAAGACATGATAAGGACAGAAAAAAATGCTGTCAGTAATTTCAATTGTAGTTAGCTAATAAAACGCGTGTCATTGTTCGGAATATGAGGACTAATAAAGTCACAATTTTACTACGCAGCTCTATGTCAGTAATGGGGCGCACAGCCGCGTCCGCGATTTATATGCCATATAAAAGTTATGTTCCGGATCTAATAAGGGATAGCTATAAACGAGAGTTTGTTCTATTCGATTACCTATTCGTGCAAATTACGGGACCATCGAAATGGAATCAATCATGAGCAGGATACTGCTCTATTTATATTATGACTTTCGATCAAACAAGTTTGGGTCTTTAGCAGGTATTCACAGCCGTTATTCGTCAATACTTACATACAATGGAGTTCAGTGTGCGAGGTGCGAGTTTTGTCTCGTTTTTAACTTTACTATAAAAAGTATCTATGAAAAAAATCGTTTTGCAAACTATCCGCTGCACATTTCTTCATACAAATCGTCACATAAACGTGAACGCGGTAGTAAAGTTAAGTCGAAACAAAACTCACAATCCGCCCTCAGCTATTTCCCTAACGTCAAATAGTTGTTTAAGTAGTGCTCAGTGAATGCCCGGGTCAGTACGCTTCCACTTTCGGCCTCATCTTCACTTAACAGCAGGTGTGATTGAGGTCAAGAGCTAACCAAAAAAAAAAGGAATATAATGGAGTCTATGGCTTTATATCCATTAATGCACATAAATGACAAAAAAGTCTGTCCTCTGTAGTGCTTATTTTCACAAAGCATAATAAATTATTAATTAAATTTATTAAAAATTAAAATTATTAAAAAAATGCATCACTTACCACAGAAAAGTGACCAAAAAACATGTGAGTATATCTTTTGAGTTTAAACAAACAATATATTACTCTTAAAATTCATATTTTTGATCAATATTGTATTTTTTTTTTTGAGTAGAAAATTTGCTGTTATAGGGCTATAGCAAAGAGAATATAATCACTACGTGCCTATAGTAAATTTTTTCTTGCACTGTTACAGGTTGTGGGCACAGACTAAAAAAAATTTTGGTTGTGCGCAGTTTTGGTTCGGCCCATTTATTCTCAGCAGTACTATTAGTTCCCCAGGATTCTAAGAGATAGCGCTGTTTTATCTACTAAAAAAAGCGCGAAAAAGATTTGTTCACTCGACCGTAATGTGCCTACAGGATATAAATCAATGTTTTTATGTTATTTTAGGAACTATAATGTAAAATTATTATTTTTTAGTATGAGGTAGCTATTCGTGTTATTTGCTACCACCCATATATTGTTGTACTATGGTTTCCTCATGGCAAACAAGAATAGAATATATTATATATAAATATACACATAAACACTCACGCTATACACCCACACCCCCATACATACATATACACACACAGACCCACACACACCCACCCACACACACACCCCCGCACCCCCTCTCACACACACAATTAAAGTTTTTGGACACATACTGACCATATTGTCTCACAATGAGAGAGCCACTCCAGAGGGTGAGAGGCTGGTGATCTGTCACACAGGTTTCCTAGTTCGGACACCAGTCTCTCTCAAAAACTATTTTATATAAGTACGTCATAATTTTAAGCACCTATTGTTAAATATTGTACCTACATTTTTGTGAGAGAAAATAAAAACATTTTGTATTTGTTATTTTATTTTATTTTATTGATAATAAATTGTTGTTGTATTTGTATACAACCATATAATATGGTCTTGGTTCTATTATAGTTAGGGAATTATTTGAATTATGTCTGATGTAGTTTAGGATCGAAGGTGGAAGACGCTCACCCAGAGCCCCTAATTTGTTAAATTTTGAGCACAATGCTCACTGAAAGGACTACCTACGCGAAATTATCAGCAGAGGTTTGATAGTATCTACAGAACTATTCAAGCCAATGGTAGGGGTATTTCCATATAACTTTTGTGGCTGAGGAAGAAATATTCAAACAGAATTTTATAGAGGCGCACTAAATGTATACAGGGTGATCCTGAAATCAAGAGTAGGAAGCGCAGGTTTTCAGTGAACGGATCTTTGCAGTGCGACAGATAGTCTTGAAATTCAAAAAGGTTTCTTCTTTGTATTAATATTCAGTTTTGAAAGTTTAATGATGAAAATACCTATGTCGTTTCGGCGTAGAGACTATTCTGATTAAAAGTTGACGCAAGTAAGGAACAATCAACAATAACCAGGTAATACCTATTTAACAGGAGAATAGTACAGTTCTCAACCCCATTCTAATGGGTAAAAAAACAAACTGAAGTCACCGTAACCTTGTAATACAGCTACAAAAGTGATATTGGTGTCGATTCGGATGTACACCGACTAAACTAAACTAAACCAAACTAAAACCAGTTTTGGAGTAGTACTGTCTCTTTTTCCCTGGAACAGTACGATGCGACGGCACCACTCCAAAACTGGTTTTAGTTTAGTTTAGTTTAGTTTAGTTGGTGTACATCCGAATCGACACCATTGTATATTTTTGCCGCGCGTGGATGTCGAAATATGTAGGAATAACCGCCTCCGTGGCTCAATGTAAACAAAATTGGGTTTACAATTCAGAGGTCGCGGGTTCGATCCCCAGCGGGGTACATGTTTAAGTACTCGGTTTGGTTGGTGGTAGGGAATCTTAAATGTCCGCCTGGCTAGCTACCACCATCTTATCTAAATCTGCCGCCAAGCAGCAATGTTAATAACATTGTTGTGTTCCGGTTGTCAGAGATAAGATAGCCAGTCCCCCAAAAGTGTTGGGGTTTTCGGGTCAGTACACCTTCGACCTCATGTTCACTTAACATCAGGTGTGATTAAGGTCAAGTACCAACCCGTTGTTGGTACAACAAAAAAAAAAGAATACAAAGAAAATCATATAAATACAAAATATAAAGTTATTCCAAATTAATACAATGTGTGTTGTTTAACGTGTCCTAAAATAATCTTTATTATAGTGTAATAACAACTTGTGTAATACAGTGTGTTACCAGCATGCGGGCATTTCTTGATACAATGTAGAGATACATCGTATCCAAAGCAAAAAAAAAAGAATAAACATTACAAAAAAAAAAAAAACTGAATTTGTTTAAGATCCCAATTCATTCCATTCATTTCAGAAAAATTACTGATGTATTGAGTATCTCCAGTTTTAATAAATGCCCGTATGCCGGTAACACACTGCATGTTAAATATTTGAACGACCTAACAACTATACTATTATGCTCTTTTATATATTCAAGTGCCGCTCAGTTTAAGTGATATATGAGGTACTCCTGTACATAGAGGCATAGGTACGTGTATCGTAAATTGCATAGAATTAAAAGGTCATGTAGCTACCCAACCCAGACCGATTTTGTTGGACTACTTATCTACAAAAGGCCTTCTCTGTATCTAAAATTTAACAATAAATCAAGTTCCTTTATGTCTTTCTTAAAAACAATGTAGTCTATGACACTAGAGTAAGTAGTATAGTGAAAGAATTTTCAGATTCGATTCAGTAGTTACAGATATTAGTTCATACAAACAATTTTACCTTATTTGAATTCTTTATGATATTAGTGAAGAAATGCCTTCACCTGCAAAACAGCCTGTATACGTACTCGGACCAAAGTAGTGGAGGAACTGCGACCTAAATAGTACAGAAGCTGAATTCAGTTGCCTGAGTAATTTCAGGATAAACGCTCTAGTGGTTTGTGGGGTACACTTTACCCCTTCGACTTCTAAACCTGTATACGAAAAATTAATAACGCGTAAGTTTGTAGTTACGTCACAGTATAACCATTATGGTTATAATGGGGTTACGTTATGTACAAGTATATACATAACGTCACGACTTCTATCCTAAACGAGGTGGTCCTAGATATCCGAAACAGTAACGTTTGGGTGTTAAGTTTAAGCTTGGAACAACATAGTCCAGTAAAGGTACAATTTTAACTTCGTATACATTGGGTCTTTAACTACGAAATTTGTGTTTTTTTTCTTATTTAATCATATGTACCAATTCCTGCGATTTTCAAAGCTATATCCAAATTTGTTTTTTATTTGGAAAATGGAATATTATTTCATAATAAAAAATATTTGAACAGAGCTCTTTTCAATTGCTTCTTATAATCATTTCTTAGATTCGCTGAAACTTTTATAAAGCGGTTACTTTTAAAAATTAACGCTGCCTATACTTAAATTAATGTTATCCGATAATACACACAAAGTTTAGCTGGATTTGCCGTTCCCAAAAAAAATCAAAAATGTTTGTATGGAGAAAACAGTCTTAATGAAATTCTTCATACAAAACGCCAATTTCATAAGGACCAATATAATTTTAAAGGTCGCAATTTTTACACATGGATAAGAGTACCCGTCAGTGATAGAATAAAAATGTTTTCTAACAAATAGCTTGGTTTAGATATAGTATAGGTATTTATTAATAAAACATAGACTATTAGATTAAAATTACCACTGTGAATATCATTGCGTCGGATCGAAATCGATGATTAACTTCTTTATGAAAAATTTTATCGAGGGCAAATATCACGACCCAATAAACTATTTTTAGAACATAATAATATAGAGTATTGAGTATTTTTTTAGAAAATTATTTTTGGAGATCTTAACATCTTCTACAACGCAACGCAGTTTACAGTGGTAACTATAATTTAATAATACATGTTTTATAACTAAATATCCATACTATACAGCATGGCTATGGTACAGCAAGCTACAGAATGGATACATAGAAATCTACTTTTTTTTATGCACGACGGGTTCGTACCTGACCTCAATCACACCTGCTGTTAAGTGAAGATGAGGTCGAAGGTGGAAGCGTACCTACTGACCCGGATACCCCAACACATTTGGGGGATTGGCTATCTTATCTCTGACAACCGGAACACAACAATGCTATTAACATTGCTGCTTAGCGGCTATAAGATGGTGGTAGCTAGCCAGGCGGATATTTTAAAATGCCCTACCACCAACCAAACCGAGTACTTAAACATGTACCCCACTGGGATCGAATCCGCGACCTCCGAATCGTAAACCCAATGTTGTTTAAACGACATACGCGGTTAAACGACATACAGCTACTACATACGGCTACCTCCATACATACACTCACAAAACATAACCCTCCCGTTCGGGGTTGTCAGGTAATAAAAACAAGAACCATAGAAACTTTTTGCTAAGATTTGTTGATTCAAATATCATATTTTGTCATTGACGTAACAAAGATTACAATTCTTATACTCGTAGTACTTTATTAAAAGATAGAAGTCAGACGGAATAAATCATTATATTCATCATACAAACATTTTATCTCTAGCCGGTATCGAACCCGCAACCGTTGGTTTCGCAGACATTCACACGGTCTACATTGTTATATTGTAAATATATAAATTCATTGACATAAACTACACAAACATCTACCTACTTCAACAATCTGACACAGAGTCCTTAGAGAATGGAATTTAATCAGAGACCAGCTCTTGTTTGATTGGCTTACTGCAAACAGTCTCCACCGTTGCAATATCGGATGAAGTGGAGATTCTCTGGGTGGCTTGTTGCTTTGTTGTATAGCACAAAGGCTTTGAGGTATTATGCAAGAAAATACAACATACCTACACCAAAGGATATAGGTACAAGATGGGCGTTTTCAGAACAACTTCTGAAAACTAATCGTCGAAACTTTTTAACGATATCTACAAATTTTTTCTTAGTCCATGATTGCAAAAAGCAAAGACAGTGAATGATGACGATATCCAATTTTTTCTGGGTTTAGTCTCCTCCAAACACACATCGGTGTCGATTCGGATGTACACCAACTAAACTAAACTAAACCATTATTGCTATAAATCTTAATGTTTTGTCTTTTGTTAATTGTGTTCCTATAAGAGTGATGTTTTGTTAATAAATAAATAAATAAATAATAAATAAATATCCTTAGACGTACACACAGCGCCATCTAGTTCCACAGTAAGCAACTATAATAGGCTTGTGTTGTGGATACCAGATGGTTGATATAATACATAAATGCATTTTTTTTTTGGTAAATAAATACTTATGATAAATGAAAACATCCATAACTCGGGTACATATGTCCGTGTTCATCATACAAACATATGCCCCTAGCGGGATTCGAAGCCGCAACCTTTTGGTATAGTGATCAGAGTTGATAACCACTACACCAAACAGGTCGTCACTGTATTGTTCGTATCGTTAATGTATTGGTCTATACTTTTAGGTATCGCTCTTTGTCTGCAATAAAAAACTTTAAATTCGTTTTTCCTTCCGAGGGTTTGCTGGAAGAAATCTCTTACAGAGATAAGATCGCCTTTTGTGTATTGCAATTTCTGTCCTATGTTTGTTCATATATGCAATAAAGTGTTAAATAAAAAATAAAATAAATAAATAAAAATAAACTAAAACCAGTTTTAAAGTAGTAGTCTCTTTCTCCCTGGAACAGTACGATTCGACGGCACACGTACTCTTTGTGAATCCGCATGAAAATCAAATAGGGACTCATCGGTAAAAACACTACAGACCACTGGTATCTTCCCAGAGCAAATGTTCTCGAGCCCACTGTAATCCTCGTCCACGATTTCCTCTGCATAGTGCTGGAGTACAAAGCGGTCTGCGAGCATGAAGGTGAGCCTCGTGCAGTCATCTCCTGATTAGATTTATTATATCCAGGCTGGCCCTTAAGGTGACCATCATACCCTGACTCGAACGTTGGATCCGCCCTTACCTGTTTGGCATTCTAATCCTGATTGATTTGATTGTGGTAAATATAGTAAGCAAACAAAAAACTGCATACGTCTATCTATGTATATTACGACATAATAATTCAAACCTAGCAGTAGCATAGAGGAATAACACTACACCGGCAGCAGTGTCCAAGATCGGTAACGTGCCTCTGACAGAAGCTATAAAAACAAGTTCCAACCCTTATCAGTTAAAGCAATCGTCAGCGTTATTGGTTTTTGGGGCAAAAATGGACGTATAATTTAGAAATAGCATTGTTTGCGGCCGTGAAATTTTATTTGAAATTAAATCGTCAATATAGGGCTTGGGACTGGATTTTGTCACAAACATTTATGGTATGAAACGTAACGGGAACCATTCATGTACCTAGTTATTATTCAGTTCGTTCTCTCTTTCTGATACGTCTTGACTTCAGTATAAACAGGTGTCGCTGTGGAATGTGACCCTACGGTCCGCTCGCTAGGGTCGGTGCTGCATACATTGTATTAAATGCGCAACGCAGATACTTTCAAACCGTAAGCTTTACTACGCTGGAAACCAAGCAATACTAAAGATGCGAAAGGTACGTACGCTTCCACCTTCATCTTCACTTAACATCAGGTTTGATTGAGGTCAAGTACGAAACCGTCGTGCTTAAAAAAAAAGATATCTTCCTCCGGACTCCGCAATAAGTTGGCCAATGACCCCATATAGAGAGTGTTAAGTTTATATTCTTTAGGCATAAACTAGAACTCTTTTGATATTTATATACTCTATTGTGTGGCTATGTCTTGCTTCTCATGGTATCGTAAATTCCTTACAAATTAATAAAACTATTATATGTGCAATAAAGCATACATTTTTATATGGTACGAAGGCAGAAGACTAGTGGGCTATTCAACGAGGCAATGCCGCCAGCCTACTCGGGATCCTTCCGGCCGTGCAAGACATGGACAATTTTTTAATTTATCTAATTCATTATTTTGTTTAGGTAATCTTTAGTTGGTTAAATTTATTTTGTTATTAGTGATAATTTATAATAGAGAAATAGGTAGGCACTTAGTATTTTTGCATTAACATTTCCTCGAATATATAAATCCAAATAGAATTGTCCACTTTAATAGCAAGAAAGCGAAATGTAAAATCTGATTAGCCTTTGCCCTTTTGCTGCCGAGTGGTGAATGCGCTTCGATATAATCTAATTAATTCGACAAAAGTCCATGAGCATTTCTAAAGTACGAAGTTATAATATAAGAGTACGTTGAAATGGCCACTAATAGTACATGAGTAAAGAAATTGTGCTAATAGGAGGCCCCAGAAAAAGCGGCTGCTAACCGCTGTATGCGAGAATAACACCAAGCAGAATGATTGTTGCGGTCGAATATTTTGTATGTGTATGTATAAATAACGCTTTAGCTATTTATCAAGAGGTATGAGAACGATCAAAATGGTCAATATAGAACAATAAGAATGTAATGACGTCTGTCTATCTGGGTGGGCTGAGAGGCAGCGCTGACATAAAAGGCGAATGTCAATCGAGCTTTAACGATGCGCTGACTGAACTACAGCTGTGCCTAGCCACCTCAATGTCTTTGCCCTTATAAGTGCAACTACCGAGCTTTCAAGCATTTTTGCCACTCGTATACTGCCACTAATACTTGCGGTAGCCTTCTGGTACCGCCACGCTCACTGCATCTAGGCGCAGTCCGTGGTGTACACGAAAGCAGGAGGCTGAGCTTCACTCTACCTCATTCCCCATAGGGATGGCCATGTTACATTTCATTGGCTACACTTCCATTTTCCAAGGGGGAATGTGGGACACCTCTTTTCTTACTTACACACCCTATTTCTTTCTTTAATTAGTCTGGGGTCCATGATAGCAATAGAGTCACGTAGGACACCGACTACCTTCAGCAGTCTACTGTCGATCCTAACTTATCTTGGGAGGAGTGTGGATGTGGGATTGATTGTCTTAAATGCTGCTAATAACAGCTATATTTAGCTTGCCTTTAATAATATCTAATATTACATAAATGCACCCAATCTACAAATACACATTGTGTGCATTTGTAAAGTCGTTTCTTGAAATTTGTGCCATTGTAAAGGGCTGTGTTTGCGAAGTTAAAATTGATATCATAAATGATGACAATATAAGGCACATGTTATTGGAGCTTATGGAGGGAGAAATAACAATTGGATATGCACTTGAAAAATTTGCTTTAGGTATACAGGGCGTCCCAAAGTTATGGGACATGAAGGGGAAGTACCTTAAATATTGTAGATAGTGAATTTTGCTCAAAGAAGACTTTATGTTATTTTTAAAAGTTAGTAATTCTGCATTCATAGATTTTCTAAAAATTACTTGCTTCGGCTGGGAATCGAACCGACTTAAATGTGAAAAAAAAAACACCCTACTTTTATGATGCCAATCGAAAGAATAGCTAAAAAATAATAACTCTGCCTAAGTAACATAGTATTTTAAAAGAAAGGAACAACATAAAATGATTGAGTCAAATTTCAAGAAAGTTATTTATTGCCGACGACGTTCGAAAAGTAGCGATATTATCATTCCAAAGATAGCATTGATTATTCGTAAATAAGTACCCACTTCATAAAATCAACAGGCAGCGGGCTCATTAAAAGATTGGCGATTTGCGTAAAACAAGAGGGATCACATTTTGAGCATTTAATTAATTAATTTACAAAAAAATACCTACTTAATTGACTACGGCAGTTTCATGTATGTTTTTTATTTGATTAAAATGATTAATTTCACGTTGTTCCTTTCTTTTAAAATACTATGTTACTTAGGCAGAGTTATTATTTTTTAGCTATTCTTTCGATTGGCATCATAAAAGTAGGGTGTTTTTTTTTTCACATTTGAGTCGGTTCGATTCCCAGCCGAAGCAAATAATTTTTAGAAAATCTATGAATGCAGAATTACTAACTTTTAAAAATAACATAAAGTCTTCTTTGAGCAAAATTCACTATCTACGATATTTAAGGTACTTCCCCTTCATGTCCCATAACTTTGGGACGCCCTGTATATGCTCTAACATTAAAGAAAAGGTTTTACGTCATTCCTTTGTTTTTACGTCTTTCAAATACAAATACACTTTATTGCACAACAGAAAAGAAAATACAGTTTCAGAAAAGTGGTAAGAATAGAATGTACAATTTGGCGACCTTGTCACTAAAAGCGATCTCTTCCAGGCAACCTTTGGGTATAAGGACCGTACATTTGAAATAGGTAGGTTGTGCGGTAATAAATAGGGATGCAGATACAAACTACGTGAATAAATTTCATATATTTACATACACATACCTACACACATATAGATCAATAGTCTTTCATTTGTTTTTCGTCATGCATTTGTGTTTAATTAAATGGTTTTACTACGACTTCTATGATATTATGTAAACCTACTTAATTAAGTCCAAAATTTATTATTAAAATAGTGTACCACGGGAAAAAATATCATTAATTGTTTTTAATATCTTAAAGTCAACTATTTTAATATAACTTTATTATATACTTCTTTTTTTTATGCACCACGGGTTGGTACTTGACCTCAATCACATCTGATGTTAAGTGAAGATGAGGTCGAAGGTGGAAGTGTACTGACCCGCAAACCCCAACACATTTGAGGGACTGGCTATCTTATCGTTGACAACCGGAACACAACAATGCTATGAACATTGCTGCTTGGCGGCAGATTTAGATAAGATGGTAGTAGCTAGCCAGGCGGTCATGTAAAATGCCCTACTACCGACCAAACCGAGTACTTAAACATGTACCCCGCTGGGGATCGAACCCGCGACCTCCGAATCTTAAACCCAAAGTTGTTGAGCCACGGAGGCGGTTAGTATTTTTTCTTTTTATGACCAACTGCTGGCCATTTTTGATTAACTACGTCATTGCCCTCACCTCTATTCGAACAATACAATAATAATGATGTTTACAATAACAATGCCTGGCTTAAATTATGTTGTTTAACACAATGTACAGTTAGCTTTAGCAGTAGCCGATATCTTCATGATACAAGTAGTTCAGGAATTATTCGGAATACATGATTTAAATACAAAATGTTGGTCACAATTTTTTTTCTTTATGCGCAACGGGTTTTTTTTATTTTTTGCACATACATCAGCGCCATCTAGGTCCCCGGTAAGTATCTAGGCTTGTGTTATGGATACCAGATGGTTGATAAACTACACAAATACATATTTTTTTGTTGTAAATAAATACATGTATAAATGAAAAACATCATAAATGAAAGACATTACTAATTTGACATGTTTTTAAATTTTTGTAATATATTAGTAATTGAATTGATTTAAGTAGATATAAATATATTATAAGTTTTATTGAATTATATCCAACTACATATTGCATGTCTGGAGAAGACTAAGTGTGAGAAACATATTAAGTATTTCATATTTCCACCAATGTAATGCAACCACATTTAAAGCAAATAAAGACATTCTATTATATTCTATTCTATTCATCCATAACTCGGGAACACGTGTCTGTATTCATCATATAAACAATGCCCCTAGCGGGATTCGAACCTGCGTCTTTTGGTCTAGTAGTCAGACTTTCTAACCATTACACCAAACAGGTCGAATCCCACTATCGACCAATTAAAATTTTAAGTTTCCAATGTAAATGTGTTTTGGATTACTACTACTTTTTATGCTGATTGTACATTATTACTGACATTTGTTTAAGTATGTTATTCTGTCATACTTGTTTTTTTTTAATGTTGGTTTCTGCTGTGCATGTAAAGTAATTTAAGCCTTCAATATTTGCACGCATTTTTTGCGGGAATTTTGTAATATATATTTACCACCCACGCCACCAAAAATCAATGCAAATAAAGTGATTTCATTTCATTGTGGTAATAAGCATAATCAACCGTTAAAATGCAATGTGATTCTAAAGGAATTATAGTCTTACCTGAACTTCAAGAATCTATAGACAGCATAGTAAAAGACGAAGGTTATGTAAGTTACAGTGTTGTTAAAAGACATGTCAATACACTTGGTGCAAACTATTTCGGGACTCTTTATGAAGTTATAATCAAAGGAGAAACAAGTGACGGCAATAAAGAAACTAACCTTTTTATGAAACAATGTATAACGAAAGGTAAAATTGCTGGTTTGGAATCACTTTCAGAATTATATGTTAATGAAACTTTCTTTTACAATGAACTTGCAACGATTTATGAGAGTTTACAAGAGAAAGCAAATGTCCCTGAAGAGGATAGATATCGTATATTGAAAAGTTATCGTACATCAGACTCAGATTTAATATTATTGGAGAACGCAGCTAAAAAAGGTTTTTATACATATCACAGGATGAATGTTATATCTTTGAAATTTGCGGAGCTGTCATTGCAACAACTTGCAAAATTTCATGGCCTTTCGTTCGTTTTGCAAAGAAATATGCCAGAATATTTTGAGAGGAAAATAAGTCCATTTTATATATCATACAAAGTGAGTGATGTTTGTAATGCGTATATCACTCACATTATCAAAATTTCGATTGAAAATATAGATGATTATTTTAAACACAAAGTCGAAGAATATATTCCTACTATATTGGATATTATGGATAAATGCTGGACTCGTGATAATATGCTGACTTGCTGTTTGCGTCATGGAGATTATACTCAAACTAATATATTAGCAAATGAAATTGTAAGTATATAATACACAACTATAAACACGTTTAAGTAGGATGTTAAAAACGAATTGTTAATAGATATAAAAGTAAAACTAGACATAACAAAACTATATTTTACTCTTTTTTTCAAGTACCATAGAACTAGACATTAAAAAGAGTAATAGCTGTGGCATAATTTGTAATTAATTATATTTTCCAGAATGGTGAATTAAGGGAAGTTATACCTATTGACTACCAGATGATTCACTACGGATCTCCTGCCATTGATTTCGTATTCTTCATATACTCCTGCACTGATCACCAATTTAGAAATGATCACATGACTCACCTGAAAAACTTGTACTATAATACATTGGGTAGATTCTTGCAATACTTTGATATGGATGTGGACGTAACTTACCCAAGAAGGGAATTTGAGAATTCCATCAAAGAACGACTTAATTATGGCATTGCAACAGCTATGTTCTTTTTACCAGTCTACTTCAAATCTCTGGATAATGAAGAAGATGGCGTCAGGTTAGATGGGAAGTTTAAAGAACGATGTGAAGGAATTCTAAGAGAGTTTATAGAAATGGGATATTTGTAGAATGTGTACTTAAGTATGACGCTATGAATGTCTAAAACGTTGAGTATCTTAAGGTATACAATCAATAGAATATATGTATGTAGTAGAAAAGTTCGCGGTCTTTTTGAACGCATGAATTTTGAGTGTTATATTTCTGGCAACACTGAATTTAGGCCATAAAGAAATATATTGCTTGAAAGCTGATTTTCTGGTAATAGTGGTAAAATTGAAACAAATGGATAAGTGTCTTACTTATCCATATTTTTAATAATTTTGAAATGGAAGTTAATAAGGAAAAAATTAGATACGTTTTGCAATTTTTTTTCGATAAGGGTCGGAATGCTGCTAGTGCTCTAAGAGAGATTTGTAATGTTTATGGAGAAGATGCTTTTTCCAAAACTACTGCAAAAAATGGTTCAGCAGAATCAGGTCTGGTAATTTTGATGTTAAAGATGTTCCTCGCTATGGTCGTCCTATCAAGTAAATTGTTACGGTCGCCGTATGTTACGAACGTACGCAGGTTCGTAGTACTAAGTACAATAAATAAAGACCTAAGTAACTTAATTTTATATTTCTTAGATCCGATATTTTCACATTTTCACAAATCATAAACGACAGAAAATTGACGTAGTCCCATCAAACAAGAATAAAAAAGAAGTAAAAACTAAGGAGTTTACAACATAAATGTTGATGCTATTATTTAAAAAAATTAAAAATATTGACACATAAGCAGTCAACGAATTGCAGAAGAGCTTGGCATTCACCACTCCACAGTTTTGGATCATTTGCTATGTGAAAAAGCTATCTATTTGGGTACCACACGATTTGAGTGACAGAAACTTGGTGAAGAATATTTCCATCTGCGAAACATTACTCAAGTGAATTGAAATCGATCCGTTTTTGAAAAGATTAGTAACAGGCGATGAGATGTGGATCACCTACGATAATAATGTTCGAAAACTATCTTGGTCTAAGCGAGGTGAGCCATCGCAAATTGTCCCAAAGCCTGGCCTCACTTCGAACAGAGTCATGTTGTGTGTATGGTGGTACTGGAAAGGCATTGTGTATAAATGAGCTTTTGCCACATGGCCAAACGATTAATTCTGATGTCTACTGTCATCAATTAGAAAATCTGAAGCAAGCTTAAAGAAAAATACCCAGAATTAATGAATAGAAAAGGTGGAGTTATCCACCATGTAATGATGGATCTTGGTTGGGAAATTATACTGCATCCTCCATACAGTCCAGACATAGCTATCCTTCCTTCGGATTGTCATTTATTTCGCTCTTTACAAAACTCTTTAAACGGAGTAAAATTGCATTCAAATAGAAGACTGTATAAATCATTTAAATCAGTTTTTCGCTCATAAATCCCGAAAATTTTATAGCGACGGGATAATGGTTCTTCTCGAAAGATGGCGAAAGATTGTCAAATTATTTCATTCTATAAACTTTTCATATAACTGAAAAAATCTTTATTATTTTTACTACAAAAAAGCCACAAACTTTTCCTACCTAATTATAATGCTTTTTTATGTTGAAAAACAAATGCATCACTTACCACAGGAAAGTGACCAAAAACATGAAAGCATCTTGTTTAACAAATATAATATCATCATCATCATAACAGTCGAAAGACGTCCACTGCTGTACAAAAGGCCTTCCCCAAAGCTCTCCACAACGATCGGTCCTGCGCTGCCGCATCCAGCGGCTTCCCGCGATCTTTACGAAATCGTCGGTAAAATATAGGTATTACTCGTAAAACTCATATTTTTAATCAATATTGCAATTTTCTCTTGCATGTTTATAAATTGTGAGCACAGACTAAATTTTGGTTGGGCGCGGTTTTGGAGCAGTCCTACGAGTATTAGTTCTCGAGGATTCTAAGAGATGGCGCTGTTTTATCGATAAAGAGAAGCTCGAGAAACATTTGTTTTCGCGACCATATGTACATTATAGCATAATAAATCAAGGATACAATGCCATTTGTGATTGACTGATTATTTTAGTTGTATGATTATTTCGGCAACGACGTTAACTTACGACTTTCAATGAGTTAGGTAAAGATATATTTACTGGCATCCATATGAATAAATAATTTGGTTTTAATAAAATTTAATTTGTAAAGTTAAATGAAATTGATTAATGATCACATATAACTTGTAAATCTCAAAAAGGCGGAGATATTGTGTTCGTATGTAATGCTCTTAATACTTAAGCCCGTAAGACATAACAAAAATTTAATATGGCTCCCTGTAGTATCAACTAATTTATAAGCTAAACACCTATAGGTGGCGTGGGAGCAACAATTTCAATTACTACTTCAATATATACGAACGACATCCCGCATCATCCTCACGTATAGCAATCTCTATTTGCGGACGATAGGGCGCTCAATACCTTCGGCGTCAATCGCCTCCTCGTCCCCGAACGCCTCCAATCAAAAAAAAAATGTATATTATGTAGTTTATCAACCATCTGGTATCCACAACACAAGCCTATAGTTGCTTACTCTGGAACTAGATGGCGCTGTGTGTATGTCTAAGGGTATTTATTTATTATATGTAATTGAACAGAACAGCTCCGAATTATCAAGTACAATATTTTATTAGTTGCAAAAAAATTTGGGTTCTCGGTATGAAATTTACATCGCAGTCGAACAGCTTTAGCCTGCCTTTAAATTAATATAAATCCAAGACCCACGGATCAACCACACTGCAATATGAAATGAAATGAAATCACTTTATTTGCATTGATTTTTCAACCCAAGGTCGCACAGGCCGTAGGGCAGTCTGATGATATATACGAGTATAGTATCACGGTTAAAGCTTGATAACATCTATAATATTGGACATCATATAGTATGGTACATCCTGTATAGCAATGGCAATCCGTATAGCATTGGTTACCTGGCACGCTTACAACTTAACTTACCTACTATCCCCCAATTAGGAATATATACTACTGAAATCTGCACCTGCGTTATCTATATTATATAGTATCATAGTAAAAAGTCTATAGACTTTTTACTATACCTAAACGGTATGTTATAACATACCGTTTAGGTATATTATCGGATACCCAGTCTACCTTATCAAACTAAATAATTTCACACAAACCATATTATTTTACGTCAAATATAACAAATTTACATTTCACAAACTCATAATAATACACAAGTGACACAACTCAAAACACCTTGTATTAATACATAAATGTATTTCATGGATTATATGTATATATATACGCCACCTAGACTCCACCTATATAACTTAAGTTTCTGTAGTTGGTTGACAGTTTGCTGTATTAGGCCTCACATTATTATATTATTACATGATAATTACGTTGTGACCAATGATGTTGGGTTCACAATTACCTAAGTTGTTCATATATGACAATATATTGTGAACTTGTTTGTGGTCCTAATAAATAAATGAAAAAAAAAAAAAAATTTTTGGCGGCGTGGGTGGTAGGTAAATATATTACAAAATTCCCGCAAAAACCTGCCTATACGAGGCGTGCAAATATTTAAGGCTTAAATTAGAAATTTTACAATTTCCACTATTTTACGTAGCTAAGCACAGTGAATTCTAAATTATCCCAGTCATAATTAATAATACTAAATACTAATGAGTTCGTCAAAAAACAGCATTAATTATAATTCAAATGTCATGTATAAAATAGAAAACTATTCTCTATTATTATCATTAAATCCCTGCATTTATAAATTTATATTAGTGATTCCTATAGTATAGTATCAAATTTGTATATAAATATTCTCAAATAAATGTGTTTTTTTTTTAAATACCTGTTAAATTTTTACCACACCTGAATAAATTAATTTATTCTTCTATTGTGTTCCTGTACAGTCGTATGCATGCCAAATTCATAATTTAGCTTCATTTATACCTTAACCAACTCTTCCTCTATTACTCTAAAATTTTCATTATGTCGAAAATATTTTACTTCCTGGTCATTTTTAATTATAAGTACACGACAACTTCTTAAAGAGGGCGCTGAAGCCTTTAGCTGTAGCGGATAAAATGCATGAGACAAATAAGCGGTATGAGTGAAAACGTTTTGCAAGACGAAGAATATACATAATGACTACAATTTACTACTTATTTGTTAAAGGCTATTATAAAATTTATATCTGGATGTTAAGCAAAGTATGGACATAGACCGCTCGGCGATATTCAGTCTAATTATACAATATAATATAATTGTAACCCAAAACTTATTTAAAAGAGCAACCCTTGAGTTTTTTGCTCATTCTTCTCTGGGGAGTCAGCCTTGTGAATGAGCAATACCGCAATACTGTCAATAATTTTAATATTAAGCAGCAATGTTAATAGCATTGTTGCGGCCCGGTTGTCAGTGATAAGATAGCCAGTGCCTCAAATATATTGGGGTTTCTAGGTCAGTACGCTTCCACCTTCGGCTTCATCTTCACTTAACATCAGGTGAGATTGAGGTCAAGTGATGACCCGTTCTGCATATTAAAAATGCTATGTTGTATTTAAAAAGAAATCATAATTTATCCAAAGAGGGCGCCACTGGACGCAATAAACCCTCCAGTAAAGTAACGTGTCATCATCATTGCAGGGACATAGGCCTTCCCTCGTATAATGTGGGAGTATAGGCCATAATCCACCACGCTGGCCCAATGCGGGTTGGGGACTTCACGTGCCCTCGAATTTTTATTTCTTAGACGTGCAGGTTTCCTCACCATGTTTTTTTCCTTCACCGTTTAAGAGTAGTCGGATAAATGCACATAAGTAATTAAATTAAATTAAATTAAATTAAATTAAATTAAATTAAATTAAATTAAATTAAATTAAATTAAATTAAATTAAATTAAATTTAAAAACTCATTGGTACTTGGCCTGCGTGGGAATCGAATCCAGGCCTCCCAATTAGGAGGCCGCGTCTTAACCACTGAGTCACTGACGCTCTTCTGAAATAAACCCTCCAGTATGCCTTCACTTAAAAACGATCGAGGCCGACTTTTTAACGTGCCCTCCAAAGCACGGACATTCTTCCATTAACATGTCACAAGTGGTCATCCATCCAAGAAGTGACCTTGCTTGATATAATTAAGGTTTAATAGAAAATGAATAGTGAATGCGACTGCGCAACGAGTTATTGGGAAATGTAAATTTATTACACAAAGTGTTATTATAGGTGAACCTATAATAACAGATTTTATGCGCTAAACTGTACTTATACAATATACATCCTTTATTTGACTTTT
Organism: Oegoconia quadripuncta; assembly: GCA_949316235.1. Taxonomy (NCBI): domain Eukaryota; kingdom Metazoa; phylum Arthropoda; class Insecta; order Lepidoptera; family Autostichidae; genus Oegoconia; species Oegoconia quadripuncta. The sequence continues at coordinate 18,659,976 of OX438756.1, read as the reverse complement.
AAAACAAGTACTGATCACACACAAACACAAGAAGCCGATGTTTCTGTTAACAACACGTAGTTAAAAATAGACATTGTGTGCATTGTTACAGTTTTTAACAATTTTCAAATCACTAATATAAATAATGCAAGTTAATTCTGAAAAGGAGATCGCTTTAATAGTCGCACAGTCCATAGAAGGTATAATACGAGATGAAGGATATATAAAACATAGTGTTCGTGAAAAGAAGTTCGATACAAAAGGCGGTAATTATTTTGGAGACTTGTTAGAAGTTGACATTAAAGGACAAACGATTAATGGAGAAAAGGAGACTAATCTATTTGTAAAAAAATGTAAAACTGCAGATTATTTAGAAGGCCTCATATCACTGTCTGACTTGTATATAACTGAAACATTTATTTACAATGAACTGTCAGAAGTATTCACAAAACTACAAAACGACGCAAATATTCCTGTCGAGCAGAGATATAAAATGGTTAAAAGTTACCCCTCTGCTCACGCAAATGTTATTGTACTTGAGAATTTAAGTAGAAAAGGGTACAAGACGATGGACAGAATGAATATAATTACTTTAGATATGGCTGAGTTATCAGTGCAGCAGGTTGCAAAATTTCATGGCCTTTCTTTTGTTATTGAAAGAAAAATGCCGAAATATTTTACAAAAATACTTGCAACAGTAATATTCAAGTGGAATTGGGATGAACATTGGATAACCTATGCCACTAATATTATAAATATAGGAATTGATAATATAGATGCAGATTCTAAAAAGAAAGTAATAGAATTCATGCCGACATTTTTTGACAAGTTTCACAAATATGTTGGATTATCGGACTCAAACCAAATATTATGTCTACGTCATGGAGATTTAAAGCTTACTAATATGCTATACAAAGAAGTTGTGAGTATGTAAAGTAGTAATAAGCATTATTTTTATAGATACCTACATCTTATTCAAATATATTATGCATGTGTAGATACAAATCAATCTTCCAGAAAATGGAGGCAGTTAGGTGTAGTAAGTTTAATTCACAGATAACGTGTCCGTCAGAGGACGGTTGTACATTTAAATAATCTCAATTCAATATTATGTCACCAGGGTGCTAAAACAGTAAATTCCAATACCATTTTTTATGCAATAGGAAAACTATAAATAAATTTAAAATTAGAAGAATTATTTATGAAATACCGCTTTCTGCTCGCGCCTTCGCCTGCGTGGAATAAATTAAGCGCAGAATTTTTTTTATTCTGCGAGAACTACTCACTTTATCGGCAAAATAAATATTCTATGTTTTAATCCAGGGTTTGTTCTACCTATATACCAAATTTCATCCAAATCCGTTCATCCGTTTCGCTGTGATTGAGTAACAAACAAATAAACAAACATCCAAACTTTCGGATTTATAATGTTAGTTACATTCGGGTTTTTACCGCGATTATTAAGAAAACAACACAAAAATCGCGGTAAGGAGTCGTTACATTTTTTGTAAATTTTCTAACAATAATTACAAACAATAATATAGAGATGTATATGTGGCTGATGCGTGCTATTGAGTTTAATTAAATTATAATATTAAGTAAAATTATGTGACGTGGTTTTTATTCTTCTAAGTACATAGTTCTAAGTAAATCTAATATGGTCGGCGCTAGCTGTGTTACGCTTGACAAACAAATGAATTATCCCAGCGAAATGGGCAGTCCCAGGTGGCCGGAGGCCTCTATGCGGTTCCTCGTACTTAAGATTTTTGAAAAGATTATTTTACTTGCATTAAGTCAAGAAGTTGGGTATCAGTTGGAAACTCCATTCGCGAAGTTGTAAGCGAGTATATCTATTCCAACTTGGTAACGCTGCCCAGCGTTTCGAGAAACTGACCAATGTCTTCTCATCCAGAATAGCTTAGTGTTTGAAGAGGAAAGTCTTTAAACAATGTCATATTAATTCAGTGACAATGTGTGTTATCAGTGATGACTAAATGGAACTGAAACGTAGTCTTCCACTATGGGCTTCACAAGAAATTTCAAACTTGAAGCATTTATTTCAACGTAAGATACATGATATCATTTGTTGAATGTCAATTTAAATCTACTGGAAATAAAAGGGCTTATTGCATTTATCTGTCAGTCAGTATGTCCACCTACTACCGCTTTGGAAAGGGAAATCATCTGTGGTAAAAGAAGCGGCGCAAAAAACCCACAGGATCATTGTTGTCCTTTTTTTTTTAAATAAAAAGTATACAATTAATGCAATTAGTACACCAAGCGTGTTTGTCATTCAAACAGTCACCAATTTTGTAATAACCTTTTTTTGCTAATGTTGTTTTGACATGATCTTTAAATTTTTCTCAGTTACATTAATGATATTCTGAGGTATAAGGCTATGAAAGCGTACACAGTATTCCATAAATGATGTGTGAACTTTGCTTAGTCTGCATATATGGGTAGCCAATTTGTCCTTATATCTCAAATTTAAATTATGTATGTCACTATTTTTCGGGAATGCAGAAATATTTTCTCGAATGAGTACATAATTATTCTCGTAAATAAACTGTGAAGGAACAGTTAAAGTATTAATTTCTTTAAATTTGTCCCGGAGAGAGTCATATTGACTCGTTTGGACGAAATATAAAACTAGTCCACTCTCAGTCGCGTAGCGCGCGACAAACGCTGTTAGCACGACATCGTAGCGGGGGTTGTTCTATCAATATTTCAAAAATAAAAACACTCGCAACTACAAAGACCAAACCAGCAAATAGCCCTATAACTATAACTACAAGACAATAGTGATAATTGAAACATTTCCATTGCGATGCAATAAAAAGTAAATTGTAATACCTAATTCAATGATAAATCTTATATTTCAGGATGATGCAGTAGCCGAAGTGACTCTCATTGATTATCAGCTAAGTCAATATGGAAATCCGGCCATAGACTTCCTACTTCTGATATACTCATGTACAGATCAAGCGTTTAGAAAACAACACTTATCTTACCTTATGGACCTGTATCATGACAGCTTGAGACATTTTTTACAATACTTTCATATGGACGTAGATGAGATTTACCCAAAAAACCAGTTTCAAAATGATTTTAAAGATAGATTTGACTGTGCCTTCATGGTTGCTATATTCATGTATCCATTATACTACATACCGGAGAACTCACTAGATGTGGGTGACGATATTACAAAACACAAATATAAATTAGATAACAAGTTTCAAAAAAGATTCAAAGAAGTATTAGAAGAATGGGACGAATGGGACAAACATATTAAGCTGGAGAATAACACTCACTAGTACCGAAATACATAGACTTATGTATTACTGCGTATAGATCGGGTCGTTGGAACAATCAAAAGGAAAACGGGAGTTTGGTACTAATGGAAACTCACACACCGACTTCTTTCGCGAATTGTCGTATCAAATGCTGTTATGAGAGCGCAGTGTGAGTTTTGTTTCGACTTACTACCGCGTTCACGTTTATGTAACGATTTGTATGCAGAAATATATAACGTATTATCTATAGTGTGCTATGGATACTAGCTTTGTTTAGTTTGGGCTAGACGATTGGTCTATTGGTTGTCCGAAATATTTATTATTATAATTAAAATTTTTTTGAGTAAATGCCTATTCACCCTATATTTGAACATTCCATGATTATAAGGTTCGGGAAACACGTCGTGAGAGTTCCACATGGATGTAAACCCTGCCCACGGCTTAGAGATCAAGTCGTCCCAATCCAAAATTTGTCCAAGGGACCATATCTCCGTTTCACTTTTCATAGTGGACCCCTGTTAATTTAGACATCGGTACGTTAGTACTATATTAATTCTGTGACATCAGCATGATTGCACTACTGAATCCTGAAGTGATGTTGGTAATATGGTACAGTTCTTATATGTCTACCAATAACAAGTACGAACCCGTCGTGCATAAAAATATATAGATATATATATTCAACGTTAATAATAGAAGACAACTTAATATTATCTTTGCAATTTGTTAATATTTTCTATGTAATATTATCTATGTGAGTGTTAAAGCTAAGCCCGCTTTTCAATGTAACTCCAAGATCTCTTAGTTCACGTTCACGTTCTCGTTTAAGTACTAAATCATTTATTACATAAGAAACTGTTTCCGTTTTCTGGTAAAACTTATAGTGTGCATTTAGGGTCATATAGGTGCATATAGGTGCATAGGAACATGTGATATTGTTAATATCATTTTGTATCATTATCATTTTGTAGTAACTCCGAGTCAGAAATATATGTCACAATTCGATACAATTTCAAATCATCAGCAAACAATGATGCATTCCTGTGTTTTATTATAGTTGTAATATCGCTTATTTTATTGCAACTGTACTGTAGTCTAAATTATGTGTATTAATTATTTATAAATGTTATTTAATGTATGTGAGTGGCTGGAGAAACAAATAAACGTTTATCTTATCTTATCTTATAAAATATAAGAAATAAAATCGGCCCAAGATGGGTTCCTTGCGATACATCAGATTCTGACATGAATACATGTGATTCATAACCGTTTATAACCACAACTTGGGATCTTTTTATGAGATAAGACTTGAACCATGACAACAGGGATCCATCGATGACGAAAGCTTTGGTTTTTGGGAGTAAGCTGAAATGATTTACTTTATCGAAAGCACTAGACAAATCAGTGTATACTGTGTCAATTAGCTGGCCTTTGTCGACCTCTTGTGAAACGTGAGAGACGAATCATACCAAATTGCTTTCAACTGACCGATCTATCCTAAATCCGTGTTGAGCATCTGAAATATAGTAGGTTGTAATATTATATATATATAAGGGTATATGAGAGATTCGAAAAGTTCTGAAAAACATGATAGCAATTGAAGTCACAAATAATGATCTCTCGCGGATTCTAAACTGGAGTAAATCTTTTGGCCTCAAAGTAAACCCAACTAAAACCCACACTATTATCATTTAGTAGTTATTTTATATCACGAGTTGACTTCAATTGCCTCCCCCCTGTTGTATTTGATGGCGTTATTATTCTTTTCAGCAATCAGGTGAGAAATCTGGGGATAATGTTTGATAATGCACTATCCTGGAGTTCTCAGGTCAGCGAGGTTAGTAGAAGAATATTTGCAGCGTCGAAATCCCTCAACCGCCTACGGAATTTCTTACCAATTGCCACTAAAATAACGTTAGCACAAGCCCTTCTTCTACCGATATTAGACTACGCTGACTGCTGTTATCCAGATTTAACTGTTGAGCTGACAAACAAGCTTGAGCGACTACAAAACCTGGCTATTCGTTTCATCTATGGCCTACGTAAATATGACCACGTATCTTTTTATCGAAACCAGCTGAAATGGCTCTCTGTATGCCAACGCAGAAATCTTCACATTCTTTCACTCCTCTATTCCGTTCTGTTTAACCCGCAGACTCCTATGTATTTAAAACAACGCTTCCTATTTCTTTCTTCCACACACAATCTCCCTCTTCGTTCGTCCGATAACCTTCGGCTTTATGTTCCCCTCAATACGTTCAACTACTATAGCAAATCTTATACTCTGCAGGCAATTCATTTATGGAACGCCCTTCCCGAGTCTATACGTCGTGCACAAACATCATTTACTTTTAGAGCACAAGTCAAGGCACATTTTCTAGCGTCTTGACTTTTTGCCATATTCGTGGTTCTGAGTTTTGATAATTATAGTGTCCAATATTTTCTTTGTTTGGTGTCACATATATTGTATATGTATAAACAATTTATCGCTATATAAGTAGGTATATTTTACACTATCATTGCATGTAAGTTGATGTTCATATCTAACGTATGTATGTTTATATCTATTGTTTGGTACCTATTATTATATATATTTTTTAAGTCATTGGTGCACAACCTACTTGCTTTTATCCCGTTCTAATTTTTTCTCTACCCAAAGGTAATAAGTCTAAAAGTAATAGCGATAAGACCGCCTGGTTGTACAATTATTATTTTTTTGAAGCTTTATTCATGAAGTGCATTGTAGATTTTTTTGTACAATAAAGTGTACTTGAATGATTGATTGATTGATGATAGAATAGATATTGGACGATAGTTTTTACATCAGATTGATCATCCTTCTTGTTTATGGGAACAATCCTAGTCTTATTCCACTCTTCTGGAAAAATTCCAATTTCAAGGGAATAGTTATAGATAATAGTTAATGGTAAAGCCAAGCAAGGACCACAGCGTTTAAAAGAATGGAGGTAAGTTGTCAGGACCGGCTCCTTTGTGGATATTGAGTTGTCTTAGTTTTTCAGAACATCGGTCTGGGTAAATTTAATTTTGTTCAGATGCTTGCATGTTACTTAGTCAACTGTGTCAGTATCAGTAATGTTGAATGATTAACAGTATAATAACAAAATGGGCGCGTGGATTATTTAATATTTATATGATAATTTTTCATAAATTAAAATCTCTGTTCACTGCCGTTTCAATTTATTATCCGCTGGGCTATGTCGGTGACCCTTGTTCACCTACGGATTTCCTCATTCCGTTTCTTCGAGCTTTAGGCTATCATATGAAGCCGAAAGTAAGAGACCCTTTATAGTTTCTAAAACTATAATTATTATCATCGATATTGAGCATTTAAACCAAAACGGTGATACTACCTGACATCGAAGTGTTATGTCTCTGGCTATCATAAAATTCCCAATACTTCCTGATGTGAATACTCCTAACGAAATGTATAAACTGAGATTATTATTCCAGTTAAAATACCTAATTTTTGTGGTGTCCCTTCTTAGACTTAATTTTAAAGTTCCTGATTTTTGTAGAAAGATAGATTACCCATCAGTAAAAATATTACCCTCCTATTTGGGGCTGTCGGGTAATATAACAAAAATGTGTAGCTTGCCTTAGGTACAGTATAGGTATTTAGTTACAAAACCTACAATATTAAATTGAAGTTATCAATGTGAACTTCATTGCGTTGTAGAAGATGCTAAGATCTGCTAAAACAATTTTCTAAAAAATTAAACAATGGCTGCTTTATATTTTCTAAAAATAGTTTATTGAGTCGTGATAGGGCCTCAGTGAAATTTTTCCTAAATCTAAAAAGAACTTATTGATCGATTTTTTTTAAACAGTTACAGGAGTTCATGTATATTCTCCGACGCAATGAAATTCACGGTAGTAATTTAAATCATTTAAAAATCTATATTATATCGAAACAAGCTCCCGATTTGTTGGAAAACATTTTTATTCTATCACAGACAGGTAGGGTACTCTATCTTTGTGCAAAAAATCACGACCTTTAAGATTATAGCAAGTTAAAAGTATATCCTTACTGGACTATATACCAGCGGCTGATAACGGCTGAATGTTTTTGAAAAGCTTGGACCGATTTATCGAACCTAGCTAAGCACTATCTCATGATTTCGTGACTTCTATTAAGTCTTCTTCTTCAATTTAAGAGCTATGCTTTTGTCGGTGGAGTAATGACCACGTCTCTCTACTTTCCGCCCTCGTTCTAACCTCTTGGTACGACACGACATTCACCTTTTCTTTCACATGGTCAAAGTAATTACGCCTAGATCTTTCCCTTCCTCTCTTTCCTTCAATCTTTCCCTCAATTATGTTCTTCCAAAAAATATCGTGGCGTATCAAGTGACCTATTATCTTTCCTCTTCGGTTAAATACTTCAATAAAAAAAAAAAGAAATTGCATTGATGTCCGTTCATCCAATCTTGCCGTAATTATGCCATACACAAGCTTGTTTTTCGCGATTGTCTTTGGACAAGGAGGGTAATGTTTTTCGAGTGTATGTATGTAAATATATATGTGTATAGATTTCTATGTACCTCTAGTCTAAAGGGCTTGACCGATTTCGAAATGCATGGTGTCGTTTGATATGTTTTGATCCCTGGAGTGTCATAGGATACATTTTATGGTAAAAAATCCAACAAGGCGCCCGTGAAAAACAAAATATGCTGTCGGGTTTTTGATTTTTAAACTCATATTTATAACAACAGCATGGCATCTCTACTTATATTAGTGATGACAAAAATAACGTTTTTAATTCTCCTTCCAATTTCAAACAGCTGTACAAATTTAATTATCTTATATTGTATTCACGTACAGTCACTTACATGTCCAGTTTACGAATTTAGCTCCATTAGAAATGTTAGCACTTCTTCTTTTTTTCTTATGCACGACGGGTTCGTACTTGACCTTAAATTATTTACGAGCAGTTTTATTGTTTGTTATTAAATATGCCTATTATTATTATTCGTTAAGTATACCTATTAGTATTATCATCCCAAATACCGCAATGTCTCAAGACGAAAGTCTTTGATCAGTGTATGTTGCTGATGACATATGGAACTGAAACGTGGTCGCTCTCTATGGGCCTCATAAGAAGGCTCAAGGTCACCCAAAGGGCAATGGAGAGAGCTATGCACGAAGACTCCCTCGGGATCGAATCAGAAATGAGGAGATCCGCAGGAGAACCAAGGTGACCGTCGGTCCTACGAGCAATGTGCCCCGCCAACTGCCACTTAAGTTTGGCAATTCTTCGGGTTATGTCCGAAGAATTGCAAAAAAAATGTATTTGTGTAGTTTGTCAACCATCTGATATCCATAATGCAAGCCTAGTTGCTTAGTGTGGAACTAGATGGCGCTGTGTGTATGTGCAAAGATATTTATATTTTATATTTATTTAGTTGGAACTATGTACTCCATCGAGATAAGTATCCTATGTCCCAGGGCAAATTCTACCTATGTTCCAAAAATTCCATTGAAATCTATTTCACTTGTTCTGTTTCATTGTAATTCTGTTGACACAGTTCTGTTGTATCTCTCAATCAGTTATTTTCCTTGTTCACTGACGTAATAGGTATTATCATTTCTACTCTATGAAAAAATATGTTTCGAAGTTGGCGCTACTATTGAAAGTAAATCATTACATCATTAATCTTAATCACATTATAATTAATTAATTACATTATAATCACTGTTACACATTGGCGCCGACTCTATCCTTTTTCCATACAAACCCAAACTGTACCTACAGTTTCCATGTGCAAAAATTACACAATCGTGTAAATGTGTAAGGCTATTCTGATGTTTAGCACGATTAAAATCTTCTAATTCCAAGAGGACCAATTTGACGATATCCCCTTTCATTTCACACAAGCTCGGATTTAAATATATTGTGTTATTTTGTTTTTATCTAAGGTCTTTTTGTTTATATCTCCACCTTCACTGAAAGCTAACATGAACATCTCATGTAACAAACTGGATTCAAGAGTACGTGGCCCTGGAGATTGTAACACAGGTTCCTATAACCTAGTACAACCTCCAGCTCTCCCAGAGGAATATAACGTTTGTTAAAATTTTAAAATCTATTCAATAGATACCTTTATTGTTAGAAACAAACTATTATTGTATTTCAAAAACCGCCAAATATCGGAGATATCGGTGTACATACATAATACAGACAAACGGCCGAAAAGTCGGTAAAAATATCAAAGGACATATGGACTAGACTGTACAAGTACATGCACTAAATTCTTTATTATTCATGTGAAATAGTTTTCATTGTGAAACCCAGATGTGTTGGTCACATCAAATTATCGAAATCTATATTTCTGTTATTAATAGTGAACATTGTTACGTTTTCTTACAACTAACTATCAAAATGCAAGACGACTTTGAAAAAGAGATCGCATCAATAGTTGCACAGACCATAGGTAATATAATAAGAGATGAAGCGTACATAGAACACAGTGTTCATGAAAAAACGTTCGATACAAAAGGTGCTAACTATTTTGGAGATTTAGTAGAAGTAGATATTAAAGGGCTAACGGTTAACGGAGAAAAAGAGATTAACCTCTTTGTGAAGAAATGTAAATCAGCAGATTATTTAAAGCCATTCGTGACGCTTTCCGAGTTTTACGTAACTGAAACATTTGTTTATAGAGAACTGTCAGAGATATTTACAAAAATACAAAACGAAGCAAATATCCCTATCGATCAGAGATACAAAATGGTAAAAAGTTACCCCACAACTCACTCAAATGTAATTGTACTTGAGAATCTAGCTAAAAAAGGGTACAAGACGTTGCACAGAATGGATGTAATTACATTGAAATTCGCCGAGCTAGCTCTGCATCAACTTGCCAAATTCCACGGTCTTTCTTTTGCTCTTCGAAAGGAAATGCCTCAATATTTTGCAAGCAAAGTTGAAACACTCCCTGTAAAGGTGCATTGGGGTGACGCTTGGATCACTTATGCGAATGGCATTATAAATATCACCATCGACAACATAGATGAGGATACTAAAAAGAAAGTGATAGATTTCTTGCCGACATTTCATGCCAAGTTTCCTAAATATGCAGGAGAATGTGACCCAAACTCCTCGTGTTGTCTACGTCACGGAGACATGAAGCTTACTAATATATTGTACAAGGAAGTTGTAAGTATAAGATTTATGTTATTAGTACAAGCAGATATGTGTAATAGTTCATCATCATGTCAGCCACAGATCGTCCACTACTGAATATAGGCCAACTCCGTAGATGTCCATCCACCATCCACTATGGACTATGGCCTATACTCCCTCATTAAACGAGGGAAGGCCTATTTATCCTTGCAGTGTGATGCTTACGGGCTGATGACGATGATGATACTGCCTCCTTCACACTTCATATAGCTGACAGAATCACATCTGTAGGTAAAGTAAATCTTAACTATAACTGAAAATTTGGAAAACCCAGCATCCAAATCGGTTCACCCGTTTAAGAGTTACGGTGCCACAGATAGACTCACGTCGGGGATTCGTGACACCCCTGTTTGTGCGGTGTGCTGTGTGGTCGATGAATCTGAGAATGACAAGCTGTTAAATTCTTCTTTTTCAGGACAGTGAAATCGTCGAAGTTATTCCCATAGATTATCAACTGACGAAATATGGACCTCCAATCTTAGATTTTATATTACTGATATTTTCAAGCACAGATCGGCAATTCAGAAAACAACACTTGTCTTACCTCAAAGACTTGTATCATGACAGTTTGAGAAAGTTTCTTCAATACTTTGAGATAGAAGTGGATGAGGTTTATTCAAGAAATAAATTCGATGTTGAGTTTAAGGAAAAGTTTGACTATGCCTTGATGATAGCTGTGTTCATGTATCCATTATACTACATACCAGAGAACTCTCCAGATTTGGGTGATGATACCTCAAAAAATAGGCATAAATTGGATAGCAAATTTCAAAAGAGGTTCCAAGAAGTTTTAGAAGAATGGGAAGAGCTAAATTTGTAAATATCCGCTAGTGTTATGTCGGGATTTCTAATCGCTGTTAAAATTGGATTTAGTTTCGGTAATTGTTTGTATAAATTTAAATGAAATATGGTACAAATCAGTGGCGTACTCAACGTTTTGTCACAGAGTACGCAGAATGATATTGATGCTATTTATCATCGGCCCGTAAACATCACACTGCAGGGATATAGGCCTTTTCTCGTATATGAGGGAGTATGTGCCGTAGTCCACTACGCTGGACCAATGCGAGTTGGGACTTCACATGCCTTTGAATTTTTATTTCTCAGGAATGCAGGTTTCAGATAAATGCACATAATAAATTAAATTAAATTTAAAAACTCATTGGCACATGGTCTGCCTGGGAATCGAACCCAGACACGCCAAATTGGGAGACCGCGTCTTAACCGCTGAACCACCGACGCCACCGACGCCGACGACGGAAGTAAAGTTAATGCGGTGAAAATAGGTCATTGAAAAATATCATATCAATGGGGTGACTTCGAATCAGGAATAGTGTAATTCGAGTTAAGCAGTGTGAGAGAAGATGGTAGTCCCTGATGCAACAAGGCTTGTCTATTTTTCGCCTCCGCCGGGTGCTGCGTTTGCGCGTCGTCTCTGGGGTACGCCCTAGCCCTATCGCACATAATTCTTGAACTCATGTTAAGTTGTAGTGGTTTTGGCAGTGTTTTATAGCCGGCCGCCTGCCTGACGCCAACCCTCTTTGGGAATGCTGTTGCTGGTGACATCCCGCACCATGCGGGTGCCTCTGGGTGCTTGGTGATATGCACCGGGCATGTCTTTCCCTTTGCCGTTCCATTACGTTCGTTACGTTCGTACGTGCCGTTACGTTCCATTTTTCTCCTACAAAAAATCGTTCACCGATTGTCGGCCGTGGGCGGGCGCCTAGACGCGTCGCACCAGTGTGACACACGACTTAGGCTTCCCGCCCACGGCCGACAATTGGTGACCGATTTTTTGCAATGTTTCAACGCCCACGTCCTACAAAAAATCGGTCACAATATCGGTGATAAAAGTATTAAAGAAAAAATCGGCCGATTATCGGTCCTACAAAAAGTCGGTCGTGGGCGGGCACACTTAGTGTAATATTCTGACTGCAGCTTACACGTGCATATGCACTTAATCGTTTTTTTTTAATATTTGAATTTGCTACTTTGTCATGTCCTATAAACCATATCGGTAACGTATATACTAATCAAAAGATGTTAACGACAACGGCTTCATCGAAGTCGCAAAACTTCTTGACGGAGCCATAAAATTGATTAAATATTGGTAGGGTAACATCAGTTTCTTAGTAAAAGAGGTTGCCTCTAGAATAGTTTGGTCTATATTCCCAAATAGTCCATTTTCACTCCTCAAAAGGTCATATTTGCTTTAAGGTAATTTTTTGCAAAAATGGACTTTTCGAGAAAATTTATCGGTCGACCTTTTATTAAATGAGTTATGGGAAAGCAAAATTCGAGAAAGTAGACTTTTCGAAAAAGTTGTCTACTGTAGACTTTAGGGAAAGTGGACATTTGAGAAAGTTGACTATTGTGGACCTTTTGGGAAAGTAGACATTTTGAAAAAGTTGACTATTGTGAATCCTATGCGAAATTTGACGTTTCGAGAAAGTTGATTGTGGTTTGTTGGGGAAGCAGTCTTTTTGAGAATGTTGACTACTGTGGACCTTTTGGCAAATGTGGACTTTTTGGAATAATTTTTAGGAAACGAGACTTTTCGAGAATGTGTACATCCCGAGAAAATGGACTATAATAAATGAATAAAATAAATATATTCATTTTATTGTCATATAACAAGATCCATTTAATCAAATGAAATTAAATAAATGCAAATTAAAATTAAATTGTTGTTACATTCACATTACTTTCATTTACTTGTTATAAATAAATAAATAAATAAATATCCTTAGACTTACACACAACGCCATCTAGTTCCACAGTAAGCAACTATAGGCTTGTGTTGTGGATACCAGATGGTTGATATACTACATAAAAATATTTTTTTTTTTGTAAATAAATACTTATTATAAATGAAAACATCCATAACTCGGGTACACATGTCCGTATTCATCACACAAACAATATGCCCCTAGCGGGATTCGAACCCGCAACCTTTTGGTATAGTGGGCAGAGTTGCTAACCACTACACCAAACAGGTCGTCATATTTATATAAATATATAATAAGACTATACATTATTATCATAATATCATCATTATCATAAACCATTTATTATGAAAGCACTGTTGTGGACGTTTTGGAAATGTGAACGTGATTCTAAAGGATTTCGATTAGACGAAAATGCTAGATCTCGGATTAAGCGTTCCTTGCTTGCCAGATTGGAGGTCAGTGAAAGGAGACTGTGCCCCAACAGTGGCGACGTGTAAGGCAGTTCATGAAAACTGTTCTGCGTAGTCCAAACTGCAGATGAGTGGTTCAGCGCTCTTCCACCTTCGGTTTCATATTCACTAAACATCAGGTGTAATTGGGGTCAGGCGCCACCCCTTCGTGTTAGAAAAAGGGTTGTCCTGTCGGAAATCATGGTGCTCCTACATGGAGGCGATGCGATCGGGGGAACGAACGTCAAATTCGGGAATCAATTTGGGCCCTCTAGGACTTCATACTTGTCTGTTGAACTGATGAATAGCTGCGGGAATTTCCATGACATTGTTGTCATTTGGAGAACGCAATGTTTTTTTTTATGATTGAGGATTCGCGTTTGACCACCATCTCACCTGATGGAAAGTGACGATGTGGTCGAAGATGAAGCACGCGATCCCAGTAAATGTCTATTCACTCTGCTCTTGAAGATCCCAAGGTTATAGGATTCAGGAAAGACTGACGCCGCCGGGAGGGAGTTCCATGCCTTAGCTGTTCGGATGATGAATGAGGAATCGAACTTCTTAGTGCGAATGTTCGGTATATTAACTATATACGGGTGGAATCTCTCCCCACGCCTAGTGGTCCGAAGATGGAAGGGTGGCGGTGGAATAAGACTATGTAATTCCAACGCACACTCCCCGAAATGCATCCTGTAAAAAATTGAGAGACAGGCGACTTTGCGACGGTGTTCAAGGCTCTGCAATTTAGCAGTCGTCGAATTATCACCTATGAGTCTCATGTCACGTTGTTCCTCAGAATCGAGTGCAGCTAGTTGGTACTTGGCTGAACCATCCCATGGTAAAATGATCAGAAGTCTTGCTTCTACTTCGCTCAGAGGTTAGAGGTCAGAGGTCTCGCTTTTCTAAGAGCAAACGCACTTTGACTCCTAGGGCCATTAAATCGATCTTGAGATTGGGATCATGTCTCAGTCTCGATACTATTTTAATATGCAACATATCCTCAAGCGTCAACTTAGAGTCATCTCAATCTTGAGAACGGTTTATTAATACGGGCCTTAGACTCTTAGATACAGCAAGACTTGAAACAAATTACTAAGCTCCGACGAAAAGCGAGGAGTGTTATGTGTTTGACAGCGCTGTGTGTGTGTGTGTGTGTCCAGTCTTTGTCCGGACATATCTCACGTATCTTAGTTACGCGTGGTCCGATGTGAGTGCGTGGTTTTTTATATTATACACTAAACGAGGGGACAGGTTCTTAACCATGTTTGATGAAAATCGGTTAAGCCATTTCGAAAATATTTAGCTTTTTACAAAGTTCTTTGATGTAGTTGGATGATATAATAGTCTTATTTTTTTTAATATATTTCAGATTAAACCCGGGCGTATGTTCTTATCCATGTTTGATTAAAATCGGATAAGCTGGTTCGAAAAGATTTAGAAGTTCACATAGTTGGTTTGGTGTATCTAGAGAAGATATCTAGTCATTTGTTTTCTCAGGGATTTTCTAAATATACAATTTATATTTAGTTATTTATCTTCATGAGTATATTACACTGATTTACGGAAGTGATGCTGGGCTTGGCAGAAGAATGAAAGTAGAGTTCATCATCATCGTCTCAGCCTGTAAACATCCCACTGCAGGGATATAGGCCTTCCCTAGTATGGGCCGTAGTCCGCCACACGGGCCCAATGCGGGTTGGGGAATTCACATGCCTTAGAATTTTTATTTACTCATGCATGCAGCCGATAAAAGACAAGTTGTCGTGTCGTATCAGGAGGTCAAGAGGAAGGCGGAGAGCAGAGAGATATGGAAAAATCTCCACCGACAAGAGCATGGCTCTTAAAGCAGATGATGATGCATGCAGGTTTCCTCACGATGTTTTCCTTCACCGTCCACCAAGAGCAGTCGGATAAATGCACATAAGTCATCATTTTCCTGCCCTTATCCCACTCTAGGTGGGGTCGGCACAACATGTCAACCTCTTCCACTCTCCTCTATCAGCCGTCATCTCCGTACTCACCCCTTTCACACACATATCATTCCTCACGCAGTCTACACACACCCTCTTTGGTCTTCCTCTACCGTTGTATCCCTCCACATTCATACTTAACACTCGTCTTGAATTAACTTAAAAAATTGATTAAAATTTAAAAACTCACTGGTACATGGCCTGCCTGGGAATCGAACCCGGACATGCCAACAGACCGCGTCTTAACCGCTGAGCCACGGACGCTCCCGACGCCGACGACGGAAGTAGAGTTAGTGCATTGAAAATGAAATGTTAGCTGGGCACTTCTCTACCTATATGAGTGATCAACTTTTATTTAGGGCAAATGGGTACACTTTTTCTCGCTGAGGTATATTTTTCTAGTATTAGAATTTAATTATATTTATGTAATCTATGAGATGCATGCTATGTTTACATATAATTGTTTGTACATTTAGCTAATAACGAATATACGTAAGGTTTCATTACTTCTAAGCGATGTAAGAAGTGCTTGTAAACCTGTTTAATAAAATAAAAAATAAAATGTGACAGCCAGGGTTTCATTCCGGGGACATTTTGTTAACAATAGGAATAAATTGTCGGCCCTAAATAGTCAATTTCCCTGATAATGGCGGCTGCCAGGACGGTGACCCCAAGGGTTTTCCCAATATTGAAAAGGTATGAACAAAATAGATCTGAAATTATATACTTAACCCGTTCACTATCAACGTTTTCGTTTGTTTATCGTTTGAGGAACTTATTCGTAAGTACAGTCAACGAACGATGGAAGTACGAAGAGTAGACAGTTCGTACAGAATATATACACTGGTCATCAGAAAAATCGACTTGCCAAGTAATTCTCTATACAACTTCCGACATGTCTGTGTTTAGAAACTAGTTAGTAACTCGAATTGTACTTTACCGATTTTAATGAAATTTTCACTTTTCTACAGCCAGTATGTCACCAATTAAAATTGTTTATAAAATTGCGACGCCCTGTTCGGTGCAGTGGTTAGAAACTCTGCTACTATACCAAATGGTCGCGGGTTCGAATCCCGCTAGGGGCATATGTTTGTATGATGAATACAGACACGTCTAGTCAAGTCTAGAGTGAATAGGCATTTACTGGGTGCGCGTGATACATCTTCGGCTACATCGTCACTTTCCATCAGGTGAGATTGTAGTCAAACGCGAAACCAGTTTTTAATAAAAAAAAAACGTGTTCCCGAGTTATGGGTGTTTTTCGTTTATACATGTATTTATGTACAAAAAACAAATGTATTTGTGTAGTTTATCAATCATCTGGTATCCATAACACAAGCCTAGATGCTTACTTCGGACCTAGATGGCGCTGTGTGTTTGTGCAAAAAAAAAATGTACGAGAAATAATTATTGCCAAACTTAAGTGGTAGTGCGAGGAGCATATAGTTCGTAGGACCTGCGACCGTTGGGGCGGAAAGGTTCTTGAGTGGCGACCACGCACCGGTAGACGCAGCGTGGGCAGGCCCCTCACGAGGTGTACCGATGATTTGGTGAGGATCTGGGGAAGCCGCTGGATGCGGGCAGCGCAGGACCGATCGTTGTAGAGATTTTTGGGGGAGGCCTGGTCTCCAGCAGTGGACGTCTGTCGGGTGATATGATGTTGTATGTTTTTCATACATATACAATCTACAATTGTATCTGTAACAAAACAAAAAATACATTTTTAACAAAAAATACATTTACTGGATAATATTTTTACAATATCCAGTGTTGGGGCTACTTGTAAGTAAAGTTTGCATGTGTTAGTAGTCCCGCTCATCCATATTATATTTGTTATCAGAAAATAAAATAAAAGAAAGAAAATGTGTCCATGGGAATGGATGAGTGTGTGTTTGTGTGGATGGGTGTGTTTGTGTATGTGGGTGTGTAAGGGTGTATATACAGCGTAAATTATTGATGAATTTTACATTCGAAATGAGTTTACTGTCCTATTTAAAAAAAATCTGTAATATTGTATAGTAGGTAGGTATATTGTATAAGGTATATTTAGGGCACACAAAATGTATTGCCCAGGACGGTCACGTCTTCTGTCATTTTACTGTGATGGTCTTTAATGGAAAATTGTAGCCCCCCCCTTCTCTTAACCAATGAGGAAAATCTGTAAGCACCAGGCGAGTGAAGTCGCGCCCGCAAACTAGTAAATTATAAAGGAAATCTCAGCAACATAACACATATGTATTATAAAATATTTAATATCCTACATACATGAATACAAAATGTGCGTTAGATCTGGAGCTGTATTTTTAGGAGTCCGTACTATAAGTAAAAAATCTTACGGTAAATAATATTAATATTGGCTCTATTCCGCCTGGCTGAAAACACTCCTAAAAGGAGACATGTCAATTGTGACGTCACAATACGGATTATACAACAGTTCGTCACCGTGCAAACTACCCAACATTTGTAACTTAAATTGAAAAACTAAACTTAATAATAATGTTTTTCATTACTCATACTCGGAAAGTAGGTCTGATGTTGCCTAAGGAGCGGGTTGAAAGTAATACTTTTCAGCCCTAGGGAGAATTGTCAAATTCAAAAAAAAACTAATTCTATTTCAAATTTCTATTGAACCATGTTCCAACGTTCTCTACAGCCACTCAATTACAGCGCGATGTAAAATTTAAATAACATAAAGATAATTAAATTAAAGAATATATATATTTCTTGATGACTTTATTATAATTTAGTTTCAACTATTTCTTTAAAATAACATAGATTTGGGCAAAAAAATTTCAATTTTTCAATGATAAAAATGAAAAATAATAGCTGAATAGCTGGCCGACCACAGACTATAGCAGAGATATATATTAACTCATGTTTTTTATTTACTTTCCCTGAATTCGAAATTAAAACGAGACAGGGTTTGACGCCCGAGCTTAGCGAGGTTTTCATCCCAAGGATAACAATGTACTATTCTCGTATACCGAACTAAACCCAATAAAAATATTAATAACGTCAACCGGTGGATTCTCGGATTGTGTTACATATTAAATACCGTCTACACAGAGCACAGAAGATGCTCGTAACTAATTCATAACAACTCACCTATTTATAAAATTATACCTCCATTTCCTTCATAATCTCGTGGCGTACGCGACACCTGCTCACCTAGGTATCGTCGCATTCGCGTTACTTCAACTAATTTGCGCCGCTTGCGAGGTGACCGCATCGAGACATTCAAAATTGTATGTGTATCAGTCTCTAAAAATGAATTACCAATGTTGATATGATGTGGATAACGATATTGGCTATGCTTAAGTGTGTATGTTGTACTGTCAGTAGTTTATAAACATTCATTAAAAAAACTAGCCCTAATAATTTAGTTTCCGAGTAAAAAAATTAAATGTAAGTGCAAATGAAAGTAGGTACGCATTAACAGACTTACTTCACTTCGA
The DNA here is from genome assembly GCA_949316235.1 of Oegoconia quadripuncta. Taxonomy (NCBI): domain Eukaryota; kingdom Metazoa; phylum Arthropoda; class Insecta; order Lepidoptera; family Autostichidae; genus Oegoconia; species Oegoconia quadripuncta. Next base: position 18,640,894 of record OX438756.1, on the reverse strand, counting down.
TTGTATCTTGTTTCATCAATGAGAAAAAACAGGCAAGTTCGAATGGAAGACGCCAATGGGGGTGGCGGGGCACAGGGCGCAACTAATCACAGCAAGTCGCGGCGAGTGGTCGCCTTTCGGCATCTTCAAAGATACCGCGGCACGTGTTTGTGTGTTGTGGCAAAGTACTTAGAGCTCGCGGCCATTAAGGTCCAACTCACTCATTTTAAAAACCAATTAAAATCTGTTAACTTTAATGTTTTATTTTTTATTTTTTTCGTAATAGGTACAGACGGATCTCCCTAAAAGTATTATATGGACCGTACGGACCGAAGCACTCTAGCACCATCTATTAGAAAGTATTCATACAATATCAACACTCAAACAAAATCCATAATAATATGTCACATATAAATGAGTAAGAAAATTTCGTCACCTCTGCTAATTGATATCGTGGTCTAGTGGCAAGCGACACGAGAGCTTAGGTAACCGAAAAGACACCGTTTTCGAATCCGGCTAAGACAATTTTTATTCGATTTTTTTCTATTTGGAATTTTTTTTTCTTTAAACTAAACCGTAAACCGGAAAATAAACCGTAAACACTTCATTAAAATAATAAAAAGGTAAGGAAAATAAGAAAAGTAAAAATTTTTGGAGGTAACACTTTAGCCCATGTGATACTTCTAGGATAATTCGTCTGTACATCCTATACATACCCTCTGCAACGTTTGTCGGGTTAATTTTGTTAGACCTTATATAGTATAGCTGTTACATATACAAGGAACTGCGCAAAGAGCTGGAACCGCGGCTGAACAAGCTCAAAGTAACAAGCGCCGTAAATATGCGTCAATCTTATAAACCACGAGTTTGCGGCGCTTGCAGTGGAGACATTGGGCCCGTGGTCTTCTGACACGAAACAATTTGTAAAGGATTTATCCGTTAGACTGGTCCACGCCTCTGTAGATGTGAGAGCTGGTGACTACTTTGCTCAGCAGCTGGGCTTATGCATTCAGCGGGGCAATATTTGGACGGCGTATTTTTTCTATAAGATATAGGTATTTTTAATTGTCTTTCATAAATTTGTTGTTTCATGTACATACTTAATAAATGTAATTCTATTAATAATAAAAAAAATATAGCTGTTGGTTTTCCTAAATAAACGAAAAAAAAAAATCTCACCAAACAAACACAATCTGCCTCACTTGCTCGACATACTCAGGATGAAAGACATTACGATTTACCGTTAGGCCGCGACGAGGACCGTTACGAGGACACGCTCTCGAATAAGCCGCACTCACGCTGCCATCAATGTTGCCCATCGTTTTCTGAGCAATCGAGTTATTCAGACACAGAATTAACATAGTACTAAGTTCAGGCCTGGAATAAGCTGCCGGAAGAGGTTGTCTCCGCCCAATCAGTGAATTCGTTCAAAAAACGATTGAATAATGTTTTTAAATCTAACGGTGACTCAAATAATGACTGTGAATAAAAACATAATGAACGATGTGAACTCTTCCAACACTGTGACAGACATACCAGCAGTAATTTGACGATCTGTTTGGTGTAGTGGTTAGAAACTCTGCTGCTATACCAAAAGGTCGCGAGTTCGAATCCCGCTAGAGGCATATGTTTGTATGATGAATACAGACACTTGTTCTCGAGTTATGGATGTTTTTCATTTATACAAGTATTTATAAAAAAAATGGATTTGTGTAGTTTATCAACCATCTGGTATCTATAATACAAGCCTAGTTGCTTAGTGTGGAACTAGATGGCGCTGTGTGTATGTGCAAAGATATTTATTTATTATTATTATTTTAGTTTATATTATTGCACGGGCCTAAGTTAAGTGCATAAGTCTACGTTATGTCAATTTAACGAGAGGAATTTCCTTACTATGCATGTGTTAAGATTGTTGATTTTTGTAGTAGTGTGGCTATGGATGGATGTATTATTATAATGCTGCTAGTCTATAATAATAATAATTTCGATGCTTTTCAATTTGGCAAGATAGCTTTAATACTTCGAATATATCCTCCTTGGTGGTCCTGTATTGCACCCAGATGAGACAAAACGGATCGTTGCCGGGGAAGTGCTGTAATTTCCCGAAAGGGAAAACTTTTTTTTATGCACAACAGGTTAGCACTTGACATCAATCACACCTGAGGTTAAGTGAAGATGAGGCCAAAGGTGGAAGCGTATATACGACCCGGAAACCCCATCTTATTTGAGGGACTGGCTATCTTATCTCCGACAGCGAACACAACAATGCTATTAACATTGGTAACGAAGGAAATAACCTAGATGAAAGACTAATCTGGCGGTGCAGCGGGGCAGCGCGGCTAGCGTGCTGGGGATAATGCCGCAGGTAGGAGAACTCGAGGCGATACACTTTTTATAGTTATGTAAATATAGTATATATATTTATTTTATTATCTCTTAAGTATTGTATTTTCTTAGCTTAATAATTTAAAATACGAGTGTTCAAAGATCAAATAAAACGTCATTAACTGGAATACAGAGGCTCTGAAACGCAATATTGCTACAAGTATGTGGTCTCAACACCTAGATAGATAGGTGTCTATCTATACGTATATAGAATATAGCGAATACCGGTATAAGACAGAATGCTTGCATCATGACATATCGTCAGCATGCCGAGATATCATATTAGCCACAGACGTCCACTGTTGAACATTGGCCTCTCCCATAGATGTCCAGCGCTATCTGTTGGAAGCGGTTTGCGTCCAGCGTCTTCCCGACCTTTTTCAGGGCACGTTGTGTACAGTCGAGAGTCGAACCAACTGAATCGTGATCCACTCAGCCGATACTTCGTTTGGAATCATCAAACTGTGTTTAAAACTAAAGGTTTAACCGGTTTCCATCAAATATGGCTAATAACTATCTCGGAAAGATGAGCTTTTGAAAAAAAAAAAAAAAACGTTTTCACATCAGTTATATCGCTGTGGAAATGCAACAGACAGAAGTAAGAACAGATTTCAAACATACAACAGATAACAATAATTTGATTACTCGTTTATTTTGCTTAAAATTATTATCTACATGCGCGTAGAAGGCGCGTGCGCCATTGTGGCGTAAACTTAGATCTAAGAACCTCTTACCGAGTTTAATATGAAATATAAAAATAATGAATACTATGAATTTAATCATTTTTTTTTATAATATCACCCAATTACACCATAAACCCGCACTGGGCCAGCGTGGTGGACTATGGCCCATACTCCCTCATTATACGAGGAAAGGACTGATCCCTGCAGTGGGATGTTTACTGGCTAATGATGATGACACCAAAAACTACTTTAGAAGCTAAATATTTTCGAAACGCCTTATCTGATTTCCATTAAATATGGCTAAGAACCTGTTCTCTCGGTTAGTCACATCAGCAAGGCTACTACAACTTAGCGCGACATAGAGTCGAGTGACATAGAGTCGCGTGCGATCAAGTTGACAGCTGTCAAGCGACAGCCAATCAGCTGCAAGAGACTGAGACTATGTCTCGCGCGACTCTTTCTCATTCGAATCGCTCTAAGTTGTAGCAGCCTTGCTGACCACGCTTTACTGAGATATACCCAGACAAAGACTGGACAATAAACACATAACAGCCACCGTTTTTCGTCGGGGGTTATATAAAAAGTAGAAACCGCCTCCGTGGCTCAATGTAAACAACATAGGGTTTACGAATCGGATCCTCGCGGGTTCGATCCCCCGCGGGTTACATGTTTAGTACTCGGATTGGTTGATGGTAGGGCATTTTAAATGTCCGCCTGGCTAGCTACCACCATATCTAAGTATGCCGCCAAACAGCAATGTTAAAAAAAATAAAATGAATAATGATTTTATTGCAACAGTAAAGTCTGCTAAACAAAGAACATTCATAATATCAGACCTATTAAATAATAGGGTTGAGGCTTCCTCGTAAGTATATGAGAATACCTGTGACAGAAAACCTCGCTCTTTCACAGCAAACAGTTTTTAGTACGTATACGTAGAGTAAGCACTAGGTACAATAATAGCTTTACAATGAATTATTAAAAAAAAACTGATACTTTCCAAAAACATGCCTAACATTTATATCCTGTTTGTGTTGTGTAAGTTGTGTTAATAGCATTGTTGTGTTCTGTTGTCAGAGATAAGATAGCCAGTTCCACAAATTAGATGGGGTTTCCGGGTCAGTACGCTACCACCTTCGGCATCATCTTCCAAATGCTAAACCGTTATGGTATAAATAAATAAATATCCTTGGACATACACATAACACCATTTAGTTCCACACTAAGCAACTAGGCTTGTATTATGGATACCAGTTGGTTGATATACTACACAAATACATGTTTATTTTGTAAATAAATGCATATATAAATGAAAAATATCCATAACTCGGGTACACATATCCGTATTCATCATAGAAACATATGCCCCTGCGGGATTCTAACCCGCGACCTTTCGGTATAGCAGTCAGCGTTTCTAACAACTACATCAAACGGTCGTTAGAATATAATATAAAGAAAAGAATAAAATATAGCAGATATTTTATAAACATCTCATAGTTTCCTAAGCACCTCACCATACTGACCCTTGATGGATTACCCTGGACAGACCGACTTACCCTGTCTGCGACCAGCAACAGATTATAATTAAATATTTAAACCAGTTAGCTCCAGTTCGTCAGAGAATAATTATCAAGTCTCTTTTGAAACTTGTGTTTACTTACACTTCCTTTAGCGGTATGTATATCTTTATAATTTACGTACCGACTGAATTTAATGTAAATTTAATTTCTTTATTATTACCCCAGGAAGGTGATGTTTTTCGGATGTATGTATCCCCTCCTCTAGCATAAACGGCTTGACCGATTTCGTAGTGTATGGTGTTGTTAGATTCGTCCTGATCCCTGGAGTGTCATAGGATACCTTTTTTTTTGACGCGGGGAAACTCGCCTGGAGGACGGCGAGACGGTTATGTGGGACTCCCCTCCCTGTCGGAAGGGAAACCCACTAAAACTCCGCGGCGACCTTTATCGGCAGTAGGGAGGACCTGGGAACGCATTAGCGGCTCCAGGCCACAAGGGGAGGCCCATTCCCGGAGGGCGTCTAACGCACCCTCCGTAGGGGGCGCTGTCGCGCCTCACACCGCGATCAGCGAGCGGTATGAAGCGGGGCAGGGCCCGATGCGACGACACTCCCCCCGGTCGCTCCGGGGGGTGTCATCCTCTCCCGGACCGCGTCCGTCAACTTCGCCCCGCGATGTAGCCGCCCGCGGCCCTCCGGCGACATGCAGGGGGGCTAGCGAGCGTTGCCGCCCTCCAGACGTCGCTTCCTACGAGCGGGATCAGCCCTCTCCCGATCCCGCTCTGCGGCCTCCTTCTGGAGCATGACTCTGCCTCGCAGAAGGAGGCCGCTGCCCTCCAACCCTCCTCGCTCGCCAGCATAGCCGCGACTAATGCTGGCGGGACAGATCCGATCAGATCAGACCAGGTCTCTACGCTCGGACTGCCACGCCGGGCAGTCCTCCAGCGTGTGCTGGGCGGAGTCCTAGTCCAACGCGTAGTGGTGGCATCGTGCCGTCTCCTCTCGTCCGATTCGACTCAGATACTCACCGAAGCACTCATGCCGTGCTCGTGGGGATCCATGATTCGAAGTTCGGCAGAACGGCTCTGACGGCGCGTTGGCGGGCGCAGCCTTGTATCACAACCTACATTTTACGGTAAAAAATCCGACATGGCGCCCGCCAAATACAAAATATGCTGTCGGGTTTGTAAACTAATATTGTTATTAACCGGATGAGTTTTTTACTGTAAGCAAAATATGTCCACTTTTTAGTATTTCAGCGTGCTTGGCAATATGCCCGATCAGGTTTGTGCGGTGGCGATCCTTCTCGCACCTACAGGTTAGGTTGAGTAGTTGGGGTATACCAGCTCGACCTGATGACCAAAAATAAACTGCCTATGCCAATACCTTCTGTTTCACTTACCTAATATGCCCTATTTTTTACGGTAAAAAAACTCACCGGTATATATGTTGGAAAATTGGCATAATAATTAGGTATATAACAAGATAGATAAGCTATCCAATCCAAAAGTTCGATACTGTATACCTACTTAACAGTAGTATCGCATATAGATATCGATACCTGGAGCTATCGGTACTTTTCACACTTTTTTTTAAATTGCTCATCCGGCCCTTTATTTGTCTGAATCAGTTAGATGTTTTTTACGACAAAAGATTAAAATTAAATATTCGATTGTCACTTTTCTTTTACAGTTTCATAAAATCGACTTCATATCTTCCCACTGCGTAAAATTCGTTGAGATTGCAGACAGTGAGGTCTTCAAGTATTCTCACCAAAATCTCATCTTGACTGATGTATGGAAAGTCGTCGATTTTTGTCAGACGTTAAATAGAGGTAATCCTACAACCTGAATCTTACCACATTGGGTTCTGCAAGAGTGGGAATAGGCCACATTGTCGCTTTCCATCAGGTGAGATTGTGGTCAAACGTGTAACTAGTTAATCATTAGACAAATAACGGCTGAACCGAGTTTGATAAAACATATCTAAGAAGCGGAGCTAGAAAACCGGCCGAGTGTGTGTCGGGCCATGCGCAATGTTGGGTTAACTGCTCGTAACAAGACGCAGACTTAGAAGGGCTTTTTGTTTTTTTTTGCAGATAATTTTCAATGGAAAGTATATTTTATAAGTTTTCAACTATTATTCATTAACTTGTAAAATCTACTTAACAAAAATTTGCACCATAAAGCTTAATATTTCTTAAACGGATCCCTAACTAAAATATTTTTCAAGATTTTATTTTGCCACTTTTACTTCTAGTATTAAGAGTCTCTGAGCTAAGCCTCAGACAGACGACGTAGTTGACGTAGACGGACATGCCGAAACTATAAAGGTTCCTTGTTGACTGCTGAACTGAAAAACCGAATCCACATCGGTCCACCGTAACTTAGATATAGTTAGAGTTCTTAGAGATAAGTTTAAGGAAATTAATATCTCAACAATGACTTTTCAATACATTTATGAGAATTTGTTATAGGCAAAAAAAATATAACCTTATTCGCTAAAAATAGTGAGAGGCACAATGTTAATATAAGGAATAAGAACCAGTTATCTGTTTATGTTAGCCGACTTCACAAATTTAGTAAATCCTTCAAATGGCAATGTATACGCTTTTATAATAAGGTTCCAGTAGACATTCAAAATTTGCCTTTAAATAAATTTAAAGCAATCATAAAACAGAAATTATTAGCAAAAGGCTATTATAAAATCACTGACTATTTGATTGATAAGCAGGCATGGATATCTGTCTTATTATTCATATAATATTAATATTAAAATCATCACTGCTCTATTGATGTCTCTGTCGCGTTGGTTTGAAAAAGGAACTATAACTTTTCACATGTCCATTCATAACTTTCTAGTATGTGTTCCAATTTCAACTTTGCAAACAGCGCAAACAAACAAAACGTTCCAATCCAATTCGAACACAATATTACGAATAGAGCCTGTATTAGTTATCGATATTAAATGAATTGGTCATTAACAGGAATGGAATATGGATCTTTTTTGGCGTGTACACATTGATTTATTAATGCCCGACGAAAAACGACACGTATCGTAAGGCATCTCAGATATACGTGGTCGGATTTCAGTCTGGTATTTTTGAGTGTTTGGTTGGCTCAATCTAATTCTAAGTTACTCAAAAGTCTGAACTAATATAACTATAACCGCTTCCGTAGCTCAATGTAAACAATATAGGTTTAGGGTTCGATCCCCAGCGGGGTACATGTTTAAAATGTCCGCCTGGCTAGCTACCATCATCTTATCTAAATCTGCCGCCAAACAGCAATGAAAATAGCATTGTTGTGTTCCGGTTGTCAGAGATAAGATAGCCGTATATCAAATATTTGGGTTTCCGGGTCGATACGCTACCACCTTCGGCCTCATCGTCACTTAACATCAGGTGTCAACAATGAGGTCAAGTTAATTAGCTTACAATATATAATGCCTGAAACGGGCAGGTAAATAGATGTATACACATAAAGTAATGAAATTTATTGTCAATCAGTTTATTTACAGTAAACTAGCTACATTATTATACAATAGTGATATAATTAAACGGTCTGTCCGTATTGTGATACATTGAAGCTAATGGCACATAGGAGTTATGTAATTTTTAACTTAGGATTTTTTATTCTATTTCGAATAATTATTTTCGGGGGTAGCTCCACAATTTAAAGGACACAGGACTGCCATAGCAGTTGTCATAACACAAATAAATCATTTGTGTCTCCTTTTACTGGTCCTTTCACCGACCAGTGTCAGTTTTGTTCTGTTTCGATTAACTATTTTAGGAACGTGCTATACACTTAACAGAGAGAGGACTGCCATAGCAGTTGTAACCATAAATAAAACAATGTCTGTCTTCTTTCACAAACCAAGTTAGTTTTGTTCCGTTTCCAATAACTATTTTTACCCCTCTATCCCAAAGAAGATGATGATGATGAAATTACTATAAAGTATGACATAACTCTGTGACTATGACAGATTATTGGCAATTATTCTGAAAAAATCAACCAATTGATCTCTGGAGCAAAAGGAAATTCATAGCCGGTGGAACCGCGTAAAAGCAAACGACTTTTGCCCTACGACTTTTTGAAATTCACAAAAAAAAAATTGATCTCTCTATTCAAAAGACAATAACTTTTTGCATTGGGTATTCAGCTTCTTTCCACTGCAACTGCACGCAAGCTTACAAGCTAGGTTCAACAATGGTACTCGACACGGCGCCTACTGAAGGTAGACGGTCACCTACGTGTCTCTATTGCTACCTTGGACGTATTAATTAAAGAAGAGTTAAATGTGCGAAAGAAGTCTGAGGAAGACAAATATTTTTTTTTGTCATATTTCAAAAATTGTAGATGCCATTAGCTTTGAGGGTTCAACGTGGTTTTTGTTACTCTTATTTCTTGCAGCATATTGAACAGACCTAATATAGCGTCACATTGACCGTCACACGTCATTTTGACCGCTAGCAGTCTAAGACAAAACTCGTTGAACACTTGCAAAGGCTTGATAATAATAATACATTCAGACATACACACAGCGCCATCTAGTTCCACAGTAAGCAACTATAGGTTTGTGTTGTGGATACCAGATGGTTGATATACTACATAAATACATTGTTTTCTGTAAATAAATACTTATTCTAAATGAAAACATCCAAACTCGGGTACACATGTCCGTATTCATCACACAAACATATGCCCCTAGCGGGATTCGAACCCGCAACCTTTTGGTATAGTGGTCAGAGTTGCTAACCACTACACCAAACAGGTCGTCACTTGATCATATACTATTTCACATCCTGAATATTTTTGGAGTCTACCAAACGCGAATCGCGCTAATAACTTGAACAGAAATTAATCAGTATCGTTTTAAAAATCGCGATAATCTCGAAACATTTTGCGTTTGGTTTTACTTACGTCGTTAACGATTTTATCGTTCAGAAAATATAGTGCGATACAATTTTTTACCAAGCTAAACCAAAACCAAAAAGGTTCCTTTGCAAAGTTTCCCACGATTGTCCCCATGTTATAGATTGAGAAAATAATAATAAATAAATAATAAATATTTCGAACACTTACACCAATCATCTAGTCCCAAACTAAGCAAAGCTTGTACTATGGATACTAGATAACGGATAAACATACATAAATATTTATATAAACATCCAAGACTCTGGAATAGATGTTCGTATTCATCACACAAACATTCACCCCTCGCGGGATTCGAACCCGCAACCGTTGGTTTCGCTGATAGGGTCACTATCCACTACACCAATCGGTCGTCAAATAGAGGCATTAAACCTTTATATAAGAGGCACACAAACATTTATATAAGAGGCATTAAACCTACGCCTCGGATGAAATGCTTAATAAATAAATATATCGAACACTTACACCAATCATCTAGTCCCAAAATAAATAAAGCTTGTACTACGGATACTAGATAACGGATAAACATATATAAATATTTATATAAACATCTATGACTCGAGAATAAATGTAGGTATTCAACACACAAACATTTTACCTGATGCGGGATTCTAACCCGCAACCGTTGGTTTCGCTGACGGGGTCACTATCCACTACACCAATCGGTCGTCGATATATGCAACAGCAGTGAATGTGTCAAGTTCTTATGCTGTGGTTGTATATGTTCCAAGCGAGAGGACCACCTTTGTACATTTATATACAAAAAAGATGTATTATTCTTCTGCGTCTAGAGGGATGGCGAATTGCGATTTAAAAGCCATATACTAATATGGCTTTTAAATCGGACACGGTGCAAACTGTTTTACAGATTATAAGTATTATAGATTACTAATCCATAACTCACTTTACCTAGGTAAGAAATTACATTAAGTCATCCGAAAGCAAGTGTTCAGCGTGTTTTGTCGGTGATTGCATCGAGTCTATATGACGCCGATTGAAAGCTCAGACATTCCGCAAATGCATTTATAATTACACTGACAGATAATATACAGCAATATACATTATAACTTCTCTATCGTGTGGTCCTACAGACTACCTGTTGTCGGCTGCATCGAGTTATATCACCAATATACAATTTTAATGACGAAAAACTAGACACAATTTTAATTTTAATTCAAATTCAAATATTTTAACGTCTCAATGCAAAAAAACATCATTATCCAATGAAAAAATCTGTACATATTTTTAAAAAAGATGCCAAGTCTTGCAACTGTTTCGTCGTGCGAAAAAATGCGAATGTCTGCCAACTTTTTAAAACAAAATAAATAAAAAAATATCTGATAAACAATGTGGCGAATTTACATCATGTATGGACAACATTTGAGTCATTAAATTCATTACCAGAGCATTTCTTTAGCAAAGAAGACCTAATAAAATTCCTAACAGTGTTTTTTACACAATAAGAGAGTTTACCTAATAAGTCTGTAGGACCCAATATTAACATCTAATGTCAATCGTTTCTTAGATTAAATAGTGTATATAATAGTTTCAACTCAACACGTTTGTCAAGAACGAGAGAATGGTCTCATCATTATGATAATACTTACACGCTAAGTTTAGATATGTGTGGTATCAAAATAGCGTAATAGGTAATGGTCCGGTAGTGTTGTTCAGAACTGAGCGACGCACTGTCGTGCGCCCAGACAAAGCATATCATAGTGAGTAATCTACTCTAGCAAAGTTGCTCAAATACTCCTATTACACAAACAATTACCTCAATGTTGTCTTCATACAACTTTTCATTGCTTTTGTAAATTGAAATCGCATGATATAAGTGCGTTATGCTGGCTATAACACACCAGGCGGAATTTCGGCCCGAGCCGAAGGCGAGGGCGTAATAGAGCCGAGTGTGTTTAACCAATATACGCACGTATATCTTACGACGTTTTTCAACATACATGCGAGGAAACAGAATAAAAAACCACGCGGTGCGATGCCTACTTGCTGGGGCCGCGCAGCGGGCCAGTTCGAAATTTGAAAAAAAAAATGTTTAAAGAATCTTTTATTACTGATCTGCGTAACACAATGTAGATCAGCGATATTTTATTCACCGGGCTGATGGTGTTATCATTTGGCTGTATGAGACTTATGTTCCTTGCTATAGCAAATAGTGCGGTTATAGAATATAACTTTACTATTTGCGTTTATAACACACGCGTGTTTTATGAGCTGCTTGATATATTTAAAACCGGTGAAATTATATCCGCTTTACGTGCAAGTATGTTGAAAAACAATTTAATGTAATATTTTGATTAAAAAATCGTTCAGAGATATTTGAGCACTTTTGCTGTACTTTATTTGGTGCTGATTACTCACTTTACTTTGGGTAACGTCGTGCTATAGGCTCGTGCGACTTGGTAATACCATAACATTGTCTGCGAATTACACTGCTCTTGCATGATGTTATATGGAAAGCAACAAGCCAAGTCTCGGCGTAAAACTCGCTTACGATTGTTGATTCTCACTTCATCATATCATTCTCAGCATCCAATTAAAGGTAGGTATGTTAGAATACACATTTTAGATTAAAAGGGTATCCGAATTTATAAGATAAAAATTAATTGTAAAGGGTATATAAACATTCTAATTTTTCCATAACTATACATAAAGGTATATTAATAAATATTTTACAATTAAAAGGCACTGTATTGAATGTTAATCCAAAAGTTTAAGGAAGAGTTGGATTAGGGTAATCGATACCTGTATTTTATTTAAAGGTATCTAATACAAAACTAGAGCAGGTTAGGTGTGCTTAAAAAATCCAAAATATTTGACAGGTTTTTGATGACCAATGCACCTAACCTAGGCCTGTATTAATAAACCATTCTCAAGATTTAGAACAGTCTTGTGATCGCTCTCAAGTAAACGTGTTGATTAATACACCTAACTTGAGACCTGAAACTCACGTGAATACTCAAGCAGTACTCACTTGAGAGGTGCGCCGAGTTTCACGTCATTCATTCGCGGCTGAGGCGAATAGTTTAGAAGTGATCTCAGCTAAGTAGACCTCAAGATTGGTTTATAAATTAGCACGGAGCTTGAGATAGCTTCAATTTCTTAAGGCTCATCTCGGGTGATACAGCCTCAAGACTTGTATTGAGATTGGTTTATTAATACTGGCCCTAGACATTGTAGCCATCATCTAGTTAAGAACGAGATAATGAAAATGAATAAAAAAAATGCACCTAACTAGTCACATCAGCGAGGCAATGATAATGAACAAGAAATATGCGACCCACCTTACCCACGACATTAAGAGCGGGATAAAAATAATGAACAAGTAAGATAAGAACAAGTGATTGAGGCCAAGTGCTAACCTGTTGTGCATAAAAAATTAAAAAAAAAAAACACCGAACACAGCCGGTTTAGCTTAATTTTGCCTGTAGATTAGGTACATCTAACTAATCTAATCTATAATTAATATTATAAATGTGAGAGTTTGGATGTTTGTTTGTTTTTTTTTTTTTTTTTTTTTATGGTTGACTCGGATTCGCGTTTGACCACAATCTCACCTGATGGAAAGTGACGATGTGGTCGGAGATGAAGCACGCGATCTCAGTAAATGCCTATTCACTCTGCTGTTGAAGATCCCAAGGTTGTAGGATTCAGGATTTGTTGTTCAATCACGGCGAAATGGATGAACGCATTTTGATGAAATTTGGTATATATGTAGAATATAACCTGGATTATTATATTAGGATATTTTTAACCCGTTAAAGTGAGTAGTTATTCCACGCAGGCGAATGCGCGGACAGGAAATTTTAAATTAGTTATATCGTTTCGCTTTCAGAGATAGAAAATATATGTTCCAGATTTAGCGATTGAACATAAGCGAGCTAAACTGCAAATTATTAGATCTCTCGCATGACGCGGTAAGAAAATTATTAGCTATCGAACACAATTTTTTTTACATGGTATGGCTGCAGATATTTGTGTATATATTAGGTCCTTACCTATGAAATTGGCGTTTTTTTATGAAGAATTTCATTAAGACTGTTTTCTCCATACAAACATTTTTAATTTTTTTTTGGGAACGGCAAATACAAAGTTAGCTAAACTTTGTGTGTATTATCGGATAACATTAAGTTAAGTATAGGCAACGTTAATTTTTAAAAGTTACCGCTTTATAAAAGTTTCAGCGAATCTAAGAAATGATTATGGGAAGCACATGAAAAGAGCTCTGTTCAAATTTTTTTTATGATGTGATTCAGCCCAGAAATTAAAATATATTTCATGTGAAACCTTGAAATAATATTCCATTTTCCAAATAAAAAACAAATTTGGATATAGCTTTGGAAATCGCAGGAATTGGTACATATGATTAACGAAGAAAAAAAACTTCAATTTCATAGGTAAAGACCCAATATAATATAAATGGTGAACCGCACCGACAATACCTTGGCTCTTAAATTTTCGTGACAAATATCATTATATCAGCCGCCTTGTGTGTGGAGTTAATTAATAACAAATAAACTATCGACTTCTCTTAACTCATTTTGTTCAAATAAGGTGATCCCAAACACATGGCAAGTAGTTAAAGTGACGATTGATTAAAAACCTGACGTTAAGAATGACTGGAATCCTACACATCGTAGGCAAAATATATAACTTTAATGAAATTGAACAAATGATTTTGGGATAACAACATTGAATGAAGAAATAACAGTTTCATTATCTTGCTTTTAACTCGAATAATATAGGTATAATAGGTTTCAACCTCGTTTATATAATTTTATCTTCGCATAAACGCTCCGAACAATTCGCCTTGTTCTTACAAACAGAGAAGTTCTAAGGATTCACGAATCGAGTTACATTTTATGATCTAGCTTATTTTGATATTCATTCTTGTTTACATAATACGCTCAAATCCTAATGTAAATTCTAAGAAATTCGAGGCGAAATATAATTGCTGTAAAAGATTTTCCAATGTTATATGGGTAACCATTATCCCAGAGGTGACCTGAGCAGATCGATTGTGCCATTCCCTCAAACTTCGCCTCTAGGTCAGAAGCCTGCATGCGAATGGCGAATAACCATACGAGTAGGGTGCCCAACCACACGAGTGGGTACAGTTAGAAAAAGAATATATTCGCTGCTAGGGTGACCACATATAACTTGTTATTTAAGAGTTACGAACAATTTTTTTGTCGGCCTGCATAATGAACTTTAAAGAAATATCAGTTCTTTTGTAAGTTGACTAAATAGTTCTACTATGTTGTTTTTATTGTGAATTCTAGCGTTAAACTTTCACATAAATTAAATTTCTATTCGAATTTCTTCATTTCTATTAAAATTAAATAAATACAATTAAGTACAAAAACGTATATCACTTAATAGTATTAAAGACTAGGTCCCTATAATATGATATATTTTCAGCTACAACATCAAATCCTTAGGTGCGTTCGCATCAAATATTTACACTTAATTATAATATAATATTTAGTTGTAAATTGTCGGGTCTATATGAGTACAATAAACAAGAAAACGCAGGGAGAAATTAATCTAATGAGGAGTATGGCGACCAAAATACTAATTTTGTGAACAAAAGTAGATATATTTTTGGATGGAAGGAATAGTGGACCCTGATTGGTTGTTTATCATTTAACAAAAGTACAGGTGTATAGCATTATCAAATGTCTAGATAATTTTGAACACTTACGCAATAGGTTTGTTAGGATTATAACAGGTTCTGTAGGGTGACATTTTATTTATTAGAAATTAATTTCTTTCTTTTTCTTATTATAATAGATTACATGGAGTTTTAACAATAGCATAAAATTATAACATAGATACTTTCTAAGTAGAGTTATGTGTTAGTTAAGTACATTTTTTGGTTCGTAATTTGAATATAATAATATTAGAATGTTTCACAATACAGGTACAAGAGTAACCTGGTATCCACAAAAATGTACATTCATTATATTAATATATCTAAAGGAAAACTTGGGATACGTGATCAGATTTATTTTTGAACTAAGCAATCCAACTAATATTATAAATGCGAAAGTGTGAATGCTTCTTTGTTCTTTAATCTAGGCGAAACGGATGACCAGATCGAAATGAAATTTGGTATTGAAATTTTATTTCGATAAAGTGAGTAGATTCCGCGGGATAAACAAGTTATAAATGAAATTACATCATACGTAAAAACGAATTCCACTCAAGTGAAGCCGCGGTTATAATTTTCTAATATTAAGAGTTACACGAGACTTTTACATTTTTTCCCAACTTGTTGCTTAAGAACGATTGATGAGTTTCATGGTCACCCTAAATTTTTGCCAGTTAAAAGATAATGTGAATTATAATTTTAATATGGATATTTGGTGCAACTATAATTATATTATAGTATGGGTGCAATAAGAAGGGTGACCATGCGTTTAGTCGTTGAAAATTTTTCGGATTGCGCCATAAAAAAGTAAGTTATTCTCTTTAAAGGCCTTGTTTTCCTTTTGAGTCGAGGGATAGTTTATAAATTCTGATCGCGTTTTCCATGTCTTCCTATATAATGAGTGGTCCAATAACATTACTATTATGAGTTATGACATAACGTATCACTAATAACTATATAGTAAATACACTTATATGATATTATATTGTATCACTTAAATAATTAAATATTGCTGATACGTATCATTAAGATAAGTTATGGGGAAAATACTGATTCTCACTTACTTTATTCACCCTATTAATACGGTATCTACTTATATTAAATTCTCTCAAAATTGGCACATAACGATTTTGATTTTATTAGTAAATACAATGACTATTTGGCAAATATTACGTATGAACAAAATTGTGATTCAAAAACGAGTCGACGAAGTTCGCAAAACGAATATAATGATAACTCTTTATATATGATTGCGTACGCAAAGGTTACAAAGCTATTGCCCATTCTATTTCAGTAACCAGTTAGTTTTCTTTTGTTGTAGCCTGTATCTGAACAAATAATAATAACAGCAAAAGCCTCAAACGGGTCCAGCGTGAAGACTCACGCGAGTTACAACTCGCACAATTATTTTCCGGGCTTCACTTCACTCGAGTAGGTGTCTACCCACAAATGCTGAAGAGCATTTGTACATTGTACATTTTTAGAATATTTCCATCTATATTTCAAATACTCTCAATGACGTATCTATTTGTGATGTCGTATCTATTGCCAATTCGCAACATCTATCGCGTTATTTTTGAATATACAGTAGATGGTTTCACGAAATTCAAACTGCAATTATTTGACACGAGTCGCCGCGCCGTTTCTAGCCAATTATTTATAAAACAAATACATCGCAATACATAAAATAAAGTTCGAAATACATCGCGATATGAGTCGAAGATGTGCAATCAGTTACCAGTTTCAATAATTTAATATTACATTGATATTTTAAAACTTACTCAAAAATCCCCTCAACCCATTTTGAAAGGGGTATACACATTTTAATCGTATAATAACCTAAATGAATATAAACACAAGAAAACGTAATACATCCGAGTAGAACACAGACGAACACATTCCACTTTTATTATAACATTAACTATAATAGTCACAAAAAAGTATCTTTTTTCTCTTTCCATCGTTTAGACGAACACAGGTCCGTCTTTCTCTACTCACAGGACGTGTAAATTTTCGCAGTTTTTAAATTTCGAATCTTCCTTGCCGAATATCCAGGTCAGCATCTGTCTGGCTTTCATGCTGGCCCTGACCACGCCTCTGGACTTGTACCAGTGAGCTGGAGATGACTCCCGGCCACCTTCGGCGGAGTACTGTTGCTTTTTTAGCCGGATCTGGTTTAGTATACCCACTAGAAGCTCGTCGACGTTGTGGTTGATGCCAACTGATACCTCGATGAACTTTCCTTTGTACGTACACGCTAAGCATTTGCCGTCTGTGGAGAAAAAGGAAAAGGTTAATAATGTATGTGCGACCAATGGATGGCAGATTGCGCTCACAAATGTAAGCACGCTGATTGGTGACTCTGTGGAGAGCTGACCAATGATGGATTCAAGGGTTTATCTATGAAGCCAGACGTTCAGACATGTCGGAAAATAAATAAATAATAAATATCTTTGCACATACACACTGCGCCATCTAGTTCCACACTAAGCAACTAGGCTTGTATTGTAGATACCAGATGGTTGATAAACTACACAAATACATGTTTTTTTTTGTAAACAAATACATATAAAAATGAAAAATATCCATAACTCGGGAACACATGTCTGTATTCATCATACAAACATATGCCCCGAGCGGGATTCGAACCTTCGACCTTTTGGTACACTAAACAGGTCGTCACACGCTGCACAAAACATGTTTAATAAACATTTTTATTCGTTCCACATAAATTTTCAATTCGGCATCATTATATTTGTGTTTGCTAGCTAGCACTAAACGTGTGATACAAAGAGTACAGAATGATTTTGTATTAAATTACCTAGACGTTCTCACATAACACCACAGTTGGTTAAAATAGGCCTGCTTAATATGGAATCAAGACGTCAGTTGCACTTTGCTGGGTTATTACACAATGTTATTAAAACTAAACGTCCCAAGTATCTATATGAGAAATTAGAATGGTCTAAATTTCACCAAAGCTACAACTCAAGAAGAGCTAAATGTTTCATCCTATCCACACCTTTTCATAGTACACGAGCTTTCGAGGGCAGTTTCCGCTATCAAGCTAGTAAATGTTGGAATAACCTGCCACCACCCCTTAGACGTCCGCTTTCTAAGTCAACTGTTAAACTGCACTTCCGAAGGTATCTACTGGACCAGCAAGCTAAGCTTGCAGCATTTACTCACGTGCTTGTATAGCGGCAATATTCTTTCAATTACTCGTTTTATTATTATTATTACTTATATTTCATCTATTTGCAAATTCAGGCGTTATTAGATCTGAGCCATTGTATTTACATTTATATTGATACTAGCAGCAACATATTTTAGTTGCACTAGTCGATTAATCATTTCCCAAACTTCTTTCTATTTATCTTTGTTCTTCAAGGGAAGTTTATTTATATATACAAGTTTTATGCACATAACAAGTATCTTTATGTATTTATTTAACTTACATAGCACATTTTAATTCATTTGACTTGTCCTGTCTTTATGCAACTAGCGACGGTAACTCGTCTGCTCTGGGTGCGACAGTAAACCAGCGCTGAGCTCTTATAGGGTCAGCATATAGCTGAGTCGTTTCCCTTTCGCTGCTGCGACACTTATCTGAGTGTTCTGTTACTTTACTTGCCTAACAATTGTTGTATATGTGTCAAAGTGGCGAATAAACAGTTTCTTTCTTTCTTCTTCTATATCGGTCACAGGACCATGGTCCAATTTCTAATCATTAAAAAAAATACATTATTAAAAGAAACAAAAACCAAATTAATTGTCGTACGCGAACGCGACCTTCGTTTGTTTTGCGACATTCATTTGTTTTTTAATGTTGTTTGTTTTTACGTAATACTTTTGGAAGTTCTGCGTTAAGGATTATTTAGCGTCTCAGACATTCTGCTCCTGAATGTCCGTCTGGCTTGCCACCACCACCTTACCTAAGACTGCCGCTAAGCAGCGTTAACGGCATTGTGTTCCGGTTGTTATAGATAAGATAGCCAGTCCCCAAAATAAGATTGGGTTTCCGGGTGAGCACGCTTCCACCTTCGGCCTCATCTTCACTCAACATCAGGTGTGATTGAGTGAAAACACATAGTGATTATACAAAAACCTTTTTTTTTTAGAAATAAAGTTTAGTTTTCCTGAGGTTTTCCTATATTATTATTTGTGTTTAATTTGGGTGTTTGTGTAGTTAAACAAAACTACTTGGAGAGTTCGGAACCCTGAGTACTGGCTTTCCCTCTCGTAATAACTTTATTGGTGGTCTGTCGCCAGGGAAATCAATTTACTTCCATAATACCGGATAATAAGGGAAGAAATTTTCTCCCCCACGAGCATAATTCATTTCTTTTGCGTTAAGTAGATCTTTTGTGTACATTTGGAATTGAACGCTGGAACATGCTCGTTGCCTGCCCGTTACGGTTATATTTAGGTACTTGTAATATGTACACCTAACCCGAGGGCTGACTAGGATCTTAATTTAAAAATCTTAGCATATTTGGGGGTGTTACAAGGCAGCGCATTGGCGCGGCTGTTCAATATCTTATATATCAACTAGCCTTCCGGTCGCGACTTTATCCGCGTGAATTTCGAAGTAAAATATGAACTGTCCCTATACATACAGACTGTATTATACATATAAACCTTCAGGAACTAATTCAGGAAAACTTCACTATTCGAATACGTCTTAACATGCCCCGCCGAAGCATAGAAATACTACAATAAATGCCAGGAGTAGTCATCCACGGATGGAATAACTTCGCCAATCGTAAACAACAGTAAACGTTTCCTCCGAAGCTTAATTTAAGAGTAACCGCCTCCGTGGCTCAATGTAAAAAAACGTTGGGTTTACGATTCGGCGGTCGTGGGTGTGATCCCCAGCGGGGTACATGTTTAAGTACTCGGTTTGGTAGGTGGTAGGGCATTTTATATGTCCGCCTGGCTAGCTACCACCATCTTATCTAAATCTGCCGCCAAGCAGCAATGTTAATAGCATTGTTGTGTTCCGGTTGTCAGAGATAAGATAGCCAGTCTTCTAAATGTTTTTTTTTCGGAGTTTTCCGGGTCAGTATGCTTCTACCTTCGACATCATCTTCACTTAACTGATGTTAATCCTCAATCACACCATCAGGTGGTACCATCAGAAAACTGGTTGGTACCAGTTGTACATAAAAAAAAAGCTTGGTAACTATCGATATCGATCTCCATTACTCAAAAATGCCCTTCCCATCCCTAGTGAATACCGACCAATTTTCGGTGGACCGTGTCGTGTGCGTTCGCATAATCCTTTCGAACGTTTAATTTTGCATCGACAAACGCATCAGTGGAAATGTTACTGACTTTTTGTAGGATCGACTTTTAGAAGGCCGCGTGCGATTACAAATTTTCTCTGACAAAAAAACGGGTCAACGATGCGCGGTAAAGTGCGGACACGCTGTGGAAGTTACGCTTAATATTTTCTTGGATTCTACATTTTGTTATAGTCTCTAGTATCATCCAAGTAGACAACAACATATACTTCGAGAACTACACGATCGATTCAATTATAAAATGCTTACACAGTAACAGTTATAAACTCGATTTGAGTAAAAGTAATTATTCGAAATATGGAGAAACAGTTGAACAACTATAATGGTTATCATAGGAAATTATAATGTAATCAAGCTGAAATTCCAGTATTTGTCATTGATAATTTCTGTAAGACTGCCTGATTGTCGGACGCAAGTAGTGAGGCAAGCTGGGTCACACATGCAGTATGCATCATCCCTATGATCTGCAGGATGCATATTATGAAAAGTTGGTATATAATCCTTACCCTGTGTAGATACGGCTCGGCTTCTTGCCAGGTCAATCTTGTTAGCGACCAGCAGTGCAGGTCGGGCTCTCAACATGTCGCAATCCAGTAGCCTCGCTAACTCCTGCTCAGCCTTCTGGAATGAAGCCTTGTCAACCACCGAGTAGATGACAACGAATGCGTCTGGGGGTTCCGAGCGTTCGATTTCCTCCTGCAAAAGGTTTATGTTATGAATTTTGTTGGCGGTGACTTATCACTTAGGTTAAAACCTCAATTTTATTCCTTCGATATTATTCGTTAGTTCTCGGGGGTTAAAGGAAAAAGAAAAAAAAATGTAAGATCATGTTTCAAAAATGCAAGCTTTCCGCCCGTGCTTCGCCTATACCTACGCGAGGTTACTCGCAGACTTTTAAGGGTGAAAAGTAGCACATGTCCTTTTTCAGGTCCTAGACTACCTCTATTCCACAAGGTCCGTCCATTAGGTCAGCTTTGCATTGGATATTTTTTTAAACTAATAAATTGGTATTGAGAATATTCCATGAGTCAAAAGTTAGAAGCGTACTGACCCGGAAAACACATCTTATTTGAGGGACTGGCTATTTTATTTCTGGCAATTAGATCACAACCATGCCATTAACATTGCTGTTTTGCGGCAGACTTAGATACGATGGGGGTAGCCAGGGGGACATTTAAAATGGCCTACCATCAACCAAACTGAGTACTAAACATGTACCCGCTGGGGATCGAACCCGCGACCTGCGATTCGTACACCTTATGTTGTTTACGTTGACCCACGGAGGCGGATAGTTTTTAGTTATTGTAATATGATAATGCATTTTAAGTAAAGATTTCCTTATTTTTATATCGGATTCATATTTTGTATTAATAGTGCCAAAGACGGATGTACATAATTTTATGAAGCTTAGTGTCCATCACTATAGCCACGGTAGAAACTACTAAGCCACGAAAGATGTCGCAATATCTCTTTGTAAGGTACATAAGTGTTATCAACTGTGCCCGGGGATCCGTAAAACGCAATTTCTTGCCTCAGCTCTCTCAGATGACTATCCCTTTTATAAAGGGAAAAAATGATTAATATAAATATAAATGCCAGCAACGCTCTGTCAATAAAGTATATCACTTATATACAGAATGTCTATGAGCTTGGAGCTTCTTTTTTTTTAGATTTTTCTGTAGAAGGTATTCTTTTAGAACGGGTGTTCTTCTAGTGCAGATATTCGTCTAAAGCAGGTATTGGTATTCTTTTGGAACAGTATTTCTCCAGAGCAGCTATTATTCCAGATTATGTATTCTTTTTTTTTTTCTTTTTTCAATCATCAATCATCTAGTCACCAAACTAAGCAAAGCTTGTGCTATGGAAACTAGATAATGGATAAACATAAATTCCTATTTCCTATTTAACATTGACAATTGAATTATTATTTCATGCATTAATATTGGGTCTTTACCTATGAAATTGGAGATTTTTTCTTCGTTAATCATATGTACCTACCAATTCCTGCGATTTTCAAAGCTATATCCAAATTTGTTTTTATTTGGAAAATGGAATATTATTTCAAGGTTTCACATGAAATATTTTTTAATCTTTTCATGTGCTTCCCATAATCATTTCTTAGATTCGCTGAAACTTTTATAAAGCGGTTACATTTAAAAATTAACGCTGCCTATACTTAACTTAATGTTATCCGATAATACACACAAAGTTTAGCTAAATTTGTATTAGCCGTTCCCAAAAAACAATCAAAAAAGTTTGTATGGAGAAAACAATATTAATGGAATTCTTCATACAAAACGCCAATTTCATAGGTAAGGACCTAATTATATGGCCGTATTATTTAGAATCTATTAGGAAAGCTCAATCTTTAAATAAATAATAATAATAAATAAATCCTTAGACATACACACAGCGCCATCTAGTTCCACATTAAGCAACTACAAGCTTGTGTTGTGGATACCAGATGGTTGATATACTACATAAATACATTTTTTTTGTAAATAAATACTTATTATAAATGAAAACATCCATAAATCAAAAATGTTTGTATGGAGAAAACAGTCTTAATGAAATTCTTCATACAAAACGCCAATTTCATAGGTAAGGACCTAATATTAACACAAATTATGGGTTTTTAAAGTTATGGTTCGTTTTTGTAACGCCAGGCCTAAAACCTGCCAAGTCCTTTCTACGACACCTTATTTTCTGTTTTTTTGAAATATCAAAATTATTGTAATTTATACCTCCTTCTTGTCCTTTTTTTTAAGTTTATCTTTTTCATTAGATATATTATTATTCTGGATACGTTGTTTTAATTTTACCATCGTGTCCAGATGTAATTTGACGAGGTAAGGTTTTTTTTAACGGACTTTCTCAATCAACTCTCTACAATATAAAGAAATGCACACGTTACAGAAACGGGCAAGTCTAGATGTATTTTTTTCTTTGGATCTACAGTTCCTAGTCTCCGTTTAATTGACAGAGCTTGGCCTTCAGAATACAGAGTACAGGTACCTGGATGCATGTTACTTTAGTAACTTTGATGAGAAGTAATGGTTCATAGTTAAATACTTACTTTTGCACTTGTACAGTTAACGAAATATAACTCCGACTCTTCACCGTTCAGCATTATTGATACCTTCTGTTCTGCGCTGTCGGTGTCTGTAACAGAAAGAGATATACAAAGTTTAACAAAATAATATGTAATGTTACTGATATGTGTGCAGGAATGTTTTAAAAGGAAAAATTTATTTAATTTAAATTTTACGTACGATAATAATGTAATTAATATTGACCGCCAAAAATTACCACAACAACCGACTTCAGTAACGTTCCACTCTCTATCTCTGGATATTTATATCGGACCTGGTGATAAACCCTATCAAACAAAAAGCAATCATCAAAATTAACGAAAATATGTGACCACCTTGGAAGCATTCGTCTTGGAGTCGATTATTTTATTTTATTTGTTTATTTTTTAATTATTCTATGAGCGCCAAACCTCCTACAAAGGTGCCAGCTGAAAATCAGCGTTGTGGCACAGAATTAATGTACTCATAGTACTATATGGTTCATGCCGCAAAGTCGGGCAAAGTTTGGCAATATGTTGCGACGCAGCTTTACTATAAATAAGCACCTGTCCAACGCGCCGATGAGTATAAAACTGTTCTGCTAAAGCTATATCCTTTGCTGTATTTGTTTTTTTTTTTTTTATATGAGAGGACGGCAAACGAGCATACGGGTCACCTGATGGAAAGCAATCACCGGCGCCCATGGACACCCGCAACACCAAAAGGGTCACTGATGCGTTGGCGGCCTTTGAGGAAGGTGTAGGCTCGTTTCTTGAAGGTTCCAATGTCGTACTCGTTCGGGAATACCGCTGCCGGAAGTCCGTTCCACAGGGTGGTTGTACGTGGTAAGAAGTTTCTTGAGAAACTTGTTTAATTTAAAATAAATCAATAAACAACAATTCAGCCCTATCTATACAATTTACACAAACTAGCCAATCAAACCGACGTCGTACACAACTCCATGAATTGGTAACCACAAAACAATGGATGTCAAGTTAATTACTATGCCTATATTCACTAAGTGTATGTATATAGTACGTCACAAGCGAAATCGGAATCATTGTGTGCCAAGCTATCCATCATACCTAATTGTCATGCGATAAAGCCGGCTCACATATGCGACGGCAGTATTGGGGCGATGTGTTCGGTCATCGGTGACGTCAGACAGAGTAGCTACATGAATATAGGGCCAGGAAATTGACGAGGAGCTTATTAAAGTTCTGCAACATATCATTATTCTGCCACGGCTAAATATACACCTTGGTTCATCATCATCAGCAGCCCGTAAACATCCCACTGCTGGGATATAAGCCTTCCCTCGTATATGGCGGAGTATGGGCCATGGTTTTTTTTTAATTTTTTTTTTATGATTGACTGGATTCGCATTTGACCACAATCTCACCTGATGGAAAGTGACGATGTGGTCGAAGATGAAGCACGCGATCCCAGTCCCGCGATGGTCCACGACGCTTACCCAAAGGGGCTTACCCAAACGTGCTAGATTGCCTAAAAGACAGCATTAGACTTATAGCTATTGGATTGGATATAAATTATTGGATTGGACTTGTATTACTGGATTGGATTTTATATATAGCATCATCTACTCTTACACGTCCGCACTGTCGGGGCATAAGCTTCACTGACTGGGAATAATGGTACAAGTGCCACTTTTAAAAACTTGCCAAGTGCGTGTCGGTCTTCGTACGGTCTTAGTCTTCGTCGGTTTAGTACGGTTCTGTACTAAATGTCGAATAGAAGCCGTTAGTGTAAGCTACACGCTTGACCACAAAAATAAAAGGAAAATGAGGGAATTTAAAAGAAAAATTCAGATTTATCCCTATAAAAACCGTTTCAAAATATGTTGCGTAGCGAACAAGGACAAATATATAAACAGACGTGGTTGCGACTTTGTTTTATACTGTTTAGAGATTATAAAGGTAAGTAAGTGAAAATTTCAGTGGGTGAATTTCTATTACTCGAGATAATTCTCAATTACACTGGATCCTTTTATTAAGCTCCTGAGAGGTGTACGTTCAGCTTTTACTAAACAAAATAAATCGTTAATCGAATTTAGGCCGATCACGTAAATTTCGTCGGTCACCAGAATGAGGATGAATGGTGTACTAAAACTGGATGCTTTTGATTAAAAATCAGGGCTGAAGGTTAATGGTGCCGTTACACTAGCTTCCCGGACCTTTAATATATTGGGTCTTTGCCTATGAAATTGGAGTTTTTTTTTTCTTCGTTAATCATACGTACCAATTCCTGCGATTTTCAAAGCTATATCCAAATGTGTTTTTTATTTGGAAAATGGAATATTATTTCAAGGTTTCAAATGAAATATTTTTTAATTTCTGGGCTAAATCACATAATAAAAAAATTTAACAAAGCTCTTTTCATGTGCTTCCCATAATCATTTCTTAGATTCGCTAAAAACTTTTATAAAGCGGTTACATTTAAAAATTAACGCTGCCTATACTTAACTTAATGTTATCCGATAATACACACAAAGTTTAGCTAAATTAGGATTTGCCGTTCCCAAAAAACAATCAAAAAAGTTTGTATGGAGAAAACAGTATTAATGGAATTCTTCATACAAAACGCCAATTTCATAGGTAAGGACCTAATTATATGGCCGTATTATTTAGAATCTATTAGGAATGCTCAATCTTTAAATAAATAATAATAATAAATAATAATAAATAAATCCTTAGACATACACACAGCGCCATCTAGTTCCACATTAAGCAACTACAAGCTTGTGTTGTGGATACCAGATGGTTGATATACTACATAAATACATTTTTTTTGTAAATAAATACTTATTATAAATGAAAACATCCATAACTCGGGTACACATGTCCGTATTCATCACACAAACATATGCCCCTAGCGGGATTCGAACCCGCAACCTTTTGGTATAGTGGTCAGAGTTGCTAACCACTACACCAAACAGGAGGTTAAATATTTTTAAATTTCAAGTCAAAAACCACTACTTAGGTCTCTAACTTTTTTCTTTTCGTTAACTCACGCCTCGTGAACATTAGTTGACTATCTTTAAGTGCTTCTAGCTATTGTGTTTTATACTAAGTATTTATATATATTTATATTATTAAGTAGGTAAGTCTATTAATATGATATTATTATTATATTTATGCATACTTATCTATAATTATTTCTTTAATTGGTAGTATCGTGCACCCTACCTGTTTTTCTACCTACAAATGTCCCATAGCTGTGGGTTATCTGGAAGACATCGCTTCTAGCGATAAGACCGCCTAATTGTGTTCTATTGTTATCATCAAAAATTATTGTAAATTATTTTGCGCAATAAAGAGTATTTGTATTGTATTGTATTGTATTGTATTGTATTGTATTGTATTGTATTGTATTGCATTGCATTGCATTGCATTGCATTGCATTGCATTGCACTGCACTGCACTGCACTGCACTGCACTGCACTGCACTGCACTGTACTGTACTGTACTGTACTGTACTGTATTGCATTGTATTCCATTGCATTGTATTGTATTGTATGGCGGGCTCAGGGTCAGAACGATTTCAAAAATATATGTATCAAGGCGGCAACGTTCATATTTTTTTACCCCCGAAGCAAAATTAATGTATTATGTATTTAACGGATTTGTGTATGTGTCCGGATGTATGCGTAGTTCGATTTCAGTGCGGTTTTTTGATATTATAGACTAAAAGAGGTTCTTAGTCAAATTTTAAGCCGTTTCGAAGAAATTTAGCTTTAAACACAATTTTTTTGTGCATTTCGATAATATGTTTCGATTATTAATATTTCAATTAGTGTAGTGCTAACCCGTTGTGGACAAAAAAAAAATAGTGATACCTAGTGATCTCGGTTTTTTCTAAATTTTCCATAGGTATATGTGTGTGGCGAATAGGATTTGATGCTTCACCGAAAGGTGAAGCAATGTGCAGCACAGCTTCCAAATGTACATAAATACATAACGTCACAACCTTTATCCCAACTGGGGTAGTAAGAGATATCCCAAACATTGGCGTTTAAACATTTAAAAGTTTAACGCATTTAAAAGAAATCACATAACAATTTCAACAGCAAAATACGTTGTTATTTTGAAAACCGACATGCGAGCACTGGGACGCTGCCTACCAGACATTACGGTTCACTGCTCTTCACGTAGGGTTGCCAGATAGGAACTTATCAAATCCGGGACAGTTCTAAAAAAAACAATGTCGGGTCGTGGCCATAATAGAAAATATCATATATTTTTTTTATTTTCAAAGGATTCATATTTATATTTAAAAGATGAAATGCCATTTTTTCAAAAAACATACTTTTATTAGCTGTAGGTATGTAATTAGCTTAAATTGGTAAATTAAAACTTTGGTAGACAATTACTAAATTACAAATTAAATAGTAATAAACTGAAGAAAACAAACTATTGCACGCACTCCCGTCCCGCGCGCCTCCCGCACTCGCTCACCGGCAGCCATGTCATTCCTTTCGTTGCTAGTTTATTTTGTTAAAAAATAATAACTTTTCAAAATCCGGGACAATGAGCGCTAATTCCTGGACACGGGACAAGAGGCAAGATTCCGGGACAATCCCGGATTTCCCGGCGGTCTGGCAAGCCTATCTTCACGTGTGACATGAACGTGATATGATACACGATGTATATTAAATTTTATTGCTATAACGAAAATATGAGAACGCTTCGTTGAGATGAATAATTTGTACGAATATAAGCTGAAACCGACCACACTTTCTACCCGACTGCCCAAGGAAGGAGGGTAATGTTTTGCGAATGTATATTTATGTAAGTATGTATGTAGATTTCTATGTTACCTCCTGCAGCCTAAACGACTTGACCGATTTTGAAGTGCATGGTGTCGATAGATTCGTCTTGATCCCTGACCCCCGCGAAATACAAAATATGCTGTCGGGTTTTTTGTTTTTTTTTTTTATGCACAACGGGTTGATACTTGACCTAATCACACCTGATGTTAAGTGAAGATGAGGTCGAAGGTGGAAGCGTACGGACCCGGAAACCCCAACACATTTGGGGGACTGGCTATCTTATCTCTGACAACCGGAACACAACAATGCTATTAACATTGCTACTTAGCGGCAGATTTAGAAAGATGGTGGTAGCTACCCAGGCGGACATTTAAAATGCCCTACCACCAACCAAACTGAGTACTTAAACATGTACCCCGCTGGTGATCGAACCCGCGACCTCCGAATCGTAAACCAAATGGTGTTTACATTGAGCTACGGAGGTGGTTAAAAGTTGCGATTAAGAGGATTTATTCTGTGGCGCCCTTAAGATTTCTTTTTTAATGCTCATTTTGGTTGGTCCAAACCGAGTAGTTAAACATGTACCCCGCTGGGGATCGAACCCGCGACCTCTGCATCGCAAACCCAATGTTGTTTACATTGAGCCACGGAGGCGGTTGGTTTTTAAACTCATATCTTATTTGTTCTATTGCATAGAATCCTATACATTCCTTCGTCGAGGGCGAAATTGGTGTCCATTCGGATGTACACAAACTAAACTAAACTAAAACCAGTTTTAGAGTAGTACTGTCTCTTTCTCTCTGGCAGAGTACGATGCGACGGCAACACTCCAAAACTGGTTTTAGTTTAGTTTAGTTGGTGTACATCCGAATCGACACGATTGTTCGATTTGGAAAATTGTCCGGCCTACAAAAAGTCCGTCATCTGCGCTGCCCCGTTTTCACGAAAACATCTATCCATAGCACAAGTTTTGCTTAGTTTGGGACTAGATGATTGGTGTAAGTGTCCGAAATAATATAATCACTTTCACTCACATATTAGTTGTCATACCTACTTGATTTTTCTTATACATTTATGTATATATTATGTATATATTTCGTTTTTTCCTAGGATTACTACGTGTTTGGTGTAGTGGTGCAGAAACTCTGATCAATGTAGTAAATGTGTTTTTACTCGGAAACAAAATTTTTAAGGCTAGTTTTTTTAATTAATAATATTATTTTATTGTCATGTACGCGCAATTGCCAAAGTTTGTCGGGTTAATTTTGTTAGACCCTATTTAGGTAGGTAAGTAAACAAAATAAAACAATGATCTTTCCATCTTGATCTCTTAGAGAGTGACTGAGAGGGATAACATGTGGCGGATTAATAGCCACAGATAATTAAAGTAAATTAATTATTCTGCAATTTGGAATTTCCACTATTCCAATTTCAGCAAGTTTTCGTCCCTACATCCCTAAAGGCCCACCCACACTGGCCTCAATTTGTCACAGATAATACCTAAATTAAACTTCATAAAAAAAGCGTTAGCTATACCTACAGAGTAAAACCGAAATCGTGTAATATTTTAGGGGCTCAATTAAATTAATATAATAAAAAATTCGGATACGTGTGTGACTGAAGGATTTTTTTTTATGAACGACGGATTCATACTTAACCTCAATCACACCTGATGTTAAGTGAAGATGAGGTCGAAGGTGGAAGCGTACTGACCCGGAAACCCCAATACATTTGGGGGGCTGGCTATCTTATATCTGACAACCGGAACACAATAATGCTTATTAACATTGCTGCTTGGCGGCAGATTTAGTTATGGTGGTAGCTAGCCAGGCGGATATTTTAAAATGCCCTACCGCCAACCAAACTGAGTACTTAAACATGTACCCCGCTGGAGATCGAACCAGCGACCTCCGAATCGTAAACCCAATGTTGTTTACATAGATCCACGGAGGCGGTTAAAAGTTGCGATTAAGAGGATTTATTCTGTGGCGCCCTTAAGATATCTTTTTAAATGCTCATTAATAAGCCTTATACGTGTTCACTGTTGGGGCACAGCATCCTCGCACTGGGAGAGGTTATGGGCCATGATCCACCACGCGGGCCTAACGCGGATTGGTTGGCTTTGTGTCCGACTAGTGGCCACCTGACAGTCAGTGTTGGCGACCGGTTGGCGACCGATTGGCATAGTGGATAGTGACCCTGTCAGCGAAACCAACGGTTGAGGGTTCGAATCCCGCAAGGGGTAAATGTTTGTGTGATGAATACGAACATTTAGCTCCGAGTCATGGATGTTTATATAATAATATAATATAATAATATCCTTAGACATACACACAGCGCCATCTAGTACCACAGTAAGCAACTATAGGCTTGTGTAGTGGATACCAGAGGTTTGATATACTACATGAATACATTTTTTTGTAAATAAATACTTATTATAAACGAAAACATGCATAACTCGGGTACACAATGTCCGTATTCATCACACAACCTGTGTTGCTAACCACTACACCCAACAGGTCGTCAAATATTTATGTATGTTCATCCGTTATTTAGTATCCATAGTTACAAGCTTTGCTTAGTTTGAGACTAGATGATTGGTGTAAATGTCCGAAATATTTATTTATTTAGTGTTGCCTTCAATTGATAACAACCGGTACCACCTATTTCACGTGCTCTCCGAGGCACGGAAACTAGAGGTCACGCATCCAAGGACTGACCGTGCCAGACATTGCTTAACTACACTAATCGAAAACGAATGCCGAAAACGACTGCGCTACGATTGTTTTAATTGCGAATAATTCAAAAAAATCTCTCTGACCTGATCTTTTAAAATCAGGCTTTTATTTTACATAAAGGTTTTTATATTACAAAAAGGTTTTTATATCTCATTATTAATTGTGAAATAGCCTGGCATGCGAACGACCTGATTATGTCCAGGGATGATTATCATCTAAATAGTCTGGATATTTTATAATATGCTTTGTTACTAAGTTTCTGTTTTATAGTATCTTTAAATTTATTGAGAGGAAGATTTTGTATATACTAGAACCTTATTGAAAAAGCGTATGCATAAATAACCCTTTGAATGAATTATTGACTTTGCGGAGGCGACTTATGTGACCTGCAAGTTTATCTTTATTTCTTGTATTGACATCACTATTCTTCCTAAATGATGTTATATTTTTTTTTAAATACATTAGATTTTCAATAATGTCCTGTAACGAAAAGGTTAGAATGTTGTAAACTTTAAACTTATCTCTAAGTGACACTGCAGGTGTAATAAATTGCGCGAACGGCTCGTTTTTGTAAAACAAAGATTGTATTTATATCCGCGGCATTTCCCCACAGCAAGATATCAAAATCATCAAAATCAAAAAAATATTTATTCCGTCAACGTGTTAATATTAAAATTATTGACATTATTGCTCATTCGCAAAGCAGATTCCCCAGAGAAGAACGAGCAAGAAACTCAAGGTTGCTCTTTTAAATAAGTTTGGGTTATAATTATATTATATTGTATAATTAGACTGAATATCGCCGAGCGGTCTATGTCCATGCTTGCTTATCATCCAGATAGTCAGAAATTTTATAATAGCCTTTGGGTAAATAATGTCTGTTTTATGATGGTTTTGAATTTATTTAAAGTTAAAAATTCAATGTCCACTGGAACCTTATTATAAAATAAAAAAATAAATACCGTAAGACATCAAGCTGTGGAATTCCATTCTTGTGTCATAATATGAAGTAGTCTTTACAAGTCGAAATTCTTAAGCATAAGTGGACATGATCCCCAGCCTGGGGGCGCGTGGAACCTTTGGCAAAGTTTTAAGTGAGTCCGAAACTTTAATTCTATATCGTAAACGCGATGTCTGTTGATGACTTTGGTATTCAGACCCCATAAGGGTGCTACCGGGGTTGGATCTCATACATATATATTAGCACGGAACGAGTGGGGTATTTCGCAAATTATGAGAGTTATAATTGGACCCGTAAGCAGGAAATACTATGATAAAAAAACAGGCGAAGTTAAAAAACTGTTTAGGATTCCGTAAATTTTCAACGGAAAGTACATTTTATTTATTACTCACTAGCTTTCCGCTCGCGGCTTCGCCTGCGTGGAATAATCATATCATGGAAATTTGTTTATCCCGCGGGAAAAAACTCAAAGTCAAAGTCAAAAATGCTTTATTTTGTAGGTACACAGAGTACACTGACAATAGACAATTTTACAATTTTTTAAGCTACTGCTTGTTCAAAATGCAATTTTCCCCTGAGAAGAACAAGCAAGAGACTCGAAGGGTTGCTCTTTTAAAATCAGGCTTTGCTTTTACATAAAGGTTTTTATAAGTATTACAAAAAGGTATTTATATTTCATTATTAATTGTGAAATAGCCTGGCATGCGAACGATCTGATTATGTGCTGGGATGATTCTCTATATCAGGAACTACTCACTTTATCGGGATAAATAGTATCCCTATGTCTCTATCCATTTGATATCATCCATAAAAGTAATATCTCACAAATCAAACAATGTAATAAAAACATAATATAGCTATAAATACTCAAATAGAATAGAACCAACCCGTCTCTTCCCGTGGGTGTCGTAAAAGGCGACTAAGGGACTTTCCATCAAAAACATCAATAGATTTGCACGTTTCAAGGGTGATAGGTTCATTCCCTGTCACGTGTGCATTTAAAAGGTGGATGTTGTTTCAATAATTAAACTTTTAATGTTTGGAACGTTATGTAATGTGTGAAATGTTATAATTATTTCTTTAGTTAGTAGTATCGTGCACCCTACCTGTTTTTCTACCTACAAATGTCCCATAGCTGTGGGTTGTCTGGAAGAGATCGCTTTTAGTGATAAGACCGCCTAATTGTGTTCTATTGTTATCATCAAAAATTATTGTAAATTATTTTGCGCAATAAAGAGTATTTGTATTGTATTGTATTGGTTTTAAAGGCAGGGCCACCAACAACGACCAATCGGTTGTTTGACGAATGAAAGTATTCTATCGTAACCGTTTCACTCCATCACCTATATACAAATTCAAATACTTTTTACCACTTTGTTAACACTTAAAAGCTATTAGGCTTAAAACCACTATAGGACATAAATCCATATTGGCTCCGGTAATTTTAAAGGCCCGTCATTCCCGCGGTCAGAAATGTGGGCTGATGTGACCCGCCCATTATTAGGTACCGACGAGGCAAATTGTCGCGTGATTGACTATACTCGGAGGTTTACTACTGAAACACGAAACATGAATGAGGTTTTAAGATTAGGTAGGCATCACGAAATATAAATTATACACCGTGGGAACGAGATATGAGACAGACTTCAACTATCGATTGTACAACTAGGACCCGATTTCGAAAGACATACTTAGAAGCGAAAGCCATTTGTGCGACGCCAGATAATCGAAGTGCCATATCAACGAAACGCCATTTAGCCGATGGGCCACTTAATCGAAAAGACAAATATGCGAAAGCCACAAAGATCGAATGTACAGACCCCTATCTGTAGCGAGCGAGCAATATGAGTCGGGGCACCTCGACACTGTTGGTTAGGTTCAGAAGGTTAAGAAAGAAAGAAAGAAAGAAAGAAAGAAAAAGTATTTATTCGGTGTCACATATCGTAAACTAAACAATAATCTTAAATTCGTAATCGTAAATAAAAAAATCGTAAAAAAAGGTTAAGGAGGAAGGGAAGCTTGCTTCGCTGTCACCTTAACCTTCTAGGTTAGGTTGACATATTTGTAATATTTTCGAATTCATCGCACAACTGTACATTCGATCTTATAGCTTTCGCATATTTGTCTTTTCGATAAAATGGCCCATCGGCTAAATGGCGTTTCGTTCAAATGGCACTTCGATTGTATGGCGTCACACAAATGGCTTTCGCTTATATGACTTTCGAAATCGGATCCTAAACCCTAAAAAAAGTGGTATAACACATAGTCGTAAAATGTTTACTTGTTGTTTTTAATAATTTTCATATTTAAAATCTCTAGGATAACACGCCCTAATAATTGTGAGGGGTCACATGACTTATCCACTATGTACGCAGAAGTAAGAAATATAAAGTTACTAGCCAGTACTTTTTTGACTTCAGTTTTGTTTCTGTGTGCGAAGTGAGAGTTTTGTCTCGTTTTTAACTTTATCATCGCGTTCACGTTTACGCAAGAAGTCCTTATGAAAAAAATCTTTTTGCAAACTATCCGCTAGAGGCGCTGCACATTTCTTCATACAAATCGTCACGTAAACGTGAACGCGGTAGTAAAGTTAAGTCGAAACAAAACTCACACTCCGCCCTCGGCTAAGGAATAATGTACAATGAAGCATTGTAGTTAATTGATTTATTTTGTATCACAAATTTTAGTTTCCACGGTGTATACGAAGACTAAAGTTGATCTGGGGTTACAAAAAACTTACCTATATGATAATATAAAATCATATTAAACTGGGTATGCAATGTTAATCTCAATTGTGTTG
Organism: Oegoconia quadripuncta; assembly: GCA_949316235.1. Classification (NCBI taxonomy): domain Eukaryota; kingdom Metazoa; phylum Arthropoda; class Insecta; order Lepidoptera; family Autostichidae; genus Oegoconia; species Oegoconia quadripuncta. The sequence goes on along the minus strand of OX438756.1, from coordinate 18,606,056 downwards.
ATTTTCTTTAAAGCGTGATTGTGATTGGTTGGCCCCGCTTTCATAGCGTTTTCTAATTGGTCAAACGTCATTGGCCACCAATAACGATGTAGTTACGTGAGGTTACGTTACGTCAGAGACGTCTTAACGAAATGCCAAGTCAAAAGCACCTGAAACCGATCGAGCGTATACATAAACAATTTCATCAGAGTGAATGATGCGAAAGAGGTGTGTCAGCAACATAGAAAGTGGAAGACTGTGGTCTCCGTCTATACAAGCGTGACTTTATGCATTACAAAATAGAATATCCAGTGTCTTTGCGCACGGTAGTAGGGGTCAAACTGTCATACTAGTAATTTATCATCAGCTACCCACACTCATAGTTATTTATCAGTATTTTGACCATATCACTTTTTATGTAGCGACCCTTAACATTTCACGATGTCGCCTACGTGTTTCTAAAACTTTGTTTCTTATTTATTAGGTTTAATATTGAAAGGACAATTTTACGCTTTTACAATAAGGTTTCTGCTGATGTCCAAAAGATGGTCCTCGATAAATATAAGACTATTATTCAATATTCCATGCCTTGCTAAGGCGCCAGACCAACACTGATTTACGGGAGTGAATGCTGGGTATGGCAGAAGAAGAATGAAAGTAAAAGTAGAATTAAAGAAATGAGATCATTAAAAAGTATGAGTGGGGTGACTTTGTAAGATAGAATCAGGAATATTGTAATTAGGGAGTTAAGCAGTGTGAAAGAAGACGTAGTGACAAAGATTGAAAAAGGTACGCTGAGATGGTTTAGACATGTGGAGAGGATTAATTAAAGAAGACTAACGAAACAGATATACGAAGCGAATGTGAATGGTGGTGTTGGTAGGGGAAGACCATCAAACGTACCATGATCAAATCGGGGACGTCTTAAAGAAATGCCAAGTCAAGAATATGTATTATTCAACGCAAATTGTGCACGAAGGACTATTGTAAAATATTCGATTACCTGAGCAATAAAAAGGCATGGAACTAACTAAAATTGTAATAAAGTATACCTATCACTCATTTAAAAAAGAACAACCTTTGAGCTCCTAATAGCTTCATAAAACTATATCTTTCAATTGTAAATATTAGGTACCTATGAAATAATTGATTTGATTTACCTATACAAAGCTGCGAGGTGATACGATTTAGGACATGCATAAAGCCCTTCAGTGGAGCATATTGCGTGCTTGACAACATATTCCCATTTCTCACATCTAAAGTTAAGTAGTCCAAGGAAACTAATTCAAAGAAAAAGGTAAACTTTATTTTACTAGTGTAGGTTTTATAACTAAATACCTATACTATACCTAATATCACTGATGGGTATTCTGTCCTACAAAAAAATTAGGAACTTTAAGTTACATCACAAAAATTACGTATATTTACAGGACTAATTGTGTCTGTTTAGTCTTTGTCCAGATGTATCTCAGTAATGCGACGTCTGATTTGAGTGGGGTTTTGTTATGTGAAAGACCAAACGAGGGGACAGGTACTTATCTATATTTGTTGAAAATCGGTTAAGTCGTTTCGAAGAAATGAGTTGAAAACACGGTAACAGACCGTACGCGCTCTACTCGCCATAACTCTGAAAGGTAGAGACGTGCCATTTAAAAGCCACATCGTATGGATTAACCCTATATTCCAAAGAAATTACTAACAATGGTTACGACTTCGAAATTTTCACAAAAGAATCTTTACCCGGTCAAAGTTAACTAAACCCATACAAAGTAATCTAAAATTTTGGCCGAATTACGAAGAACAAGAAAGGCGATTGCCTCTATTCATCAAAAGTTTAAGCCCTCGAGCTTCAGATGGTTAAGGGTTCGCATAGACGACAGTAATCATTAGCTTTGTGTACGATTGGATTGGGTGATTCAGGCTTTTTTAATGATTATCTGGATACGCATTTGAACACAATCTCACCTGATGGAAAATGTAAAATGGCTCTAAAAGCCTATCTTAAGCCTTTGAGCGCCACGCCGGTCACCGGTGACCGGAAAACAATTGATTTTCAATTGTGTCTGCGTCGCGGCAGTTAACGTGTTAATTTGTTAAATCTATGATATATTCACGGCGCATATATTCCTTAGAAATTCCAAGACGCGATGAGCCGCCAGTTCTGGACAAGCCCTTAGGTATTAATCTCATGTTGGAAAAAGTAAATGCTGCGATGTGGGACGCATCTGCGGGATGATGATTGAATTTTCCGCTGTCCTCCACACGCGACACTCACGACGGAGCTATAAACCGGGCGGATTGACAAGCGATAGCGGTGCGGTTCGCGTTAAGCCATTTCAACACAATTTCTATTATTCAACACAATTTTTTTGATATGTGTCTGTGCTATTTTTTGATCATTTTTCCATCTTCAAAATTTCATTGAGTCAAATACACGCAAAACGTTGTGGATAAAAAAAAATGTACAAGATCTTATGATTAATGTCAAAATACAGTCAGTTTTAAAGATAGAACGGAACGTAAAGCATGTTATGTAGTATATTTAGTAACACCTGTCAAACTTATTCGTCGACTGGACAGACCATTCGTTGGGCATAATACAAAAAATGTGATAACAATGTGAGTTTAAAATCCAAAAAACTCGACTATGTTGGATTTTTCACTATAAAATATCGTATGACACTCCAGCGATCAGGACGAATCTAATGACACCATACACTTCGAAATCGGTCAAGCCGTGTAGGCTACAGGAGGTAACATAGACATTTACATATGACACTCGTACAGTTATACACTTAAAAAACATTATTTTTTTATGCACAACGGATTAGCACTTGACCTCAATCACACCAGGGGGTCTACTCTCTAACGAAAATAGCTTCGGACGGCCGTAACTTCGGACTTTTTGTTTTGCTAAGAATCCTTTATTTGCATAACTTCAAATGTTCTTTGCATCCCGTACTAACTTGTGATGTCCAACTATATACAAGAAACGTAAAATTATGACGATTAGTTTATAATTGACACAGCAAACTATAAAAGATACAGTTACGGCCGTCCAAAGCTATTTTCGATAGAGTTAAGGGAAGATGAGGCCAAAGGCCGAGAGGTGGAAGCGTGCTGACCGGGAAATCCTATCTAATTTTGGGGGACTGGCTATCCATTACTGACAACCGTAACAAACAATGCTAGTAACACTGCTGTTTGGCGGCAGTAGAAAAATGTATGGCAATGTGGTAGCTAGCCAGACGGACATTTTAAATGTCCTGCCACCTACCAAACCGAGTACTAAACATGTAACGCGTCGGGGATCGAACCCGCGACTTCCGATTCGTAAACCCTATGTTGTTTAGATTGCGCCACGGAGGCGGTAATGTTTCATGTAAACCATATAAAACCTACAAATGTTGGTGGTAGGGCGTTTCCATAGCTACCACCATCTAAGTCCGCCGCCAAGCAGATATATTTTTGTATTCCGGCTGCTTAAGATAAATTAGTAAGTACTCAAAATGTATTTATTTAATATTAAGTGTGATTGATAGGTCAAGCGCTATCCCATCGCACAAAGAACTTTATAAATTATATGAGGAAAATAATCCGCTTGTTGCGTAGCCCTGTTTTAACGGACTCATTCGATATTGTATGGCATTCACTGTCTGTAGAAGAACTTTAATAGTGTATTCTCATATGACACACATTTATTACAATGTGGGTATGTAATACTGTAAGCATTTATTCTACGAGGTTGGTATAGTTTAGATTGATCATACTTTTAAATTTAGCCAACTTGGATGCGCAATGTTCGGGAAATTGGGTAGCGTCTTCTTGTCCAAAATACCTCAATGCTCAAAGATTACAGTGATAACGACGGCACTGAACCGCGGTCTCTCACCATAGCTTACAGATCGCATAAAAAAGCTCAAAGATTATCAGAGCTATAGAGATGGTATACTCGGCATTTTCTTTTAATAAATAAATAAATATCCTTAGACATACACACAGCGCCATCTAGTTCCACAGTAAGCAACTATATGCTTGTGTTGTGGATACCAGATGGTTGATATAGTACATAAATACAATTTTTTTTAATAAATACTTTCTTTTATGCACAACGAATTGGTACTTGACCTCAACCACACCTGATATTACGTGAAGATGAGGTCGAAGGTGGATGCGTACTGACCCGGAAACCCCAACAAATTTGGGGGACTGGCTATATTATCTCTGACAACGGGAACACAACAATGCTATTAACATTGCTGCCTGGCGGCAGATTTAGATAAGGTGGTGGTAGCTAGCCAGGCGGACATTTGAAATGCCCTACCACCAACCAAACCGAGTACTTAAACATGTACCCCGCTGGGGATCGAACCCGCGACCTCCAAATCGTAAACCCAAAGTTCTTTACATTGAGCCACGGAGGCGGTTCAAGGATATTTTGCGAACATATTTATTTATTTTATTTAATATTATACTCGTTAGTCGAAACCTTAACCACGCCCTAATCTTTGATCCTCACTATAGAGTATCAAACTACAAAAGGTGTATTGTAATCTGAATTCCATTTATTATGTATTGTCAATTTTATAGCTGCTTGAAGAAAAGACGGGAAGGAAGGTGGCGAACGATCAAATATTATTAGGCCCATAAAATTCGTACTTGAATTATAAGAATTTCTAAAAGGAAAAATTCGAAATTACGTTCTGGGATTTTTATTCTTCTTCGTGTCAATGTGTCCAATCAGATTTGGTTAGCCCAGAACTCAGCCACAACTACGGCGTTGTCTGCAGTCACGTAAAGGTCCTCAATACCACATGTGGAGGGGCACAGAGGGCAGGAGAGCAAGTGCGCCATGTTTTGAGATGCGCCAGGCTTGCTCTACAGCGGCTGACTCCAGCCGTCAGGCGATTTAAACTCTTCCAAGTCGGCCACCGCAGCTTGTGGCCAGGTGGTAGGGCCTCTTTTAGTTTGACAAACTCTGGAGGAGCTGGGCATTTTGCATCCCATAGTTGCTCTCTTGCTGACCTTGGTTGACTGTCTGTGGCAATAGTGGACCTTAGAAAACTTCTGCGGCTTTTCAGTCTCGCGCTGGGTATTTTGTGCTCGTGGAAGGGGTGTTTCGAGTCAGTTTCCTGCTTATGCTTCTCCACTGCACACGCCACTTTTCGCCGAACTTCTGGTGGAGCTATGCCTCCCAGAGGGGTAGGTAGGTAGAGCAAGTTAAGTGGGGTAGGTTTAAGACAGCCCGTAATAATTCGGCATGTCTAGTTTAACACTACGTCTACTTCCTTAGCGTGTGCGGATTTGTGCCACACTGGACACGCGTATTCACCTGTGGAGTAAGACAACGAGAGACCAGTCGTACAGAGAACATGCGGAGTTGCTCCCTAGGAAGAGGTTGTTAAGCGACGCAGCAAGTTGTTCCTAGCTCCAACTTTTTGCTTTGTATTAAAGCAATGGGTTTTATAGGTTAGGGCTCTATCTAGACTAATACCCAGGTAACGTGGATTTGGGCAGTTCTCAATGTTAACGCCAAGCCACGACTGTTTCAGAGCTCTTCTTGCTTCACGGTTGCGAAGGTGAAACGCACAAGATTGAGTTTTAGTCGGATTTGGCCTTAGGGCATTTGCATTATAGTACTCATCAAGTTCGTTCAACGCTACCGTCAGTGATGTTTCGACTTCGTCAAAGCTCGATGCCTTAGCAGCTAGCGCCAAATCGTCGGCATATAATTTTCGTCGATTGGTTTTGAAAACTAGAAGTATTGGTAAATCTAAAGGCTTTATCTGTCGGTTCATAAATTGACGTTATGGTGCAATAGAATTACCCATATCTATTGTCATTATTTCGATATCGTTTTCGGAGTTACGTGATGCAGAATGTATTAACAGAGATGGATTTGCAAACACTGCGCTTCCGTATATTGCGTGTAGGATTTCAGCTATGATTATTAACATTCCTGGAATTTGTGGTCTGGTTTGATTTAGGTCTCTGTGAGTTTCCTGTACGCAGAGAATCTCACAGTGCACTTGTCGACACAGCGCTGCTAGAATATCTGCTTCCATGGTGGGCCGCCAAGTTATCCATTGACATGAAGATTAAACTTACCACTTCCAACTAGTCACTCTGGAAATCTATGGGGGAGGCCCATGTCTAGCAGTAGAGGTCCTGTGGCTGATAAATGATGATGTTGATGACAAACAAAATTAGACCGAAAACTTTTTTTTTCTTAAAATTTGTCACACTAGTCGAAATACATTCAAATTAAGTACAATCTTTGCTCGCCTAGTGCAGAACTTAATGTTCTTGGATTTTCGGCGGGAATTGAGCGAGTTATGTTTCTTTTTTATTACCCGACTACCCAAGGAACAATCGTAATGTTTTACGAGTGTATGAAGTATATAGATTTCTATGTTACCTCCTGTACCTTAAACGGCTTAGAACCGATTTTGAATTACAAGGTATCGTTAGATTCACCTATCCCTTTATGATAAAAAAAATCAAACAACCAACAACGAGTTTGGAACCAATGGGAACTCAAGTCACAATCTGACTTCGTTCGCGAACTGTCGTATTAAATGCTGATTTTATAAAATGCGAGTATCTTGTAAGTTCAACAAACATAATATAATATAATTAATTATAAGTTATGAGCACAAACTAACAAACAATTTTGATTGTGCGCGCTTTTGTATTTGGTCATTTATTCTCGGCAGTCCTATTAGTTCTAGAGGATTCTAAGACATGGCGCTGTTTTATCTACTAAGAAAAGCGTGAAAAAAATTTGTTCGCACGACCATATCTATATCATATAATAAATAAATCAATTGATCTCGGGTTATTTGGTTTTTAAATACTTCAATAGTTACTGGTGCATAATTATTTCGAGTTTTGATGTGTAATAAAGGCAGAATGTAGTGCAGAAAAAGTCAATGATTGTGTACAAGTGAAGGGAAGTGTATTATTTTTTCCTGTTCACACAAGAAACTGCCAAAATCTTTCGTAAGGCGGTCACTATACGAAAGAGGAAATCTGAATAAGGAGTTGCTATTACATTCGAAACTGGCAGAAATGTCGCCCGACATGAGTGGCTATTGCCAATAACAGAAAAAAAGGAAAGCTGGTTCTAAATTTGAATTTAAAAATGGAAAAATAGCACAACAAGAATATTTATGCTGGGTTTCGGATGTGTCAAAGTTAAATTTTTGTTAAATGCTTCTTCATTGTAGTGGAATTCATGTTATTTTTTTAAAAACTCTTTGGACGGAAAAATAAACAGATTTTCATGAAGGCTATATGTATAATTTGTGAGGACTACACCCACCAATAAGTTACACACAATGCGAGGCAGGTGTGCACAACCTTTCATTATTTTGCACGGTTTATTTTTCCTTTAATAAAAATAATGTGTAACATGTGCTCATGTGGCTTTTTTATTCTCAGTTTTGCAGAATACTTGAAACGTAATCTACTCTCAAGAGCAAAAAAAAATAAATTCGTCATGTCAGTCTCTCGGTATCCCATAGCCATTTTACTTGGAAACTATTCTAAACTCATGGATAAGACTTGGCAAGAGCGAAATTACGATAAAAAAATACTTAGAGGAACCACTTCGTTCATATAATTGGAGGGTATAAAACTAATTCTCGTTTACATAGGCGTACCATTGGATAGATCTTTTAAATGACTTTACATTTAAGCGAATGTTTGGTGAGTTACGAGCTCCGAAAGTCGTTAACAATGCGTCCCGCCCTCAAACTTTCCAACTGTGTCATGAAAAACCAGAAAAAAGTCAAACGAAAAATTTTGAAAACCCACGGCAAAGCTCTAAAAAGTTTAAAATAAAAACTTTTAAACTACTCCATTGTAAATGCTTTTTAGTGATGTACTACGTATATTCGACAGCAATTTAAACATAATAATTGTGTGGTTCGACTTAAAATTTTATGGCGCGTTATGAGACGTGTATGTACAAAATAGACCTTAAAAGTCTAGAGTGTTACGTATGTCTGACGAGAAACGAATAGGGACAAAATTTAAAATATGAGTGAAAAATAAATGAGCCGGCAGTTTGTCATCTCTTAAATATGTTTGCATGTATTTGCGCAACCTTTGGGCTTCCGCTCCCCCAACCTCACAATTGGAGAATTGTGGGTATCTATTTATCAGATTTTTTAGCATATAAAAACAGGTCAGGTGCGTGTCGTAACATACGCAGTAGAGTCCGTAGTCATAATATACATTTTAAAACACAAAGTTATTTTTATAGTTGATTTTATATAACTTTGAATGTATAAAATATTTCTATAAACGTTTTACAGACCATACATAATATAAGTTAGTAAAGTCTACGAGCACTGAGCAGTGAAAAAATTCTTTTCAATATCTATTGAGATTACTTTAACATTTTGTAAAAATAACGTTTAGCTGTCAGGGGGCTTGACTGTAACTCTATAAAAATGACAATTATTTCAAACTCGACGAAAAACGATGGATGTTATATGTTTGACGGCGTTGTGTGTATCCAGTCTTTGTCCGGATGTATCTTAGTAATGCGTGCTCAAATTTGAGTGCGCTTTTTAAGGCGTTTCGAAGATATTTAGCTTCTTTTGCGGTGAAATATCAAAAATCTTTTATTTGGTAGGTACACATATAATTGGGCAGAGCTCTATCGCGCACGCCCCATCGCCCGGTTAAGCTGAATTAGTCAAAGGACTGTCAGCGAGTCCCAGTCTACAAAATAGTCAGATTTTACGTATTAGCTGCTGCGCTATTTGGATAATGTCATAATCATTTGGGAGTTTTGTATTTCACTTAGAAGTTCGATTCTTTCTTCATCATCTGAACAGCCAAGATATGGAACTCCCTTCCGGTGTCTTTCTTTCCTGAGTTCTACAACCTTGGGATCTTCAAGAGCAGTAATAGGCATTTACTGGAATCGCGTGCTTCATCGTCGACCACATCCATATTTTCCATCAGGTGAGATTGTGGTCAAACTAGTATCCAGTCGATTATAAAAAAATTGGTTATGCTCTTTCGAAGATATTTAACTTGAAGCACAGTTGGTTTGGTTTATCTGGATGGTACCCGTAACCCGTGTATCTTGACAAATAATCATTGGAAGCCGCATTTGTTCCGCAGGTTGTATAGGCTCATTTAACACACTAAATTCAATATGGCGCCAATAGCCGGCATAAAGAGCTATCAAAAAAAAAAGAAATTTAATATCAAATGAAAGGTCTGAATGAGTAGATTCCGAAAAAATACAATTACTAGCTTTACTCCCGTGACTTAGCCTGCGTGGGATAACTTTATCGCGGATATGTTTAATTCGTTTATCCCGCGGGAACTACTCACTTCATCGGGATAAAAAATATCTTATGTTCTATCTACATACCAAATTTCATCCAAATCCGTTCATCCACTTCAACAACAAACATCCAAACTTTCGCATTTATAATATTAGATTAGATCATTTTGGGATAAAAGTTGTACCGACATATGCTTTTTAAATCGTAGAACAAAAGTTACTTCATTTTGGGATAAAAGTTGTACCGACATATGCTTTTTAAATCGTAGAACAAAAGTTACTTCGATTAGGATCGATATCTGTTCCTATTTCCTACCTAATTCAAATGTACTATCCTTATAGTCATAAGGTCGCCAAATTGTACATTCTATTGTTCTCACTTTTCTGAAACTGTATTTTCTATTCTGTTGTGCAATAAATACAAATGTGCAATAAATTGCACAACAGATAAGAAAATACAGTTTCAGAAAAGTGGTAAGAATAGAATGTACAATTTGGCGACCTTATCACTAAAAGCGATCTCTTCCAGGCAACCTTTGGGTCTAAGGACAGTACATTTGAAATAGGTAGGTTGTGCGGTATTAAATAGGGATGCAGATACAAACTACGTGAATAAATTTCATATATTTACATACACATACATACATAGATCAATAGACAAATATACCTACTTAAACATAACATTTATAAAATAGCAAATTAAAGTGTATTTGTATTGTATTGTATTGTATCTGCGAAGCCTCAACCTTGTAGACACCCAGTTCGAGCGTACCTACATAGCTGATTTTCAGTCTAGTGTGAATAGTATGAAAATGGTTTTACCCGCTACTTTAAAGGGAGAGTAAGTGAATATTGTAAATGAATTAAAGAGTTAATCGAAACTGCAAACCGTGTAGCGCTAACAAGTTTCGCGCTTCCAATACACCCTGTAATTAATCACACCGTGTAGGTATACAGTAGCGACGATAGCGGGAATAATAAATAGATAATAATAATAAATGTCTTTGCACAAATACACAGCGCCATCTACACACAGGAAGCATCTAGGCTTGTGTTATGGATACCAGATGGTTGATAAACTACACAAATACATTTTTTTTTGTAAATAAATACATAGAATCTTGAATGCAACGGAAATAGTAAACAAAACGACGAATATACCTATGTATTTTCTATGTATCGTCTATGTACCTACTGATATTTAAGTTATTCAGCTTTTAATTTGCACTATCCAACTACTTATTAAAAAAGCTTCTTTAACCGAGATTGTCTGGAAGAAATCGCTATCGATAAGACCGCTTTGTACACTTCATCATCTATGTTAAATGTTCTTTGTATTTTATTTTAGTGTGCAATAAAGAAAGAATAAAGAATAGAATAATTGTGTTCTATTGTTATCATCAAAAATTATTGTAAATTATTTTGCGCAATAAAGAGTATTTGTATTGTATTGTATTGAATTTAATAATAATAATAACGACTCCAAAATTATGACACTTATAAAACACTTTATATTCATAGAAAAAAAATGAGTGTATGGTGGTGAATACAATGAGATTGCTACAGGTGACTGTAATTTTAGCCCGTGGTCAAAAAGTCTGGCGTATTATTTAAGTGAAATAACTAAAAACAACAAAAATGATATAGTTTTCATTAACATAATAAGAATCTTCAATTGACATAAGTTTGGTAGTAGTTTTCTGTATAATAACTTGTAATAATGCTGTGATTCTGTGTAAATAAATGAATTTACACAATAAAAAATGGTATTATCCGCCATCGTTACATAGTAATTCAATAAATAATAGAGTACTTTTTTTTTAAATAACAGCGAATTTGTTATATGTTATATCGACTGTAATTGCGATTTCTTTTAGGTAATCTCATAAAAAAACTTTACTTCGAAAATTTTAAATACTTTCATACCTCTCAAACTCCGGCGTCAACGATCGTTGATAGGAGCCGTTATTTATTAATATTGTGTCTGCTTAGTCTAGTATACGATGAGCTAATTTGCAGTAGATTAATTTTTACACTAAGATGTGACAACCGCCGCCGTGGTTCAATGTAAACAACATTTATGATTCGGAGGTCGCGGGTTCGATCCCCAGCGGGGTACATGTTTAAGTACTCGGTTTGGTTGGTGGTAGGGCATTTTAAATGGCCGCCTGTCTAGCTACCACCATCTTATCTAAATCTGTCGCCAAGCAGCAATGTTAATAGCATTGTTGTGTTCCGGTTGTCAGAAATAAGTCAGTACGCGTCCACCTTAGACCTCATCTTCACTTAATATGAGGTGTGATTGAGGTCAAGTAACAACCCGTTGTGCATAAAAAAAAAGCGACTAACAAGATAATTTACCTGGTGGCCCGTGTTTGTGATACTTTGCGAGCTTTCCAAAGGCGCTGAGCTGACTTTTTTTTATGTTAGGGAGTACAAAGCAAATGTTGCAGCCATTCTCTCCACTACAATTTTTACCCAATGCATCCGCTCTTTCAGTCACAATTTCTATTTTATTAGATTAACTAATGCAGCGGAGTCATCATCACACGTGCCCATTGTTGGGGCACAGCCTCCTCTCACTGGGGCCCAGTGCGGATTGATGGATTTGGGTCATACTAGTCGCCACCTGACATTCAGTGTTTCAAAGTCGCCCCAGTAGGCTACCAATTTAGCTTAACGGCTGCTTTCAATTGAACACAATCGGGACCGACTATTTAGCGTATTAAAATGCAACTAGTAGTCTCTGACCGCGGCGAATGTGACTACGCTAGGAGTGCTTAAGGTGGTGTCCGTGATAATAATATTGAACTAAAACTACCTAGTAACTTTACTACGTTAACGAAATGAAATACGAATTCACATTCAACAAATAGAAAAGGTGGTGTCCGTGATAATAATATTAAACTAAAACTACCTAGTAACCTTACTACGTTAACGAAATGAAATACGAATTCACATTCAACAAATAAAAATACCCATATTTTCACGAAAAAACGGATGTACCTTTATTGAATTATCATGACAATTTTGATGACTCCATCATCACACGTGGCCATTGTTGGGTCACAGCCTCCTCTCACTGGGGCCCAGTGCGGATTGATGGATTTGTGTCATATTAGTGGCCACCTGACAGTCAGTGTTTCAAAGCTGCCCCAGTAGGCTAGCGATTTGGCTTAATGGCTGATTTCATTTGAAAACAGCTGGGACCGGCTATTTAACGTGCCCTCCGAAGTACCTATTAAAAAGTAGTCTCTGACCGCGGCGAATATGACTACGCTAGGAGTGCTTAAGGTGGTGTCCGTGATAATAATATTGAATTAAAACTACCTAGTAACCTTACTATGTTAACGAAATGAATACGAATTCACATTCAACAAATAAAAAATCCAATATTTTCACGTAAAACGGATGTACCTTTATTGAATTATCGTGACAATTTCGCCAATTCATGGTTCATACATGCAAATTGGAATACTGCCGACATATTCCAGCAGTAAGCTACACACAGTAAAGTAAGTATCTACCTACACAATTTTTGTTCTACCACCACAATTTCGATGAAATTATTTTGAGAATGTTCAGCGCCTTCAGAGTGAAGATTTCAGGATATTCCAAAAAGTGTTCCTTTTCCCCGTTACTATGAAGGGAAAATGAATTTAAAAACAAATATCGATCTTGGAGAAGAATGCCATGTAACAAGAATAATTATAAAAACGAAAGTGGATAAGAGTAGGGACAAATCAAAAGAAACATGCATAGATTAAATAAATAAATATCCGTGGACATCACACAGCGCAATCTAGTTCCACACTAAGCAACGAGGCTTATGGATAAATGGTTATACTACAAATATAAATTAACAATATATATTGTTAATTTATACATATCACACAAATGTACACACACAGTATTCATAATACAAATATACGCCCGTCAAGAAGTTAGAACCAGCGACCTTTTAATTTCTACCCACTAAACCAAACAGGTCGATCATAGATTGTGTATAGAATGAGTTCCTACCCATCTTTGATATGGTTAGAAAGGGAGGGAGCAATGAGATGAGGAATGATAGAAGAAAATAGATGATAATAATAATAGCCATGGTGAAATATATACCGGATGAGTTTTTTACCGCGAGGAAATAGGGCATATTAGGTAAGTGAAATGGTAGATATTGGCATAGGTAGTTAATTTTTTTTTCCAAAACTATCATCGAATTAAGTGTTAGGTAATTGTGTCACATGACGGTCGCGTTTTTTGCCTATATCACATAATGACATTGTCCGTAGTATCCGATATATGTGTCTGACTCCAAATGTATGTATAGGTATGCTACCAGAAAGACGGTGGTCAAAGTAAATACGGTATTCAGTTCACGAAGGTTTCTCTTATATTCTCTGTAACACAAAGGGTCTCTATAGGTACACTAACTTATATAGGCTAATATAAAATAGCGCGGTGCGCGTGCGATCTGTGGGGCGAGCGGAGGACGACTATCGAACGTGGTTCCGTCGCGACATGCGAGGCATTCGGAGTAGGTATGTAGCCCTACAACAACATTAAATTAAATAAATAAAGAAAACTTGGAGAAAATATGAGTTCGAAATAAATTTCGCATGATAGGAACCCTACGAAACCCGCCAGTCGCATAGCAGAATCCGGCCAGCGTGTGCGTTTTTGGTAAAAAAAAAACTAAACTTCCTTGGACAATAACTTCTATTTCGCTTACCTGATATGCCCCATTTTTTTTCTCAGGGTAAACAAACTCATCCGGTATAAATAAATATTCTTTTACGCACACAGCGCCACCTAGTTCCACACTAAGCAACTATGGATACCAGATGGTTGACAAAGTACACAAATGCTTTATTTTGTAAATATATGCATATTATAAATGTTTCTCCAATGTCTATAACCGACACTCAATGTCCATAATCATCACAAAAACATATGCCTCTAGAGGGTTTCGAACCTGCGACCTCTAGACATACCGTGCCTCTTAAGATAACAATCCTAACAAGATAGATAAATGCGAGTGGTTAACTTTTTGTTTTATTTCGTTTCAGATGTGTGGAGCTTATGTACAACGGGTTAGTACTTGACGCCTGATGTTAAGTGTAGATGAGGCCGAAGGTGGAAACGTACTGACCCGGTAACCCCAACTTAATTAGGGGACTGGCTATTAGCCTTTAGATTACGTAACGTCATCGATATCGTTATCGATTACCTTGACAAATGGGAAACCGACAAATTGCCGAGCGAGCGATGAGCCTACCAATCATATGTCAGAACGTAACTGATGACGATAACGATGGAATTATGTAATAGAACCTCTGATCTAACAACCGGAACACAACAATGCTATAAACATTGCTGTTTTTTTTTTAGGGTTTGTACTTGACCTCAATCACACCTGATGTTAAGTGAAGATGAGATCGAAGCTGGAAGCGTACTGACCAGGAAACCCCAACACATTTGGAGGACTGGCTATCTTATCTCTGACAACCGGAACACAACAATGCTATTAACATTGCTGCTTGGCGGCAGATTTAGATAAAATAGTGGTAGCTAGCCAGGCGGACATTTTAAAATGCCCTACCACCAACCAAACCGAGTACTTAAACATGTACCCCGCTGGAGATCGAACCCGCGACCTCTGAGTCGTAAACCCAATGTTGTTTACATTGAGCCACGGAGGCGGTTGTTTGGCGGCAAACTTAGATGAGATGGTGGTAGCCTATATAGTATGTAAAAATATTGACACTACTATTCCCATTTATACTATGACTCTACTCCGGAATAAATTAGAAAAAAGATCAAAAAACGTGAAAACGTAGCACGAACGTAAAACCTAGGCGCAGAGAGGTGCGTTTTTTATTTTTATTTTACAGGGAAGAATAATTAGGCCCTTTATATTTTACTGTGGGGAAAAAACAACGTTGCGAGATTGCAATCACCTAAGGGTATTTCGTTTGAATACAAAAGTAAAGTTAGCGTGCTGGTTGAGCATTTAACTATAGGATTTCATTTAGCAAATTGGATGAGGTGAGGAATCTCAAGTATTAAATCAAATCATTCCACCAAAAACATTTATAGATTTGCACGTTTCAACGGCGATGGCCCTGTCATGTGTGGTGTAGCTTTTAGGCTTCTCGAGTGCAGGTCAAAGCCATTTTTTTTATTTAGTAGTACCGTGAGAGGTGCGATAAACGTTTATGTCGCGTGAGATAATATTTGTCCTACTCATTCGCCCCGACGAAATATACAACTATCCCACTCGCACTCCTACATCGCGCACGACAGATAATATCATGCTACGGGGGTTAGTCGAGAAAATACGAGAAGTTTTTTTATAGCTATTCTATACACATCAAACGTTCGTAAATAGATTCTGAAACACCCGATTCGACCTTGACTTCACTTGACAGATCACAGGAAATCTCCATTCTGGCTTGCCACATAAAAAATATTATTGAATTCATTCGTTTGCTTCCAACATGGCTGAATAGGGTATTCTGTGAATTGATATCATTTAAGTAGCTCACACACACATCTAATAAATTAAATCAAATCCCGAAGAAACTTTAGAAAAGCGGGTACCTAACGCCACGCGGGATTGCGTTTGGCTCATGATTGTCACCGTCAACTTTACAAGTCCCCACTGCTGGGGCACAGCCTCTTCTCACTGTGAGGAGGGTATGGGCCATAATCCTCCACCTGGACCCAGTGCAGATTGGTAGATTGTGCCAGACTACTGGCTACCTATCAGTCAGTAGCCCAGGGAAAATACGGTAAATAATTAGCTTAGCTAGACTAAATACAGAACCGACTTATATAATTGCTATCTTATAGAGGTACATTAGAGACGTAATCTTGAATAATTAAGCCTAAAGATTTAACCGCCTCCGTGGCTCAATGTAAAAAACATTGGGTTTACATTTCGGAGATCGCAGGTTCGATCCCCAGCGGAGTGTACATATTTAGTACTCGGTTTGGTTGGTGGTAGGGCATATTAAATATCCGCCTGGCTAGCTACCACCATCTTATCTAAATTTGCCGCCAAACAGCAATGTTAACTGCTTTATTGTGTTCCGGTTGTCAGAGATAAGATAGCCAGTCCCCCAAATAAGATGGGGTTTCCGGGTCAGTACTTCGGCCTCATCTTCACTTCACATCAGGTGTGATTGAGGTGAAGTGATAATCCGTTGTGGATAAAAAATAAGAAGATTTTTTTAGAAAACCCTATTTATAACTGATATTTATTAGGTAGACTTGTTAAACACAGTTAACTTATTGATGGATAAA
Source organism: Oegoconia quadripuncta (assembly GCA_949316235.1). NCBI lineage: Eukaryota > Metazoa > Arthropoda > Insecta > Lepidoptera > Autostichidae > Oegoconia > Oegoconia quadripuncta. The sequence continues at coordinate 18,589,459 of OX438756.1, read as the reverse complement.
AAACTAAGCATGTTATAGTTAGGCATGCATGTGTTTTATCTAAAAATGTCGTCGAGCTGCATTGCTCTGTGACCCTTTTGGTGTTGCGGGTGTCCATGGGCGGCGGTGATTGCTTTCCATCGGGTGACCCGCATGCTCGTTTGCCGCCCTCTCATATAAAAAAAAAAAAAAAAAAAATTGCTTAAGAAATAAAAATGAAAACAAATATTTTGTAACGATAAAATCCCTAAATATTTTGAACTTAAAGAAATACCCATCAATTGAGCATTTTTTTTAAAGAAACACATTTTTCAACTTTAGCTTATTTAGTTAATTACTTAGTACTCGCGTTTCTTACAAATGCTTACTTCATAGCAATTGTTACTACATTTACAACACTTTACTAAATGTTTCAAGAAAATCGTGGTTATTCGTTGTTTTGAGATCAAACCGTATTTTGCAGGGGCTACAGGGCTACAGGTCCCATCTGTGTGCGAAGTGCGAGTTTTGTCTCGTTTTTAACTTTACCATCGCGTTCGCGTTTACGCAAAAAGTACCTATGAAAAAAATCGTTTTGCAAACTATCCGCTAGAGGCGCTGCATATTTCTCCATACAAATCGTCACGTACCTAAACGTAAACGCGGTAGTAAAGTTAAGTTGAAACAAAACTCACACTCCGCCCTCTGTACATTTCTCCCACTGATGAGCTAAGTAGTGGTACGCAACACGGCGCGTACTGAAGGTAAATCAAATAAAATCAATCAATTTTGGTTTGATTTATATATACTCATTCTTAATCATGTAATAACCTAATCTAACTCAATCATTCATCAATCGCACATAATCTCATTATACAATTTCCATCTGTGTGCGAAGTGTGAGTTTTGTCACGTTTTTAACTTTACCATCGCGTTCGCGTTTACGAAAAAAGTCCCTATGAAAAAAATCGTTTTGCAAACTATCCGCTAGAGGCGCTGCACATTTCTCCATACAAATCGTCACGTAAACGTGAACGCGGTAGTAAAGTTAAGTCGAAACAAAACTCACACTCCGCCCTCTGGTCTCAATAATACAAGCCTAATAGCTGATTGCGAAACTAGATGGCGCTATGTGTATGTCCAGGGATATTTATTTATTTATTATATAGGTAATAATATCATGCAGGTATACAAAACAATTTTGTTAAAAGTTAAAAATATCTTCGAAACGGCTGGGCCGATTTCCGTCAAACGATAAGATAACAAGATAAGATAATAAGATAAGATAGCTAGCTCCCCAAATGTGTTGGGTTTTCCGGGTCAGTACGCTTCCACCTTCGACCTCATCTAAACTTAACATCAGGTGTGATTGAGGTCAAGTACAAACCCCGTTGTGCATAAAAAAAAAACATGAGTGAGAACCATTTCGCACATTGACACACAGATACACCGACAGACAGGCGTCAAACTTGTTGCACTTATATACAAACATGACATCAATCAATCAATCAAGTACACTTTATTCCACAAGAAATTAAGCATAGCTAGGTAGACTTCATAAATATAGCTTCAAAAAATTGTACAACCAGGCGGCCTTATCTACCAGATCTATCAATTCTATCAGAGAACTTTGACATGTTTGTTTTCGTAGTTAAATTCATAAATAAATACCTCTTTGTCCGTCGTACGCGTTGATACATTCACTGGTCTGAAACTGGCTGATCAGTGCTGTCTTGCCTACGCCTGGTGCACCGATCATGGCGACCCTGTGCAGTGCGACAGGCCTGCGTTCCTGTGGCTCTGGGGCTGACTGAGCAGGTGACGACGGTGCGAGGCTCCCCGATCTTGATCTTCGACGTCGAAATGAGTCGCCTCTGTTCACGATACCTGCCGAAGACAAATGTTATTTTAAAATTGGAATTACATTATTTTTATTACACAACAGAAAAGAAAATAAAGCTACAAAAAGATGGTAGGTGTAGACAGTACAATATGGCGATCTTATCACTAAAAGCAATTTCTTCCATCCAACCGTTGGATATAAGGACAAAACAAAACCGCCTCCGTGGCTCATTGTAAACAACATTGGGTTTACGATTCGGAGGTCGCGGGTTCGATCCCCAGCGGGGTACATGTTTTTGGTTGGTGGTAGGGCATTTTAAATGCCCGGCAGGCTAGCTACCACCATCTTATCTAAATCTGCCGTCAAGCGGAAATGTAAATAGCATTGTTGTGTTCCGGTTGTCAGAGATAAGATAGCCAGTCCCCCAAATGTGTTGGGGTTTCCGGGTCAGTACACTTCCACCTTCGACCTCATCTTCACTTAACGTCAGGTGTGATTGAAATCAAGAACCAACCCGTTGTGCATAAAAAAAAACAATTGAATTAGACAGCTTGTACGGTATATCATGCATCCTGCAGATACAGACTATGTGAATAGATTTCACATACCTACTTTCAAACATATACTTATATACATAAACTTATACATATATATAGAGGATTTATTTATTTATTTATTTTCGGGAAACTGATAGTCGTTACATTATAATGTAAAGTAGAACGAAAAAGTCATTGCATAGACAGAAATAGTCTCCACAAATAGTCATACACAGAAAGACAGCAAAATATATGTTTGGGAAATAGTATATTTTATGATATTTAATTTAATGTAAGAAGCGTTACAGGATTAGCAGATAATATTTAGATCTATACAGGCAAATATATGAATAATAAATATATGTAAACATTAGTAATAATAAGACAATATAATACATTATAATAAATGATAGGTAAATACAGAAATAAACCTAAACATCTAATGAGAAATTAATGATGAAGGATTCTTAAATATGCACCCATGTACTTTTATATAAGTGTTCTTTAAAATAAATTTATCAAGTCTCAATTAAAAGCTTCAGTTTTGGCAAACTTATATTAAACATATCTATGTTGGAAATCTTGTTATTATAGAGTTTACAGGATCACCTTAAAAATGAACTTTTGCCTAAAATGATGGCATAATAAAATATTAAGATTAACGTATCTTAAAGGGGGATGACACACCACATCAGTCACTGCACATGAACCGTGTCACCGTCGGTATAAGCCTTAATGCGATTGGCGCCGCTTTCGGTTTACGATGCATTGACGTCAATGCAACTCAGCGCAGCTATAAACATGATGGCGACAGAGAGGTGCTTAGGTTTGTGCGCCCCGTTAATGTGTTAGCACACCCGGAAATTAAAAAGGTAAACTAAACGACGAGAGGGACATTACCAACGAAATGAAACGGAGTCACAATGAAACGAATTTAAAATACAGTTTTCAAGTTGGCTGTATCATTACTTCCCAGAATTCGTTCGTTCAGAATTAGCGACACTATCGAATGGTTTAATATTAGGTATTTACCTATGAAATTGGAGATTTTTTTCTTCGTTAATCATATGTACTAACTCCTACGATTCTATAGATATTTCCTTTGTTTTTATTTGGAAAATAGAATATATTTTCAAGGTTTCACATGAAATATTTTTTAATGTCTGTGCTAAATCACATAATAAAAAAACTTGAACACAGCTCTTTTCATGAGCTTCCCATATTATTTCTTAGATTCGCAGAAACTTTTATAAAGCGGTTACTTTTAAAATTTAACACAGTTAATGTTATCCGATAATACATACAAAGTTTAGATAAATTTGAATTTGCCGTTCCCAAAAATTGTATGGAGAAAACAGTCTTAATGAAATTCTTCATACAAAACGCCAATTTAATAGGTAAGGACCTGATAATACAGGTTTTTGTTTTCAAAATAAACGGGTTCGATTCCTGGGCAGTTAAATTGGTTTGTCAAAAATTCAATGACGCAGTTTTAGTTCTCATCAAAATCGGGCTCGAGACTACTTATTAATTTATTTTAGGATTACCAACAAGATTGACGCATACCAATCCGATGTGGCAAAAACGCAGTTGTAATATAGTGCATGCGTCACCTTAATTATAAGTAACCACGACATGCAAATATTTCCAGCGGTAAACATTTAACATGAAATATGTTTAAGAAGTAAATAAAGATCAAAAAGAATAAAATTAAAGTATTTTTCGTTCTGCATTATAATTTCGGATTTGGCCTTGAAAATTGAATTGCCAATTCTATTACATCGACTCGTACGAGTAGGTAAAATAATTGAGAAATTGCATCGACCCTTTCATAAAAACCTGATTACGCTCCTGGACGTCTTAGTTTCGACTGTGTTTCCGTCAATTTGGAAATTCTACTAATATTGCGAGCATATTGAAAGTTTTCAGTAATAGGTAATATACAACGATCGGGATTTAATTACGAGTATGTGTTTGATTAAGGACTCCTTAGTTAAAAGGAAATTATAAATTATGGAGGTGACATACACCATCAGGTGTTAACTTGTATTTAAATTATAATCATCCATTATTCATTTTCGTCATGTTATTTTCTGCATATGTACTAAATAAAAACCTACACCTAGCGAATAACAAAATATTATAGGAAATGAAATACTGAATTAGATTAATAAAATATTTTCGTGACGAGCTGAACTTTGGTGCATCTTTAAGTTGAGGTCTGTTGGAAGGCTGGAAGGTACCCGATAGTAAATCAAATAAAAAACATAATATAAAAGATTTTCAAACCAAACTTTGTATAGCTGTAAACAATAAACAAAGTTTAACATCAGGTGTGATTGACGTCATGTGCTTAAAAAAATTATATTTAAGATTAAAGCAGTGGAATTAGTTCTTGGCTAATTTAAAACTGCCCTTAGAATATGTAACTTCATCGGTATCGTCATCGATTACGTTGACCAATGAGAAAGTCAAATGGCCGAGCGAGCGATGAGCCAACCAATCACATGTCAGAACGTAACCGATGACGATCACGATGACTTTATGTAATAGAACCCCTGGTTTCAGTTTAGATAATATCAAATTGGGCTAGTCAGTAATTAAAACTGTAATATTCGCAATGGCCGCGTCAGCCGCCCAGATTTAGCCGAAACATAAACACAGCGGTTAAGGGCCCGAAAGCAGTCGACTGTTTGGTAAACACGCGCGGATTGACGTCACAGCTCTCAAGTGCACCGTGCATAATGGCGCTAAAGTTTGAGGGCGTGACTCATGGGTAACACTTTGCTAAAATAGATGCTTAATTTTTTAATCGAACTGCAAACGGATTTGAAAATTAGATCAGCAGGCGTGATTTGCAAAAGATCGGCTTTACTCGCTGGATGCCAACAATTCACACATTTCACTCTTTTTGCAATTATTAAACTGATAGGAAATCACTTTGAAGAATGAAAATGAAAAAGCATCGATTTCGAATTCCGTGTCTTTGACAAAACTAATTTTTCAACTTCGAGATAATCGAGACAGTTTTACTTTGCTAAGTATCTAATTGGATGCTTCCAATTAGATTAGATAGCACCCAAGATATGTCTTCTTTTTTTTTTACAATGTTTTTACCTTCTTATAGAACTCGAGAAAATGCACCTTTTGAATCCCATTCAGCACGTATTCTCAATATTTGTGATACTTTGATGCTATAAGATTGCGATGCACGGTACTCCGAAAGACTGTCACTGCGAAGCCACTGAATTTTGATGATCGGAATGGTAAAAGATCGCCACTGCGAAGCCATTGGCTTCAATTAACGTTACCGCGAAAGACCGAAAGCCACTGAATTTCGATGCAAGCTACTGCAAAAGACCGTCACTACGAAACCATTGGGATTGGATGCATTGTACCGCAAAAGATTGTCACAGCGAATTTCCTTCGATGCATGGGATAGCGATATAGTCACTGTGACGCGAGTGGATTTAGACGCACGTTACTGCGAAAGACCGTCAGCAAAGCCACTGAATTTCGATGAGCAGAATCGTAAAAGATCGTCACTGCGAAGCAATTGGACCTCGATAAACGTTATCGCAAAAGACCGTTACTGCGAATCCACTGAATTTCTATGCAAGCTACTGCAAAAGACCGGCACAACGATACCATTGGGCTTGGATGCACGGTACCTAAACAGATTGTCATAGTGAAGCCACTACTAGCTTCATGACTAGATATGGTATGCCTTAACTTTGAGTAGAGCAACGTAGTCCTTATTCTGCTGTCCGTAAGTACTATACTTACTGAGTGAATAATTTTGACGTTAGAAAATGAAAAAATGACGTTAGAAACTTTGTGAAAAAAAGTGGTCTTTTCATATGTAAACTATTAGTGAGACCTCTTCCCCACTTTCAAAAGGCGTAGCTTTTATGGGCTAAACGAATTCCATTCGCACAATTTATTACATTTTACCAACTTGTCATAAATTGAATTAATTTATCGTGTAATCAACCGAACGTTCATTTGAATTCAGTTCGGTTTTAAATTTAATTATTTTGATATTGGACCAATTTGGTTGGCTTTTGTTGAATATTAAATTACTTTACTGGTGTTAGAAATTCATTCGATTGCTATAAGATTACCATAAAAAAAATATGCATTTAATAAAATTGTACGATGTTATATTTGATTAAAAAAATTGTGTAGTATCATTGACATACATCCAGATAAAAAACTTTTAGTCTACACAAACACAACGTCAAGCAAAACACCCGTAGTTTTATCCTTTAAGAAAAACATGAAATAAATCTGTACTTTCCGTAAAAATACCAATTATATCGTGGATATAGGTATACCTACATATTACAACTCGTAACATTTTTCTGATTTTTTGTATTATAGCTGTAGTAGTGTTCATTCATTATATCCATAGATAATATATTCCCGTAGCTATAGCTTTTCACAGATTACAAATACACCCAGTAGAAGAGTATCTATAAACGTTTTTAACACCGCAGGTATTTTCGAAAATTTGACAGGCGCGCCGAGATACTTGACCCGCGGAATAATAAAAAGGAAAGAGAGGACACAGAGGTTAAAATTAAGTACTTATCAATCAAATAGCTTTTAATGAAAACTTTGTTTAGTTTTTGGGCTTCTTTCTCTGTCATATAAAACCATAACCCTTCGTTAGTTTATGTGCGCAGTTCTGTCCATATCGCCTTGTCTTTGGAGAATATCTCAAACATATGAATGGAGCATGCACGGTCATTTACACCTCACGATTTTACAACTTCTTATATTTGGAGCCAAGAAAATAAAGCTTAAATCACAAATAAAAGACCAGGGGTCGCCAACCGGCGGTCACTAATATCTTTTTACGAGAACATCTGAAGTGAATGCAGACAGTGTAAGTGGCTATAAACCGGCTATAAAGCCGTTCATTGCAGCAATCGCTGATGGGACGCGTTTTATTTTTCACAGATTTTTTACAACTGTTTTTAAGCCCTGACAAGGTGTGTGTCTTATTTCATTTCTAAAGACATCTCAAAACCTTTGCAGCCTTTAGCATCTTGAGTCGTCGATGGGAGCGTTGAGAGTGGAAAAATTTGGGTATTTTCGAATTTTGAAAGAAAATTAAGGAGAGTAGATTCTCCTTTATAAGGGGATAGATTGCCGGTGGGTAGACTCTATATTCCAGGTACACTCAGGTTCAGATACACTAAGTGTACGACACGAACACACATTGACAGTCTTGACTGTCTCTACTGCTGGAGTATTTTACAACGGTATTACCGTTCGAATGGAACGTTTTTGGTGTTGGTTTAGCTTTAGTTTAGCTGAAGTAAAAAATGCTATCGCGCTATTTTTTGTGAACGATTATATCGTTGACAAAGTAAAGATGTTTAGAGCTAACCACGAGTATTAAAAAAAACTACATTAATTTCCGTTCAAATGATTAGCGCGATACAAAATGCGCTTAACGTAACGTTTTTGGTTATGGTTTAGCTTTGGTATTATCGTTCAAACTTAGCGCGATCGGCCCCCTGGTGCCTACTTTGCTCAGCACCTGAGCTTAAGCTGGGCAATAGCGCTAGCGTACTAGAGGTACTATGCCTCACGGAAGCGAGTTAGACGTAGGTATTTTCAATATGTGTTGTTTTTTTGGTTGTTATAAATACATACATAAATGAAAACATCCATAACTCGGGTATCATAAAAATATATGTCCCTGACGGGATTCGAACCCATGACCTTTTAGTATAACTGTCAGGTTCTCTAACCATTACACCAAAAAGGTTGTCGTTGGGTTTAGATAGCGTAAATGATCCTACTAAGGAAACTTACCTCTCAACGAGTTTGTTTAGAGCTTACATTAAGCTGACTGTCCACTGGCGATGCTATTCAAAACAGTCATAAGAATAGTATTTATTCTTTATTGCACCAAAATATTACAATAACAGAGTACAAACAATAAGTCATGTACAAAGGTGGACTTATCTCTTTAAGAGATCTCTTCCAGCTTATATTATAATCATAATAACAGAATTAAGATGGCTTTGGCATGGCATTTTTTCTGTATATAGAAAGGCTAACGAACACCACCAAATCATTTTGACTATTCGGCCGAATCTTGAGAGATGAATGGTACTTTCTCGAGTTATATATCTAAACAAATATTTATTGAATGCCTCTGATGCAGTTCTTACCTGTATGCTAATAAACACTGAGTGTGTTGGCATCTAGGATCAGTCCATTCAAATGCCGATCTCAGGTGACGTATTCCTTGATTATCAGACGGATTAGTTTTACCGGTACCATTTGTGGACTCCAAGATATTGTCATGTTAATGTACGAATATCCAATCTTTCTCTCATGCTGCGAAATGCTAATGAACTGGAATGAGCAGTTTGATCGCCCAAACGGCCCACTAATTATTATAATTAAATTCCTTATTGCACACAAAATAAAATACAAAGAAATTTTTAACATGATCGGCATATTTTTGGGGTGTAACCGCTCCTTGGTGTGCATCGGTGTATAATGACATACATGCCGTCAATAAGCGTTTGACTAGACTAAGCATTAACATTTAATGCTTAAAATAACATCCACAGTTCGCCTATCGAAAGACACATGACAGAGGGATAGGGTTGCTAAACGTCCCGTATTTCACAGGACGTCCCCTATTTTTAGCATAAATTTGAATGTCCCGCCGCCGCGACAGGCCATGTCCCGTTTTATACGAAACTCTTTAGAACCGGTCGCCTGCGATGCTTGCACACTGGGTGATTTCATTAACGCCGAACTGCTAACCATGTTTAATTTCGACATTGATTGCGTTACTTTTTATAAACATGTGAAAACACAAAAAGACATGTTGCGTGCAGTAAATTCTGTAATAAAGTATAGTTTTAGGTAAGTTTTAAGACTAAATAAAACAAAAACTAAAAATGCAAGACATTGTTTTTGTCCAGGGTGAAAAAGAAAAATCTTGTATTTTTAAGGTTCATGATCGTTTGTCCCTTTAAGTGGAAAATAAAAGTTAGCAACCCTACAGAGACCATCGGCGTTAAAAGTGCAAGTCAATATAGATGTTCTTACAGATTTACAGATAGAAACTATTTCTAGGCGTATAAAATAATAGCATAATTAAAATCAAGCCGCTGCATTTGAATCCTGGCAAATACATACACACTTATCATAGTTTTACTGTTATTGGACCGCATAGCTTAACCTGTGGACCGTCGCCTTTAGTCTGAAATAGAGTCCTATTTATTTGTTCAGACCGTTGTGACGTCACATACTTTCTACGTGCCGTTCCGTTTCACGGACCCGTCGTAGATCAAAGCGAAGCCGTATTATTTTTATTATCCCCCGGTTATCGACGAATAAACACGTAGCCAACCCGCTGAGCAACTGCAGAGATTCACTCGTAATATATATTGCTTTTCTCGAGCGACTGATCTTTTTATTCGCTAAACTACTCCGCGTTTGTAGGCTGTTTGCAAATTAGACATTTATTGATTCTACGTAATGGATTACTGGAGTTTCAAAAAGGTAATCTCTCAATTCGAATTACGTAAATACAGGGAGAGTGAAAAGCATTTAGGTAACTAAAGAGAGACTTGGGTACAAATCGAAATCCCTTCCACCGATAACACTAAGGTCCTCTTGGAGCAGAGATCTCCGCTTGAGGATAGTTCAAAATAATAATAATAATAATGTATTATACACTGATGCACACCAAGGAGCGGTTACACCCCAAAAATATGCCGATCATGTTAAATATTTCTTTGTATTCACCACAAAGTTAATTTAACAAGTAATTAATTGGTAATAAATTAAGTCAAACTGTGATGAAAAGGTAGGGACTCAGCAGAAAAGGCTTTATGATACTTGTATAGCGGCATCTTTTTTTAACCATGCTCAAGTGCAGATCTACGCTTGAGCACCACTCTGAATACGGGCCTAAGATTTGGTACAGGAAAATTCCCTTACTGGGGTATGATTTGAAATTTTGGATTAAGTACGAAAAAGTAGCAAAGAGATTGCGATGAGGAACGAAGTAGATAACAACCTTAACATACACCCGGAAAAATTTCTCTGCTCAAAACCGCATAATTTTTTAACCCTTATCTAATGGATTGAGTCCCAGTACTGGAACATAAACAAAAAGCGTCAAATATTACAACTTGACCAAATTACCATACTCGAGCCTTTAGCTCACGCCTGCTCACCGACAAGTTAGACATTCGATTACAGATTCAATTTGCACATTGGGGGGCAGTTCAGAAACTTGCACGTACGGTGGCAGGTCGATTTTAATTCCGATAACAAACCTCTGGCTAACACAGTTTAGAGTTTGTGTTCCAAACTATATAACTTATGAAGTTCCAGTTTCCCGCAGGTTTCGTTTGAAATTGAAAGCACCCTGTATTTGCAGTTCATTTTTAGAGCGCCGTTTTAGAATTTATTTCGGTTAGTTCGTTTTTCAACGGGCTTTTGACAAGTAGATTTTCGTTATTTGGTATAGTTATTTTACTCTTTGGATTTTCGACTGTATTTTTACCTGACTGCCAAGGAGGGTATTTTTTTAGAGTTTTTTTTTGTGTGTTTCGCTATATCTCCGTCATTTTGTGAACCAATTTGAGTTTTTCTCTTTTTGTTTGAAACCTTCACCGTGGTCTCATATACATTTACTTAGTAAAGATCTGATGATGCACTCCGGAAACAGAACGGTAGCTTCATCATTATCACATCAGCCGAAAGGCGTCCACTGCTGGACAAAGGCCTACCATAAAGATCTCCAAATGATCTGACGACCTGTTTAGTGTAGTGGTTAGCAACTCGGGCCACTATACCAAAAGGTTGCGGTTTCGAATCCCGCTAGGGGCATATGTTTGTGTGATGAATACGAACATTTGTACCCGAGTTATGGATGTTTTCATTTATAATAAGTATTTATTTACAAAAAAAAATATGTATTTATGTAGTATATCAACCATCTGGTATCCACAACACAAGCCTATAGTTGCTTACTGTGGAACTAGATGGCGCTGTGTATATGTCTAAGGATATTTTATTTATTTTTTTATTTATGATCGGTCCTGCGCTGCCCGTATCCCGTGGCTTCCCGCGATTTTTATCAAATGGTCGCTCCACCTCGTGGGGGGCCTGCCCACGCTGCGTCTTCCGGTGCGTGATCGCCGGTACGAACGGTATCATATAGCGACCGACCGACTATTTAGAAACTCCACATCCAGCGACTGATGACGCCCATAACATTGTGCTTGCATGTGCGTGGTCTTTGCTCTAGAAGTTATTGCCCCAGCGGCCAACAGCCCCACGCGCAAAGTGCCCTGACCACTGCCACTTCCATTAATTCACTATGCATGTCGGTGCTTTCGTTTTCCATTCGTGATTCGATCTTGTAGTGAAACACCGAGTATCTCTCAATAGTAATAATAATAAATAAATAAAAGGTATTTATTCATCACAAAAAAGAAAACACAAGCATACATAGATTCGAGAACCACAGTATTGTGATGAATGGGTAGGGACTCAGCAGTGTTGCTGATTTTCAGTCCCCACCTGCAGAGTAGCTGCTGCCACCAAAGAAAGTATGGGCGACTTTCCAATGGCTAACTTTGGCTATTTTTTTTTTAAATATAATTTTGTTTTTAAGCTTAGGCGTGGCTCTGGACAAGGTAGAAATTAAATTAAAATGTAAGAAATAAGAGGCCCCATCTGTTAGCGCCATCATAGCTCATTGTATGACCTAGAGCTTTTTTATAAGGCTCATAAAGTCCATGTTTCAGTGTTAGAATCATAAATCATAACTCGCAACGCCACGTAAATTGATTATGCATTTTCGTCTTTAAGCTCTAACGTAGATACCTAATTTGGACGAGAAGACGTTGCGCTATTTCCCGAATGCTGTTCATGCGAGTCCTCCTTTTCAAAGTTGGACTTGTCTAATTGATAAGATAGCATAATATCTGCTTTAAGTACATATATCGTTTAGTATTTAACACCTCCGTGGCTCAATGTAAAAAACGTTGGGTTTACGATTCGGAGGTCGCTGGGTCGATCCCCAGCGGGGTACATGTTTAAATACTCGGTTTTTGTAGCTGGTAGGGCATTTTAAATATCCGCCTGGCTAGCTACCACCATCTTATCAAAATCTGCCGCCAAACAGCAATGTTAATAGCATTGTTGTGTTCCGGTTGTCAGAGATAAGATAGCCAGTCCCCCAAATGTGTTGGGGTTTCCGGGTCAGTACGCTTCCACCTTCGACCTCATCTTCACTTAACATCAGGTGTGATTGAGTTCAAGTATTAACCCGTTGTGCATATATTCCAAGCTCCATATGGTTATAACAAAATGAATACAAGACAGCATTAGCTTTGGTTTGGCGTTACGCTCACTCCCGTGAACATACCCATATATATTATGTAACCAACCATATTATACTGTGTGTAATGAAGCGTGGATATGGTTGGACATCTGTCCACGTTATCAGTTGTCGGTGGATCAAAGGTGTCGGAAGCTTTGTGTTCGTCCGCTCTGCCCGCCCGCGCACCGCTTCCGCCTGAGTCGCTAGCCGTAGTGACGTGCTGGTTATTAGATATTTATCGCTATATCGATTTGACCAATGTCATTTATAAGTATTTATAATAGTTAAGATTAAAGGCTAGATTAGAAGCAGCGTATACTGTCGTTTATGAAGAGGTTAAACCACCATTAACCGATAAGGCGAGAGGTATGTTAGGATCATAGCAAGTCTGCTTGCAAATATGCGAATATGGATGTACTTCTAAGAATAATATTGTCGCGAATAGAACCTGCTTTAATAAATAATTGAATCTTGGTATAGTTATTAATTTTATGGGAATGTTATTTAATTCAAAATTTATCTAAATCTGAAATTCAAATTAAAATATCTTATTTACTTCGGTCGCAAATAAATATCCAAATAAATCGAAGAAAATTACTCTTAACGCACACTATATAAATTTACATGGCTATTGACTGATTGGTAGGATAGTAGATGGCGTAATTCATTCTTTAACTTGATGCAACGTTGCCAGTTTATCAATTACATTTAAGAGGAAGCTTACACTAGAATACGTAATTAATTTGTTTGATAAAATAACTTTTTTAATATTTTTTCTGTTAACGCATTCACGGCCACTGATCCAGACACAATAGAAGTTTTATTGTTATGACGTCATAGGCGTTCACTGTCCGTCAACGTGTTAACATAAAAAATCTATTAAAGTTATTGTATTGAGGTATCGCCACCTATTTCAAGGAATGTCGACATGTCCCTTACAGGCAGTATATACATATATGAATCAAGCGATTACAAACAAACAAACGTTATATAAAACTAATGGAATATTTCCTGTTACATTTTTCGGAAATTTGCAAAGTTTTGGTAGTCATTATTTATTAGCTATGGTATTATATTTGACATCGATAAAAACAATTCCCAACCCTATTTTCTAGTTGTTGCCACTTGACTGCTTTCTATTTTGCATTCAGCCGCTGCCGCTGCAGAGCTGAAGCCTGAGTACAGCTTCAGACTGAGGGCTATTGATGTCATTCAGTCAGCCCATTTATGGTTTTGCATAGAGAATTATAATTCACTGGGCTTAAAATATCCGAAAACTAACCAACGAGCGTGGAAGCAAAAGTAGTGTACCAGGGTCGTTGCAAGTGGAAATCTAAGTTTCTGCCTACATCAACGGGAAACAGGCGTGAGCATATGTATGTAATGTAAGTGTGGGGGTGTCATTACTAAGTCGACCAATCAGAGTGCGAATCCTACATCGCGCTAACGAAATTTTCTCAATACATTGTATATAAGCAAGAATAATAACTGTTGGACTGCGGTCGCCGGCTAATACCAACAGCCCAGTGGAAGATTCGGTATCCTTCCGTTTGGCAAAATATTTTTCGTCAAATTTTACTTCCCAAAAATCTTGTCGCACTAGTTTCATTTCCCAAAAGAATCTTTAGCAAATTTATATTTCGCATTTAAATCACTTGGTCAAATATTAATTGGGCAACTTTTTACTTGCTCAAGTTTTATTAAGTCAAATATACATTAAGCAAATGCTTTATTTTGTAAAAAATTATATTCCAAAAATAAGTTAGTTCAAATTTTCATTTTCATATGGGTGATGAATTGTAAAAATATGAAAAGTCTGAAATTAATTTCATATAGGTTACGTAGGCTAGATTAGAACTGCTAGAAAAGTGGGTTAGGTTAGGTTAGAACTGTGACCCCAACAGAGCCGGAATTGATTATTTGACTACATAATACTTGGTAAAATTAAACATTGCCATGTAATTATTTGTTAAACAATAAATTGCCGAAAATAGTATTGCTAACTGTAAAATTGCGAAAAACTGATTTGCCAAATGTTTTTTTGGCAAATGAAAATTCGGGAAAATTACTTTGGCAAGTGATACTTTGGGAAAGGTTTTTTGCCCAAAAATTAGTAATCCGGAAGTTTCTCCCGTTTCCTTTACACATGACAATCTCCCATATAGTTGTATGTTAAGCAATTTACTTGTCTATTTAGCCATAATGCTATTGAAATGACGTTTGAGGTTTTATAATGTTGTTTTGTACGGTTTGACTAGAGTTTAAACTCTCGAGAGAAATAAAAATGTTCCTTTTATTAAAACGGTCTAAAAGAAAATGCGAAATATTAATGAAGGAAAGTTTACTTTACTTAAAAAAATATTTAGTCCCTTAAAAATACGATATTTTTTAGTAAAAAACTGTTTCGTTAGGGAGAGGTTTCCAAAAGTTCAACGTCAAAAATGGATTCCGGAAGAACAGAAAGAAAAAAATCATTGGGGAAAGCATTTGTATGGGAAGCGTCTGAGACCTCGTCTCTTATGCTATCAATGTATAGAGATTACCTACGATTGACATTTGGATTAATACATGGTAATCTATAAATAACAAAATGACTTTTTAAATATGCTTCATCATCATCCCGTAAACATCCTACTGCAGGGATAAAGGGCCATATTCCCTGGGCCATAGTCCACCACGCTGGCCCAATGGGGGTTGGAGACTTCACACACCTTTGAATTTTTATTTCTCAGGCATGCAGGTTTCCTTGCGATGTTTTCCTTCACCGTTTTAAGAGCAGTCGGATGAAGTACAAAGGTAATTAAATTAAATTTAAAAACTCATTGGTACATGGCTTGACTGGGAATCCAACACGGACCTCTCACATTGGGAGACCGCGTCTTAACCGCTGAGCCACGCTCTACTAAATATGCTTACTCTCTCTAATTACATGAACATTTTCCTGTACCCTAATCCCTGAATCATTTCTCTGACAATTTCCTAAAACAATATACTTTATTGTCGTCACGTCCGCGTTGGGGAGTCATTTCCGTGAGTTACGAGCTACGTGTAGACAGAACTGGACAAACATGCTGTATGACCGTAATATTACATTTAGTATCAGTCATCTGCGCGACGATGCGCGCGCGATGAGCGACGACCGATTGGTGTAGTGGATAGTGAACCTATCAGCGAAACCAACGGTTGCGGGTTCGAATCCCACGAGGGGTAAATGTTTGTGTGATGAATACGAACATTTATTCCCGAGTCATGGATGTTTATATAAATATTTATGTATGCTTATCCGTTATTTAGTATCCATAGTACAAGCTTTCCTTAGTTTGGGACTAGATGATTGGTGTAAGTGTCCGAAATATTTATAATCTCTGTTTAAAAAATGTCTCTACTGAATTTTTACCCGACTGCCCTAAAAAGGAGGGTAATAAGAATATCAATCGTTCATTTGACCTATTTAGAGACACACACATACATGTATAAATGTGATAATAACCAATGACCACTATACCAAAAGGTTGTGGGTTCGAGTCCCGCTAGGGGCATATGTTTGTGTGATGAATACGGACATGTGTACCTGAGTTATGGATGTTTTTCATTTATAATAAGTATTTATTTACAAAAAAAATATTTATGTAGTATATCAACCATCTAGTATTCACAACACAAGCCTATAGTTGCTTACTGTGGAACTAGATGGCGCTGTGTGTATGTCTAAGGATATTTATTTATTTATTTATTATTATTATTATTAATGAACTTAGTGAAATTGGTACAGGAGGAGATAAAAGTAATCTATCGTTGTCGTACCATGAAGTCCTCAACAACCCCATTGTTAGATGGAAGCGTATAATATGCCTCAGACCTTAAAGTGAAGGGTTATCAGGACGACTTAACTCAACTCATTATTGATCTGTGCCTTAATTATTTGTCCTTCAATCAAACATGGAATTTAAACAAATGCTTTTCGAGTGTACGATTTCTATCTAGCCTAGAAGTGCACAGAGTGTTATAGAATACCTACATTTTAACGTATAAAATCCAACATGGCGTCTGCAAAATATTGTTATACACATGATCACTAGAAAATGGGGTTTTTTTTAATTCTTATGCACGACAGGTTAGTACTTGCCCTCAATCACACTGATGTTAAGTGAAGATGATGTCGAAGGTGGAAGCGTACTGACCGGGAAACCCCAACACATTTGGGGGACTGGCTATCTTATCTCTGACATCCGGAACACAACAATGCTATTGACATTGCTGCTTGGCGGCTGATTTAAATAAGATGGTGGTAGTTAGCCAGGCAGACATTTAAAATGCCCTACCACCAACCAAACCGAGTACTTAAACATGTACCCCGCTGGGGATCGAACCCGCGACCTCTGAATCGTAAACCCAATTTTTTATATTTTTTTATTTTAACACTTTATTGTATACACACACACACAAAGAAATGGTCATTAACAAATATTTTAGAAAAATGTACAAAGGGCGAACTTATCTCTATAAGAGATCTCTTCCAGCAAATGTTGTTTATATTGAGCCACGGAGGCGGTTGAAAGGAGGGTTTGTCCTAAACTATAGGTCCAATGTAGTTCCACGTATAATATTTTTTTTATGCACAACGGGTTTGCACTGAACCTCAGCTTTACGCTACGCAACAGTAGCGTATTATACCAAGTTCCTTTGCCATGGTTGTCTGGAAGAGATCGCTATGAGCGATAAGACCGCCTTTGTACACCTGTTAAAATAATGTCACTGTGTATATTTTTAAGCTGTGTACAATAAAGAATTTTTTCTTTCTTTCTTTCTTTCTCAGCCCAACCAAACCTGATATGGAATTATTCCCTCGAATGTAAATTATAGTTGAAAGTTCATTACTGCGATGTACTGTACTGTAAAAGTTTACCATTGCGACGTAAAGTTCTTTACTGCGATGTACGTTACTACGAAAGTTTACCGTTGTGAAATACGTTGTCGCGTAAGTTCTTTACTGCGATGTACGTTACTACCAAAGTTTACCGTTGTGAAATACGTTGTCGCGAAAGTTCTTTACTGCGATGTACGTTACTGCGAATTTTTACCATTGCGACGTACGTTGTAGCGAAAGTTCTTTACATCGCAGTAATTAACTTCACAACTATGATTTACAATCATTTCCTCGTCCTCGCGTCAAACTACTAATCTGGGGGCCAATAGCGCTATGTTTGGACGAAATTCACCAATATCTAGAATGTGTATTATTGTATTTTGTTTTATTTGTATTAAATCAAAAATTATTGTAAATTATTTTGCGCAATAAAGAGTATTTGTATTGTATTGTATTGTATTGTATTGTATTGTATTGTATTGTATTGTATTGTATTGTATTGTATTGTATTGTATTGTATTGTATTGTATTGTATTGTATTGCATTGTATTGTATTGTGTATTACTAGTTGTAACACAGTTTACATTCGGCATTACCCCGTTAAATGTTAATCTAATTTGTTCCCCGAGGTAGCTGCCAGCTCTTTTGTTACCCGAGGTCTCATTTAAGTGCGATGACAGTTCTTTAAAAAATCATCACTAGGACTTAGAGGACGAGTACATGTATACCTATATATTTCTAGTAGTAGTTAGAAATTAGTGAGCACTTGCAATTTAGCGCAAAACTGTTTATTTTGGATTGTATCCAAGTCGTAAAGTGCACCAATAGTAACCATAAATATAAATAATATTGGTGCTAGCAATATGAGTTAAAATTAACTAGCAATATGGGAATATAGTTCTTCTTCTTTTTGAGTCGAGGCAAGTTTTAAACTTTATTGGACTAAACCTTGGCCACTCTAACAGTACTCTGTGACATTAAGGAGGCCGTCAAACGTGCCAAGGTTTATCCTCAAAGAGTTCCAATCCCTACATCCCGGCTCCATCATCAGATCAGTCATTTGTTACCGAACTTACATAAATATGCCAAATTTCAGCTCAATCTGATACCAACAAGTGATTGAAAAATTATATGCAAATTTTTAAACGACGAAACTTTCTGGCTTAAAATAAATAAATAAATATCTTTACACATACACACATATAAGGCCTATATCCCTGTAGTGGGATGTTTAAGGGCTGAGCTGATGATGATGATACACACAGCGCCATCTAGTTCCACACTAAGCAACTGGGCTTGAATTATGGATACCAAGTGGTTGATACACTACAACATTTTTTTAAATACATAACATTATAATAAAAAACGTCCATAATTCGGGTACACATGTGTGTATTTATCACACAAACATAATGACCCTAGCGGGATTAGAATCCGCAACGTTTTGGTATAGTAGTCAAACTTTGTAACCACTACACACTACAGGTCGTACATAGAGGTACTAACTTACATATGAACATTGCAAGCTAAATAAAAGCTTGTGAAAATGGGGTGCCACACTCAAAGCTTTACAGCTTTAGCTTGACGTAACACTATGGTGTTAGCTTATGGCACTTTGATCACTGTACTTATCTTTGTTACTGCTTAGTGAAGTACCTAAAAGTACGCGTTACCTAAAAAAACTGTTATTTTATGGGAAAAGTTACATAATTAATAAATTGCCTAAAGCATTACAAGCACTGCCGACTAATAAACTTAAAATAGAATTGCAGAAGTGGCTTCTTCAATATCAATTAAAGAATTTTTGGATCATAAGGTGGAAATTTAAATTATCTAATGTATTTAATACTAATGAATGTAACTGACATGAATTATGTAATGTATTTGATATTATGGATTTAACAGGTAATTAATTTTCAATTTTCAATGTTTTATTTGGGAATAGATAGATCATAGACCAAATTGTTTCCACAGATAGGTAGGTAACATATTAAGTATGAATGGTGTACACAGATAAGGGATTGAGATATTTCTAAATAATTGTAGTAATAAAGCGTTTAAGAGGAACAGAGTAGGTTTGTGTTAGGTTTTAAACGCCCTTACAAACAAAGCAAAAAAAGAAAAAAATAATTAAAAATAGTAGATAATAAATCAGACATCACAAAATTCCACTATAACATTATACTTAATGTATATTTAGAGAAGGAATATAAGGGGTTACAATCTCAGCAGTACGCGTAGGGAGCGGAGTTGAATAAACTAAATTGTAAAATTTGTAGTTTTATTATAGTACCTACCTAGTAAGATTTTATGAAATTCAAAACAATCCAGAAGGGTGTGGTGTTATAAATATGTGTCATAAACTGTGTATACGTGTGACAGTGTGGAGTGTATGTGCAGTGGTGTTTTCGTGATATAGTTAATAAATAGCCAACAAAAAATTCATTATAGTATCTATTATTAATGTTATCAACTTGAATTAAGTAAATGAATTTAGTATCCAAAAAATAATTATTACTGTAATAGTTTAAAGATTTATGGATATTTGCATGCTGCTAAAAGTGGCTGAATAGGCGATAGAACCAGTACTGAAACATCTTATAATGTACCCTTTTCAATAGCAAATAAATCATTTGTATTTGTTCATAAAAAGTCAGGGTAAAATTTCCATCGGAAAAACTAGAAAGTTTAAAAACTAAAAACTTCCAAGTTTACCACCCAAACACATCTAAATATACAGGGTGAATTTGAATTCCTGTAATTTCTATTAACTGTCGACGTCACTCATGATTACGAACAACTTTCCCCAAGGAACCATAGTCGAATTCGATCAAAAAATTTTCGATTACTCATAAAAAGTAATCTATTCAACCACCTTTAGTATGGAAGACCAAGAATTTTCGGCTGATTTCGGCTATGGTTCGTAGTGGAAAGTTGTTCGTAATCAAGAGTGGAGTCAAGAGTAAACAGGAATTATACGAATTAAATTACCACCTCATCATCATCAGTCCGTTAATATCCCACCGCAGGGATATACACCTTCCCTCATATTGAGGGAGTATGGTCCATAGTCCGCCACGTTGGCCCAGTGCGGGTTGGGGACTTCACATGCTTTCGATTTTTTTTTATTTCTCAGGCATGTAGGTTTCTTCACGATGTTTTCCTTCACCATTTAAGAGCAGTCGGATAAATGCACGTAAGTAAATAAATTTAAAAACTCAATGGTACATGGCCTGTCTGGGGATCGAACCTGGACCTCCCAAGTTGGGAGACTGTGTCTCCTCCACTGAGCCAGCGACTCTCTTAATTACCACCTAAAAACTTATAAATATAGAACCTGAAACTTCCAAGTTTGAAACATAAAGCCTACCATTCCTTGGGTTATACACAATACAAACGCATTTTTTAAAATAAAGATTTATTCCACACATCCTCTCATCAATACGCCATTCACTGATTGTTTATTTAACTCCGTATCTAACTGTAATTGATCAGACATCTGCTACACTCATAGCATCAGGCAATATTTATAAATCTATCCTCATGTAGCACTTTTCCAGTGTGAGGGGCACTTGTTTATTATATGACTTAGGTTATAGATTCATCGAACATTCAATATGGACCTTGTGATGATTTCAAAACTATACATATATAATTATGTTAATATAACCTAATAGATGATACTCAGGAAAGATTTGCAGATGTGGAGAAAACTTGAAATTCCTTATTGACATACATGCATGAAATAGCATCTGCGCATATTGACCATGTAAAGCTAGTGTCTTTCTCACGTTGACTGCCGGAAATTACAATAGGTTGTTATGGTATGTTACGTATATATTATTATTATTTTATTTACTCATTATTTACTCATAATACTGTTTCTATAACAAGTAGCTTTGTTTATATAATAGGGTGTATTATTGTTAAGGACATCATTTTATTATTGAGAGAAAGACATGTATACACGTATGTATCCTCTCATCGCATCTTGCTGATTACTCCTATTAATTGTAATTGTTATTTGTATGTACATTTGTTGACCAGTGTCCGTGCGTCATTTGGAGGCTCCACTGAAAACCAGCGTTGTAGTGAACGGCTACAACCCATGCTGAGTTGGAGACCTTTTTGACTCCACTTTGCGACACCGACAATTAGATGGCAAACAGAATGTTATTTTTTGTATGTGTCTCGACTGTGTAATATTTGTACCTGATTGTTTGTGTCATGAGATGGGTTTAAATAAATTTTTCTTTCTTTCTTTCATATATAAAGAAATTATGCACACGTAACAGCGGACCCATCTCCTTTAAAACATGCCAATCTACATATTTTTGGTGGGAAATCCCATAGTCGCCTTTAACGACACCCACAGGAAGAGATGAGTTGGTTCTAATCTTTTTATGTGCTGAAACCACACAGCATTTCCTATGAAATTGTGTTGAGTTTGCTATATACGCGATCTTCAAGGACTCGTTCATATCCACTCGAGAACTCGTTTACAAGTAGCGCACAGTGAGATACTTCACAAGCTGTTGCCTCTTCGCAGGTCTCTTCAGTGGTACTCGTCTACAATTTAAGCCCCTGTTCACGGAACGTTAGCCTGAATATGGGCTGAACGACTAATACGAGTATTGATGTTGAAAAAGTTTTGTCTTGTTGAATGATTTCTTTTTTGTCTTGTAGAATGATTTCTTTCACATTCATATGATATGGCTTCATCTTCTTCAATTTAAGAGCTATGCTCTTGTCGGTGGAGTAACGATCTAAAGATTGAAGGAAAAAGAGGAAGGGGAAGACCTAGGCGTAATTACTTTGACCAAGTGAAGGAAAAGGTGAATGTCGTGTCGTACCAAGAGGTTAAAACGAGGGCCGAAAGTAGAAAGACATGGCTTCTACAGGGCTAAATTTAATTCGTATAATTCCTGTATACAGGTGACTCCACTCCTAACTACGAATAACTTTCCATTAGGAACCATAGCTGAATTCAGCCAAAAGTTCCACAGAAGGTGGTTTCAGAATGATTGACTTTGTATGGGTAAGCGAAAATTTTTTGATCGCATTCGAATATGGTTTATTGGGGAAAGTTATTCTTAATCAAGAGTGGCGTATTCGAATTCAAGTTCACCCTGTATACGTAGGTCACACTAAAAGTTTTGCGTAACTTAAAAGAACAACATGTTATAACCAAAATATTATGTTCATTGCTTTTCGAAATACTTTCCTTTACATTTTAAACATTTTTTCGTGCGATCGAACCATTTTTTTTAAACAGGAGGACCACAGATCTGAATGCAAGTTTTCTATGTGCTGATTGAACGCTATTGTGACGTAGTGAAATAAACAGCGATGCGCGGCCGCACTGTGCGCTGCGGTGAGGACGCCCCTGCTAGATTGGCGACCGGGCACATATACTTGTATTTTATTCATAAGCCCTTTCCTGAAGAGTAAGGATAAACAATACCCGAGTGACGGTGGACGTCACAGCTATCACTGCCTCTTCGCAGTAGAGTATGTAGAGTCACGTAAGGCACCATCTACTTTTAGTAGGCGTCGTGTCAAGTACCACTACTTAGCTCATCAGTCGGAGAAGTGTGGAGGTGGGACCTGACTGATAGGTAGCCAGTAGCCTGACCTAAATCTAATCACATGACGGCAATCGTACATTCACCATCTACCTTTAAGTCCACTGTGGAGACTCAGCCTCTTGTGATTAGAAGTCGGTATGGGCCATAATTCATCACGTGGACCTGGTAGGGAAGTTCAAGCCGCTTCTGTAAGGCGACTTGGCTTAAGGATTGCCTTCGACAGACGGCTGAACGGTTGCAATCAGTTGAAAACATCAGGGATCGACTATTTAACGTGCCATCATCTATTATTGGTTATTATATATACTATTATTAGTTATCTAACTAATATTAGGTATAAATGCGAAAAGTTTTGATGTTCGTTTGTTTGTTTGTTTGTTGCTTAATCACACCGAAACGGATGAACGGATTTGGATGAATTTGGTATACTATAGCTAGAAAATACCCTGGATTAAGACATAGAATATTTTTATCCCGATAAAGTAAGTAGGTAGTTCTCGCGTGATAAATAATTCCACGAATAAGTTATCCACGCAGGCGAAGCTTTTATATAAAGAAACCGCACTCAAATCGGATCCCACGCATTACTAAAATACATGTGGACAAAGACTGGATAAACACTACTAAAAATGGGTGTTCTTCGCTGCCACAGCCTTCATTTCAGGTTTTTTTAATGCATGACGGGGTTCGTTCTTGACCTCAATCACATCTGATGTTAAGTGAAGATGAGGTCGAAGGTGGAAGCGTACTGGCCCGGCTACCCGGCGGAAGTGTATCTACGAATCTATTTATATTCACCATTATTGACCTTCGATTCCGTTCACTGTAAGCTTATGCTGTTATCTTAAGATTTACCGCTGGCAAAACGATGGGCACGTGGCATCTCAAATATATAAATAAGTCGAGAACTGAGTGTGTAATCAATCCTGTCTGTTCAGTTACTAAGAGAGGTGTATGCATAATATATTTAATGAGCTATGAAACATTTAAAACTTGAAGGTTGCTGTAACTTCTGAGTGATTTGGATCAACCGTGGTACAACAAAGCCCGAGATTGTCTATGTGATTGGTTGGTGGTAGGGCATTTTAAATGTCCGCCTGGCTAGCTACCATCATCTTATCTAAATCTGCCGCCAAGAAGCAATGTTAATGGCATTGTTGTGTTCCGGTTGTCAGAGATAAGATAGCCAGTCCCACAAATGTGTTGGGGTTTCCGGGTCAGTACGCTTCCACCTTCGACCTCATCTTCACTTAACATCAGGTATGATTGAGGTTAATAACGAACCCGTCGTGCATAAAAAAAAATGTGACCCTATTGCTTTAAAGTAAAACGAGTGTAACATAGACTTATAATGGAGGTAGATCATAAGCACAGGATTAAACGTCATAACGCTCAAATAAATAAATAATAAATAAATCTCCTATGTAAATCAGCACTTTACCAATGAAGTTGTGACAACTGTACTAGTTTTTAGATAGATAAAGCGTTTATTTGCATGTTACAGAAACACATACAAAAATATTCGACCGCAACAATCATTCTGCTTGGTAGCATTATTTCACAGTAATAAAAATAGAAACAAAAATTAAGTACAAGTGCCTTGCGAAATCTTATCTGCCATCTTAAATGGCAGTGCCATTTTAACTAATAAACCGCTGGGCTGTGTCAGTGTATTTCTTCATTCGATTAGACCTCGTTGCGAAACACCAAGCATCGCCCTCATCATAGTGACTGTGAGTTTTCTTATTATACGAGGGCATGATCTAAGAGCTCAAAATATTTTGTCTGGATACTAATAATCGCGGCTTCGCCTGCGTTGGATAACTTTATCGAGGAAATTTGTTTTTCCTGCGGGGACTATTCACTTTATCGGGATGATTTTTTCATCCAGGATATGTTCTACCTATATACCAAATTTCATCCAAATCCGGTCGTCCGTTTCGCCATGATTGGGCAACAAACAAACAAATAAACAAACTTTCGCATTTATAATATTAGTTAGAAGTTAGATTGTGCCACTAAAAATTGGCAAAACTTCACTTCCGCTCTGTATCTCCGGCATGCATGATCATCTTTGCAATTTATACACATTACTGGCGGCTTACCACTTCAAACAAAAAAATAATTATCTAAATCGGTTAACAGACGAAGATTATCGCCAAACAATCACAAAAGATACAGTAAAAATTATATGAAATCGGTTAAAAAGAGTAGATAGATCTTTTGAGTTCATTCATATTTCGCGTGCTACTTTTTATTATAATTTGCGGGGCGAAGTCCGCCTAAGGTTTTCCATCGCGAGGCAGCGCCGTCTAAATTTACCGAGTAGGTATATTTGGCAAAAATGAAGTCTCAATTTCTTAGCAAGACATTACATTACTCTTTACGGTTTTCCAATAACAACCTGTTCTCGTATTTATGAGTGTTTCCACCGCTGGAGGGGATTGGTTATTCTTCAATGACAAGGGTTTATTCGAGTATAATTGAAATAGCGAAGTTGGCGACAATTTGCCGCGCTTTAGAGCAATAAGACTACGGTAGCTCTTTGGAGACTGATCCGCCTCCCACGAAGTGCGATTTCATGTTAGTACAGAATATTGTCGTTTATTGAGTGTATTTTGAGGCCTGTGAAGAAATTTTGGTATTTGGGCCCGCATAATCGCATTGCATGTGTTCTTTGTAGGCTGATCTGATGATGAATGGTCTTAAAAAATCAACTGTTCAATACACAGACAAAAAAAAGAAAGATGGATTTATTACCGATACTTAATTTTGGCGATACTTAATTAGTATCGATAATTTTAAAGCAAAATACAGACTAGCATTATAGAAAAAACAGCTGGTAACAGAGAACTTGAAACATTCACACTGGAAAGGGCTGCAACTCACAAAGTTCTTCACTTCTAGTTAAATAGGAACAATAATAGCCTTATCATATACCGTCCTTATTATAAATTTTTCTTTCACACCTTACAAATATATGTATACAAACGATACAAACACACATTTGATGTCAAAATTGAAATTGGAGTTTTTTTTCTTGTTTAATCATGTGTATCAATTCCTGCGATTTTCAAAGCTATATCCAAATTTGTTTATTTGGAAAATGGAATATTATTTCAAGGTTTCACATGAAATATTTTTTTAATTTCTGGGCTAAATCACTTAATAAAAAAATTTTTAACAGAGCTCTTTTCATGTGCTTCCCATAATTATTTCTTAGATTCGCTGAAACTTTTATAAAGCGGATACATTTAAAAATTAACACTGCCTATACTTAACTTAATGTTATCCGATAATACACCCAAAGTTTAGCTAAATTGGGATTTGCCATTCCCAAAAAAAAAAAAAACAAAAATGTTTGGATAGAGAAAACAGTCTTAATGAAATTCCTCATACAAAACGCCAATTTCATAGGTAAGGACCTAATATTTGCATGTCATTATAATGAGTGAATTAGGAGGATCTTATTGTAATAACACCTAATGTAATACCCTATTCAAGAGCAAATAAAGCACATTCTATTCAAACATCACATAACGTACCTTAGTACCTACACTACATCACACAGCCTCACAGACAACACCTAAGACACCTCTCACAATGCAAAAGTACCCGGAATTTATTGATTTAATTTTGTTAGTTTAGTATAGAATTTAATTAAACCATAGTCTTATTTGTTTTTAGAATTTGGGCGCATAAAGTCGTTGTGGAGATCTTTGGGGGAGGCCTTTGTCCAGCAGTGGACGTCTTTCGGCTGATGTGATGATGATTAAGACTATTGTTTTTTTATGTACAATGGGTTAGCATTTGACCTCAATCACACCTGTGTTAAGTGAAGATGAGGCCGAAAGTGGAAGCGTACTGACCCGGAAACCCAAATATTTGGGGAACTGGCAATCTTATCTCTGACAACCGGAACACAACAATGTTATTAACATTGCTGTTTGGCGGCAGATTTAGATAAGATGGTGGTAGCTAGCCAGGCGGACATTTAAAATGCCCTACCACCAACCAAGTACTATTATAAATAAATAAATATTTCGGACACTTACACCAATCATCTAGTCCCAAACTAAGCAAAGCTTGTGCTATGGATACTAGATAACGGATAAACATACATAAATATTTATATAAACATCCATGACTCAGGAATTAATGTTCATATTCATCACACAAACATTTACCCGTGGCGGGATTCGAACCCGCAACCGTTGGTTTCGCTGATAGGGTCACTATCCACTACACCAATCGGTCGTCGGTATTACTAGTGTACTATGAATAAGCTGGTTTTTGAAATAAACATTATTATTTCTTATAAGCACGTCTTAGTTATTACTGTAATAAGTATTTTAAAAAATTATTAGAATAAAAATAAATTACTTTGGTTCTACATTTCACATAATGGTTGAAAGTGCCCCAAGAGGTGATAACAAAAAAATTGTTCATTGTGAAATATTTCAACATTTTCTGTTTTATATAAAATTCAATTTTTAAGAGGAATTTCAATAAGGAGAAACCGGGTGAATGTCCTTTCTTCCACGGCCCATAATATAAAATCAGTGCCGAATTCAGGCGACACAAACAGTTGGAAATAGGTTTGAGATGGCCAATGCCCTCAACACTCAAATATACATGTTTATTATTGATATTAATTTAAGTTAGTGCAAAAGGCAAAAGACCGGACGGTATGACGCTCGTGCTTTGAAAATAGGGACGGTCTTTGTTACCAGCTCCGATACCCTTGCTCTTTCCCATTTTCCAACTACAAGTGGTACAGCCTTGTACTTAAATGTCCGCCTGGCTAGCTACCACCATCTTATCTAAATCTGCCGCCAAGCAGCAATGTTAATAGCATTGTTGTGTTCCGGTTGTAAAAGATAAGATAGCCAGTCCCCCAAATATGTTAGGGTTTCCGGGTCAATACGCATCCACCTTCGACCTCACCTTCACTTAACATCAGGTGTGATTGAGGTCAAGTACAAACCCGTTGTGCATAAAAAAAAATATATTTTATGGTAAAAATCCAACATGGCGTCCGCAAAATACAAAATATTCTGTCGGGTTTTTTGGTTTTTAATTGAATTAATTATTAAAACTGTTCACGGAGGGGGCGTAAATCATTGGAACAGGTTTTTGAATGTCTTTCGTCGAGACGTGTCATTTGATACCACGATAGTCTCTTGGATTTTTTTTTTTGTAAGTGTGACAAAATGGCTGTTAACTTTCGCCATATTGTATTTTATTATGATATGATACATTTTCCATTTGTATTTTTTTTATGCACAACGGGTTGGTGCTTGACCTCAATCACACCTGATGTTAAGTGAAGATGAGGTCGAAGGTGGAAGCGTACTGACCCGGAAACCCCAACACATTTGGGGGACTGGCTATCTTATTTCTGACAACCGGAACACAACAATTCTATTAACATTGCTGCTAGGCGGCAGATTTAGATAAGATGGTAGGCGGACATTTAAAATGCCTTTCCAACAACCAAACCGAGTACTTAAATATGTACCCCGCTGGGGATCGAACCCGCGACCTCCGAATCGTACACCCAATGTTGTTTACATTAAGCCACGAAGGCGGGCTTGTATACCTACATACCTTAGTATTGTACCAACATAAATTGTGGAGATAAATATATATTTCGGACACTTACACCAATCATCTAGTCTCAAACTAAGCAAAGCTTGTGCTATGGATACTAGATAACGGATAAACATACATAAATATTTATATAAACATCCAAGACTCGGGAATAAATGTTCGTATTCATCACACAAACATTTACCCCTCGCGGGATTCGAACCCGCAACCGTTGGTTTCGCTGATAGGGTCACTATCCACTACACCAATCGGTCGTCATATAAATAAACTGTTATATTGATTGATTGATACTATTTGACTATTTTTAACCTCATATATTTGTTTGTAGGTTATCTTATCTTATCTTATCATCAAACCACAGGTCAGAATATTATGAGCACTTAATACGTGCCTGTCTAGAGAGTCCGTTCAAGAATGTTGTGTGCATGTATATGCATATTGTTGTCGAAGCCTGACTTAATGCTTCGGATATCGGAGTTCGATGAGTCTTACTATTATTGTAGTAGGTATTAGTAGGTTAGCGCTTGACCTCAAACACAATTGATATTAACTGAAAGCTTAAATGTGGAAGCGTGTTCATCCGGGTCTGCTCAACTTACTTGGGAGACTGGCTGTCTTATCTCAAATAGCAAACTCAACAATGATATTTACATTTACGTAACTGTTCAGCGCGCCGAGGCAGATCATCAGCAACCTGATTCTCACATACTCGAGATTTCAATGTCGAACGACATCAATAGATTTGTCACTTTTACACACGTATATAAGTGTGAAAGAGATAGACATGCCAATGTCTATCGATAGACAAATGTCGAGTGTGCGAGAATAGGGGTCCTGGGCGCCGCCATCGACAACTGCATCGCCGGATGCACGCTCCCACCCTGCTTCTCCCATATGATGGTGGCTAGCCAAAAGATTTAAAAATGCCTTAACCCCAAATAAACCGAGTATTAAACAGTACTGCGTGGGGAATTGAATACAGGGAAGGAAATAGGTTTCATCAGTTCGATTGTCCGTGTGACCTCCACTCAAGAACTTTAATGCTCCACCGTCCATAGCAGTCGCTTCACAAAGTCACTAAGTCATTCAGGGGACAATGTATACGCTTTTACAATAAGGTTCCGTTAGACATTCAAAGTTTGCCTTTAAATAAATTTAAAACAACCATTAAACGGTAACTATGTGCCAAAGGCTTTTATAAAATTTCTGACTATCTGGATGATACGAATGCGTGGACATGAACCGCTCGGCATTATCCAATATAAATTATTCTTATTTTTACAATTAGGTATTTCAAATTGTATTTGTATTGACTTATTTAAAAAGAGCAACCCCGGAGTTTCTTGCTCGTTTTTCTCTGGGGAGACTGCCTAGTGAAGGAGCGATAACTGTATGTCATGACGTATTCAAGTGTTATTCTCATAACTTACGAAATAAAAACATTTTCGATTTGATTATTTGATTTGCCGGCCATCATCGAGACTGCGATTTCAAGTTATTTATCCGCTGGGCTATGTCGTTCACATTTGTTTTTCTACGGATTTCTCCATTCCTGATCCAATCTCCATGAGGCCCATAGTGAGAGACCACGTTTCTGCTATAAGTCAGCACTGAGCATACGTTGATTAAGGACTTTCGACTTTCAATCCTAGACGAAAAGATGTTGCAAATTTCCCGAATGCTGCCCGAGTTGGATTCGATGACAGACCTCTTTCTCGAAGTTAGGCGAACTACCTCAATAGACTACATAGTTGTGCGAGCAGCCATCATAGCGGACGGCAGTCGACTCTCGATACTTTATTTTCCAATTCCATTCACAAGCATTTAAAATAGTGGAAATGCGGTCTGTAACCACAGACGCAAGGCCGCTACAGTAGATAGATAAATCGTTTATTTGTATCTCCAGTCACACACATACCATAAGTTCCAAAGCAATTGGATAAATACTATATTTTATAACAATCCATAAAAGTAACACCAGGATACACTAGAGTATGTGGTGCTACAGCCGTACAAATGGGTCATAGCTCAGTGTGTATAATTACTCAGAGAGCAAAACACTGATTTTCAGCAATTACTCATGAGGAGACACTGGTACAAAAGATAACGCTCGTAGCGAACTATAAGTAAAACCAATTTCCTGACCGTCCCCCGCAGAATTCTCTCTCTCGAAGAAAATTAAATTAAAAAGACAGTCGGAATCAAGCTCACTTAAATACGCTGGTATTTCTTTTAATATTAGATTAATTTTAAGCCCTATGACAGACATAATGCAGTCAGTAAATTTTGTATTAACTTCACGACCTCGATCCCAAATGGGGTGGTCAGAGATATCCCACACAAGCGTTTGGGTGTTCCAAATATTAAAAAGTTAATGCTTGAAACACCTGGACGACCTGTTTGGTGTAGTGGTTATCAACTCTGACCACTATACCAAAAGGTTGAGGGTTCGAATCCCGCTAGGGGCATATGTTTCTGTGATGAATACGGACATGTGTACCTGAGTTATGGATGTATTAATTTATAATAAGTATTTATTTATAAAAAAAATGGTATTTATGTAGTATATCAACCATCTGGTATCCACAACACAAGGCTATAATTGCTTACTGTGGAACTAGATGGTGCTGTCTGTCTGTATGTCTAAGGATATTTATTTATTTAGTTATTATTTATTTGAAACAATATTCGGTTCGGTTACGAAATATACAGAAAGGTACACGTGATATGGCGTGAGCACATCGCCGTAAAAAGGTGCAAGTCTAGATGTTTTTTGGTGTAAAGTCCCTTAGTCGTTTTTAACGACATCCAAGGGAAGAGTCGGGTTGGTCCTATTCTGTTTACGTTCCGAAACCACATAGCACCAAGCATCATTCCCATGCCAGGCTATTTCACAATGAATAATGAAATTAAAAACCTTTTTGTAATATATAAACCTGTTTTTAAAAGACCAACCCCTCTAGTTTCTTGCTTGTTCTTCTCAAGGAAAAGTGTATTTTGAACAAGCAATAGTTACAAAAAATGTAAAATCTGACTATTTTAAATGTAGATAATTTTTGACTTTGACATCAAAAATATACGACCTTAATTTTTCACAAAATTATGTACAAAATTTGGAGCTACGGGCGCCTAGGGCTAACTGAACCGGCAGCCTAGGGTTGCCAACCGTGTGATTTTTGAAGTTACTTTCGTGGTAATTATCTACGTCATAGTTTATGAGAATTAAATTTTGTTAGCACTGATAATATTAGTCCGGGTCCTATTGCGATGAACCCTGCAGATTGTGACCAAAGCATGAAACTTGGTACAGGTATAGCCTAGGTCAAATTGAGCAGATTAAGCCCTGGCCCCACCAGATCCGGCCACGGGTGGGGGAGGGGGGGGTGGTTGAAGACCGCTCACGCCGCTCCGCAAACAAAAAATTCTGACGCCTCGAGACTACATACGAGACCATGTTTGGTGTCATTTTCGTATAAATTGGGGATGAGGAATTCATATTTGAAGTTTTCGTAATACCTCTCCCTACAAAAAAAATTTTTTTTTGAAGGAAACATGAAAGTTAGAAGTATTATATTTCTGTTTGAATAAGCGTAACTATAAAATTGGTAAGTTATCATACAAACAAAAAATACTGATTTATAATATGACTACTCTAGTTTGTAAAAATATATAATTTATATATATTTATTATATAAATGAGACCAGAAAAAAATCCAAAGCGTCGCGCGGCGTAGAGGTCGAACGAGAGTTGTTGAAGTCCGCTCGGCCAACCAAAAATTCTAACGCCTCCTGATTTTGTGCCAGACCGTGTTTAATTTCTTTTTCTTAAATATTAAGGGTGAGGCATTACTATTTGAAGTTTGCCTTTTAATACAGTAAATTGACATTTTAATAGGACAAGGTGTAAGTTTTTTTTTATTTGAATAAGTGTAACTTTAAAATTGGTTAGTATTGGTAATCATAAAAAAAATAATTTATAGTATTACTTTTCTTGTTTAAAATAAAAATATAATTTAAATATAATTATATTACATAAATGATTCCAGAGAATAGTACGAAACGCTACGCGGCGGGGAAAGCAAAAGGCGCGACACACTAAATGGTTTAAAATTGTATCCTGTTCTGGTTAATTTTAAATTGATTTTAAAATATTTTTATATATGATAAATAATCATAATATTAATTATCATTGTATAGATTATAATATTACAGTAGGAATACTTAAAACATTATACAACAGCAGTACTAAATAACAGAAACACACATATTCATACATGTATCTTTATTCCCTATGTCTGCCACTGCACAAACACAGTTCAGTGCAATTCAGCCCTTGTTTTTTACAACTGCATCTATTACTGCACTCCTGTTTGCATTTGCAGCGTACAAGCTCTAAACAAGCACGCGCAGCAACAGGTGCAGTTGTCCAGTGTGGTACCCAGATACTGTCAACAGTCTTCCAGCCCCAGTCTTCAGGACTTGGTAAATTTTGATGAGCTACCGTTTGCCCCCACACAAACACTCCTTGATATACAGCCCTTTTCAAATGCTGGTGGAGAGCATCTGCAGTTGGTGGAATGTGCTCCAACTGTCGGTCCTTTTTCGTGAATAAATGTTTTCTGCATTCGTTGACTTTTTCAAATTTACTGGATCTAAAATTACAGATGTGAGCGCTTTTAATTATATTCTATTGAGTAAGTTCTGAAATAAAAAAGATTAAAAAGGGATTTACCTATCGTAAAGAGCTACCACGTACTTTTGTATAATAGAAATACATTAATCGTCTATTTGTCTTGACGACGTCAGCACTTGGAAAGCATTTGTCACCTCCGGGTAGGCTTTCCAAGCTTCGAAAGCAGTTTTTTTTACCTCTGCCATGGAATGCCGATACTGTGTCACATCCAGTAAATGCGTGAAACAGCGGCAGTACATTCGCCTTGGCTGGTCCTAAAAATTTTTAAGTAAGATTAAGATGTAAGTATTAATGTTATCAATTAAAATACAGTTAGTGTATTATAAACAAACTTTAACCTAATGCGGATGCGATTGCATGACATGAGATAAATTGATGCTTATTTCCAGTTCCAAGGTGGACGTAAAGCTTCTCCAGCTGAAGATATTTGAACACACAAGATACTGCTAAAACTAAAACGTCAGTGTCGACAGATCTTATTAATATATAGGTGTGTCCTTGTGCAACAGCATCGGCGACGTGAACAATAATACGCGTGTCAGCTTCTTCGTGGTTACACGGCTGTAAAATAGGTTTAGCTCTTTCTTTGTTGCTAAGCACAAGGTCACCATCTGTGATGTTTAGTTGCTTGGTATCTAGTATTTCCATGGTGTGGCAACGAACACTGAGCAAATGGAAAAGCTCTTGTTTGTTGACCCCATCCCGAAGAAAATTTGCCCAACTCTTGGGAATTTTGGTGTTTGAGTTCACCCGTGTACGATCGCCAGCGCCACGTTTTTGTCTAGTCATATTTTTTATTTATCCCAAACGACATCCACTCTTGGTTCACGTCGCCGATGCTGTTGCACAGGGACACACCTATATATTAATAAGATCTGTCGTCACTGATGTTTTAGTTTTAGCAGTATCTTGTGTGTTCAAATATCCTCAGCTGGAGAAACTTTACGTCCACCTTGGAACTGGAAATAAACATCAATTTATCTCATGTCATGCAATCGCATCCGCATTAGGTTAAAGTTTGTTTATAATACACTAACAGTATTTTAATTGATAACATTAATACTTACACCTTAATCTTACTTAAATTTTTTTAGGACCAGCCAAGGCGAATGTACTGCCGCTGTTTCACGCGTTTACTGGATGCGACACAGTATCGGCATTCCATGGCAGAGGTAAAAAAACTGCTTTCGAAGCTTGGAAAGCCTACCCGGAGGTGACAAGTGCTTTCCAAGTGCTAACGTCGTCAAGACAAATAGACGATCAATGTATTTCTATTATACAAAAGTACGTGGTAGCTCTTTACGATAGGTAAATCCCTTTTTGATCTTTTTTATTTCAGAACTTACTCAATAGAATATAATTAAATGCGCTCACATCTGTAATTTTAGATCCAGTAAATTTGAAAAAGTCAACGAATGCAGAAAACATTTATTCACGAAAAAGGACCGACAGTTGGAGCACATTCCATCAACTGCAGATGCTCTCCACCAGCATTTGAAAAGGGCTGTATATCAAGGAGTGTTTGTGTGGGGGCAAATGGTAGCTCATCAAAATTATTTACCAAGTCCTGAAGACTGGGGCTGGAAGACTGTTGACAGTATCTGGGAGCCACACTGGACAACTGCACCTGTTGCTGCGCGTGCTTGTTTAGAGCTTGTACGCTGCAAATGCAAACAGGAGTGCAGTAATAGATGCAGTTGTAAAAAACAAGGGCTGAATTGCACTGAACTGTGTTTGTGCAGTGGCAGACATAGGGAATAAAGATACATGTATGAATATGTGTGTTTCTGTTATTTAGTACTGCTGTTGTATAATGTTTTAAGTATTCCTACTGTAATATTATAATCTATACAATGATAATTAATATTATGATTATTTATCATATATAAAAATATTTTAAAATCAATTTAAAATTAACCAGAACAGGATACAATTTTAAACCATTTAGTGTGTCGCGCCTTTTGCTTTCCCCGCCGCGTAGCGTTTCGTACTATTCTCTGGAATCATTTATGTAATATAATTATATTTAAATTATATTTTTATTTTAAACAAGAAAAGTTTGTTTGTTTGTTTGTTTGTAAACGCTTTATTGTACAAAAAGGCAATACATTAATTTTGCATTGATACATAAATTGAGTACAACGGCGGACTTATCCCAAAGAGGGATTTCTTCCAGTCAACCATAGGGTTAGTTAGAAAACAGCAGATTGGGCGTATACAAATTACAGCAAATTCAAACTAAAGCAAAGCAAATACCTACACTACACACTAACAAATATATATATATATATATATATATATAAGTATATAAAAGTAATAAGAAAAATATATAATAATACATATACATACATACAACTATATCTTAATAAAATATATACCTACATACTAATAATACATATAAATAAATATGTATATAAATAAGGAAATACTTAAAGAGAGGATTTAACACGCAGTTGTCATTCATCAAAAGTAGCTACCGCTCAAAACGCGTTAGAACCAGAGAGCTTTTTGATGTTAGTTTTAAAAGCATTTAGTGATGGAGACTTTCTCACATGCAGCGGCAGTTGGTTCCACAATCGTACAGCCTGGACAGTAAAGGACTTGGTATAAGAGTGAGTGAGGTGACTGGGGAAACCAAGTTTCAGGTTGTTACCCGAACGCAGCCGTCCTCCACTCGCGTCACACATATAATAGAATCTCTCCCGTAAGTATTTAGGAGCTGCTGGATTAAATAAGATGTTATACAGAAGAAAGAGTATGTGTGAGTTTCTCCGTGTACGGATAGTAGGCCACTTTAATTTTAGACGGAACGCAGAAATGTGGTCATATTTCCTTAATCCAAACACATAGCGTATGCACACGTTTTGCAAGCGTTCCATTTTATCCAGCAGTTCCTCAGTCAGATCAAGATATGCCACATCGCCATAATCCAAAAGGGGAAGAAGAAGAGATTGCGCTAACATACTCCTGGTTTCAACAGGCAGGAAGTTTTGCATTCTCTTCAGGGAGTGTAAAGAGGCAAAGATTTTGCGGCTCACCTCACCAATGTGAGCAGTCCAGGATAGTGTTTGGTCCATAATGAGACCCAGATTTTTTACAGTAGCTGAATATGGGATTATTGTTCCGTCAAAACAGATATTGGGTAACATTATGGCGTGTAGTTTCGAAACATAGTGGGGACTGCCAACTATGATGGCCTGTGATTTCGCGGGGTTTACCAACAACCCAAACCTCCCTGCCCAGTTGGAAACAGCTACCAGGTCTTCATTAATGATGTCGGTAGCAGAAGAGAAATTTGGAAACGTAGCCGAGGCGTAGAGTTGCAAATCGTCAGCATATAGGTGGTAGGAAGAAGATAACAAGGAAGTAATACCATTAATGAATATAGAAAAGAGAAGCGGGGAGAGCACTCCACCTTGTGGAACACCTGCTGTAAGTCGGCACCACTCAGACCGGTCATTATCAACTTTAACAAGCTGACAACGGTCGAAAAGGTATGAATGAAACCATGAGATGGCTGTCGGAGACAAACGAAGCGTTCTGAGCACTTCCAGCAACAAGTCGAAATCTACTGTGTTGAAGGCACTGCTGAAATCTAACAGCACTAGAAGGGTGAGCTTTTTGTCCTCAATATTAGATCGAATGTCGTCAGTGACTTTCACAAGTGCAGACGCTGTACTGTGCCCAGAACGAAACCCAGACTGATATGAGCTAAGAATGTTATGTCGATTTAGATGGCAGGATAGACGTTGGTGCACATAGTGCTCCAGCACCTTTGAAAGAACGGGAAGGATAGAAATAGGACGAAACTGAGAGAAGGACGAGGGATTAGGTTTTTTTGGAAGAGGAATGACATGAGCATACTTCCAGGAAGACGGGAAGACACCGGTAGAAAGGGAATGATTAAGGATATGAGCCAGGTAGGGAGCAATGTGGTCTAAGATAGGAGTAAACATGTCCATGCTCAATCCATCATTTCCAACCGCTTTCGTCTTAATAGACTTTAGGAGTTTAACCACATCTCCGGCAGTCATCTCACCAAGTTCTAATTGAGAAATAATGTGGGTATTCAGCGAGCCTGCTAAGAAGGACAAAGTGCCCTGTTTAACAGAGGGATCTAAAGAAACGGGGGAGGTACTAAAGTGCTTGTTTAGTGCGTTAAGGTCAAGATTATTGAGAGGAGAATTTTGAGATTTACCCACACCCATAGTTTTCAAAAACTTCCAGAGTTTATCCTGCGGACAGTTTTCGATCGAGGAGTGAATGTGGTGTCGCCTAGCTTTCCTACAAATCCTATTGCAGCGAGTTCGCAACTCCACGTAAATATCGCGATTCAAATCTGAAGAGTCCTGTCGGAATCTGATATGCGCCCTATCCCTTTTTGCCATGAGTGCCTTGATCTCCGTGGTAAGCCAGGGCGCCGGGAAATGCCTTATAGAAAAGTAATACTATAAATTATTTTTTTTATGATTACCAATACTAACCAATTTTAAAGTTATACTTATTCAAATAAAAAAAAACTTACACCTTGTCCTATTAAAATGTCAATTTACTGTATTAAAAGGCAAACTTCAAATAGTAATGCCTCACCCTTAATATTTAAGAAAAAGAAATTAAACACGGTCTGGCACAAAATCAGGAGGCGTTAGAATTTTTGGTTGGCCGAGCGGACTTCAACAACTCTCGTTCGACCTCTACGCCGCGCGACGCTTTGGATTTTTTTCTGGTCTCATTTATATAATAAATATATATAAATTATATATTTTTTACAAACTAGAGTAGTCATATTATAAATCAGTATTTTTTGTTTGTATGATAACTTACCAATTTTATAGTTACGCTTATTCAAACAGAAATATAATACTTCTAACTTTCACGTTTCCTTCAAAAAAAAATTTTTTTTGTAGGGAGAGGTATTACGAAAACTTCAAATATGAATTCCTCATCCCCAATTTATACGAAAATGACACCAAACACGGTCTCGTATGTAGTCTCGAGGCGTCAGAATTTTTTGTTTGCGGAGCGGCGTGAGCGGTTTTCAACCACCCCCCCCTCCCCCACCCGTGGCCGGATCTGGTGGGGCCAGGGCTTAATCTGCTCAATTTGACCTGGGCTACAATCGTACCAAGTTTCATGCTTTGGTCACAATCTGCAGGGTCTCCATACAATAGCTTGCAATAGGACCCGGACTATATTAGGTCCATTAATATTAAAGCTTCCTACTCTGTGACCCTGTTATATATGTCTAGTATTATATTATGTGTAGTAACATGCGTTATAAATTATAATTAATAAAGTTAATAAAATCAACCTTTCCCTTCCCGTGGAGGTCGTATAACCCGACTAAGGGACTTTTCACCAAAAAACATCTATAAATTTGCATGTTTTAACGTCACGTGTGCTTTTCTATAAATTTCGAAAGTGAACCGCGGATGTGGTTTCTAGCATTGAATGTTTATTGTTTGGAACTTATTGATTTTTATTGGACGTTTCGGATAGCCTGACCACCTCATTTGGGGTAAAGGTCGTGACGTTATGTATGTATGATGGATGAGAGACAATGCAATAATATTTGTAAGCTTCGATGGATAATCGAGGATTGTAAATGGAACATTGTGTAAAGTTAAGTGATGTGGTCAAGCAATAGGCTAAGACTTGACATCGTTTCAGGGCTGATCTGACTTTGCTTAAGAGGGTTTGTCCCACACGGCATTCCATACAAACTTTCAAATCGCAATTTATTGAAATGCATAGGCTGATTCTAATGAAACTTTATACTAATAAACAGGATAATACAGATCTAAAATGTTAGTGGCAAACATTTTCAAAATATAGAATTTAAAAGAATATACTGCATTTTTTCTGTTACTTTGAAAAACTAAAATTCCTCTATTTTAGTAGTACTACTCTTTTTCCAAAATACTCTCTCCTAACTTTTAGATCTATGTACATGCTCTTTGGTTATAAAGTTTCATTAAAATCGGTTTATTTATTTCGAAAAATTTGCAATTGAAAGTTTGTATGGAAAATCGGGCGAGATAAACCCTCTTAACTAGTAATTGTATTCGATTGGTAAGTTCGAATGAACCACCAATGCAGTAAATTTTACTTCTAAAGTAATTTAATATCATTATATTGTAACAGAAGATTTTTATTTTATGCTTATGTTCCCTAAACGTCGTATCTACCAATTTCTTTCTTTTATCGCGTAAAAGTTACGAGCGCAAAACAACGCCTTATATATACGCATAATACCGATCGAATGTGTAAAGCGACCCGTCTTTTATTAGGGTTTAGGTTTTTTGTTAGTCAACCCTAACGAAGCACTAAAACGGCGTATCTTCTGTTACGATCTTACGATACGCCGTAAAACAAATAGTCCAGTAAGATACGCATTTTTCGTGGAGTAACTTCCTATTTTTTTTATGCGCAACGGTTTGGTACACCTCAATCACACCTGATGTTAAGTGAAGATGAGGTCGAAGGTGGAAGCGTACTGACCCGGAAACCCCAACACATTTGGTAGACTGGCTATCTTATCTCTGACAACCGGAATACAACAATGCTATTAATATTGCAGCTTGGCGGCAGATTTAGATAAGATGGTGGTAGCTAGCCAGGCGGACAATTAGAATGCCCTACCACCAACCAAACTGAGTACTTAAACATGTATCCCGCTGGGGATCGAACACGCGACCTCCGAATCGTAAACCCAATGTTGTTTACATTGAACTACAGATGCCGTTTCTTATATCTTAAATCTTAAAGTAATCTTAAAGTTTTGTAGAAGATTAGCGTACCCATATGTAATAGAATAAAATATTTTTCTAACTATACTATAGCTTGCTTCAGATACGTTAGTAGGTACTATATTAATTCTATGCTTTAGGTATAGTAAGGTTTTTAGTTAGAAAACCTACAATATTAAATTAAAGTTACCACTGTGATACATTGCGTTGTAGAAGATGCTAAGACACTTTATAGGTATTTTCTAAAAATAGTTTCGGAGCACTAGGCGTGGGGAGGGATTCCACCCGTATATAGTTAATATACCGAACATTCGCACTAAGAAGTTTGATTCTTCATTCATCATCAGAACAGTCAAGGCATGGAACTCCCTTCTGGCGTCAGTCTTTCCTGAATCCTACAACATTGGCATCTTCAAGAGCAGAGTGAATAGGCATTTACTGGCATCGCGTGCTTGATCTTCGACCACATCGTCACTTTCCATCAGGTGAGATTGTGGTCAAACGCTAATCCTGTCAAGCATAAAAATAAAAGAAAAAAAAGTTTATTGAGTCATGTTATTTGCCCCTGGTAATTTTTTAATAAATATAAAGAAGTTTTTGAACGATTTTTTTTGAAAATAATACCAGGGGTTATAAGTATATTCTTCGACGCAATGAAATTTGCAGTGGTAATTTTAATAATAATAATAATAATAATAATAATAATAATAATAAAATAAAAATCTTTATTGCAGGCACTTGTCCCATATCAATTTACATTAAAAATTAAAATTACATTTACAATTTAAAATTTAAATTTAAATTTAAAATTACATTATACGTTCATAATTGTCATTATAATTATAATTGTCATTAGTATCCATAGTTTAGTCATTTACATATTACATATTATTTAATCATTTATTTATTTAATCTAATAATCTGTATTTTGTTACTAAATACCTGTACTGTATCTAAAGCAAGCAAGCAAGCAACATTTTTATTCTCTCACTGTCAGGTACGCTATCCATGTGAAAAAAATTTTGAGACTAAGATTATAGGAAGTAAAAATCGTTCGCTTACCGGACTAAATACGCCCTTATCAACTACAGCGCATGAATACTTTTCTGTCAAACCCAACTGCGCCCTGTCAAACTTACTAAGTAACATGTTTACTCAAGTTTAAATGTACGTTTATATTTATTATTTATAGCTTTTAGTTGGGGAAGTATCGAGTTTGGAGTACAGTTAGCATAATAATATTTTAGTTTTAACAATATTAGTTCATGAATCAAATAACCCGACAGCATATTTTATATTTAGCGGGCACTATGTAGAATTATTTACCATAAAATGGGTCCATTTAACGCGCCGTTGGAGCCGTTCTGCCGAACTTCGAAGCATGGATGGGGAGGAAAGGCTGCGTCACCTACAGGTTGACTCAGATACTCACCGGGCACCGCTTATGCGTTCCCATGTCCTCCCTACTGCCGATGACGGTCGCCGCGGGGTTTTAGGGTATCCCTTACGACAGGGAGGGTAGTCCCACATAACCGTCTCGCCGTCCCCCAGGCGAGCGGTAAACGCAATGCGTTTCCCCGCGTCAAAAAAGAAAGGTATCCTGTGACACTCCCAGGGATCAAGACGAATCTAACGACACCATACACTTCGAAATCCGTCAAGTCGTTTAGGCTACAGGAGGTTATATAGAAATCTACATACATACACACACACATACATATATACATACACACATATATACTTACATACATACATACTGTATGTCGCAGGCATGTAATGGATGTGTCTGTCAATGTCTATGTCTAGCCGGATCGAAATGGCAGATATTTCCTAATTCTACTATCTGCCTGCGACATATAGGTACATATACATATTAAGTATTTAAAAACCCAAAAACCCGACAGAATATTATGCCGCCATTTTACAGGCGCCATGTTGGAGTTTTTACCACAAAATGTATCCTATGACACTCTAGAGATCAACACGAATCGAACGATACCTTGCACTTCAAAAGGAGGCTACAGGAGGTAACATATAGAAATATACATACATATACATTTGACGACCTGTTTGGTGTAGTGGTTAGCAACTTTGGCACTATACCAAAAGGTTGCGGGTTCGAATCCCGCTGGGGGCATATGTTTGTGTGATGAATACGGACATGTGTACCCTAGTTATGGACGTT
This sequence comes from Oegoconia quadripuncta, assembly GCA_949316235.1. Classification (NCBI taxonomy): domain Eukaryota; kingdom Metazoa; phylum Arthropoda; class Insecta; order Lepidoptera; family Autostichidae; genus Oegoconia; species Oegoconia quadripuncta. The sequence continues at coordinate 18,547,046 of OX438756.1, read as the reverse complement.
TTTTATAATAAATGTTTAATTACAAAAAAAATGTATTTATGTAGTATATCAACCATCTGTTGTCCACAACACAAGCCTATAGTTGCTTAGCTTAGGATATTTTATTTATTGTTAATTATTATTATTTACATTCGAAAAACATTACCCTCCTTTTTGGGGCTGTCGGGTAATAAAAATTTAAGTTAACTGTCAAGATAGTAAATTATCTCATTAATTATTTAAGAAAAACGATTCTTAAACATTTTAATGTGATGCATGTTCCTTTGTTATCGGCCTGCAGTATAAAGGTAAAAAGAGCTTTACTGCATTGTCGTAGGATTAATACAACTTAGTGCGACTCGAATGAGAAAGAGTCGCAAGCGCAACATATGGGATGAGAGAATTGAGACCAATCATTTGAAACCAATTTTCATTTTTTTTAATACACAACAGGTTAGCCCCTTGACCGCAACTACATCTGATGTTAAGCAAAGATGAGGCCGTACTGGCCCAAAAATCCCATATTATTTGGAGGGAGTGGCTACCTACCTTATCTTTGACAACCGGAACACAACAGGTTTGGTTGTCTTTGCGGCAGACTGAGATAAGATGGTGGCAGCTCGCCAGGCGGACATTTAAAATGCCCTACCACCAAACAAACCGAGTACTAAATATATACCCCTCTGGGGATCGAACCCGCGACCTCCGATTCGTAAACCTTACATTGAGCCACGGTGGCGGTCAAAATCTGTCAATCTGTCAAGTTGTGGGTACTACAACAAGATAAAATTTGAGACACGAGAAAAACTTTGTCGAGTTGCTCAATCAATCGATCAATCAATCTCAGCCCACGTCCGCCTACTGTTGGGTATATAGACCTCTTCTCCATTATGCCAAATATCACGGTCCTGCGTCGAGTCGCTATGATAATTTTCTATTTTGTGATGAATAAATACCTTTTATTTATTTATTTATATTATTTATTTATAAATTTGATCATTATACCATTATGATTCTTATTGAACTTACAAATATTATAAATGCGAAATATGTTACAGTGAAGAATTTGCTATAGACTTGAATAGAAGTCAAAGTCAAAGTCAAACATGATTTATTTTGTAGGTACACTGAGTACACTTAAAATAATCAATTTTACATTTTTTAAGCTACTGCTTGTTCAAAATGCAATTTTCCCCTGAGAAGAACAAGCAAGAGACTCGAAGGGTTGCTCTTTTAAAATCAGGCTTTGATTTTACATAAAGGTTTTTATATTACAAAAATGTTTTATATTTCATTATTAATTGTGAAATAGCCTGGCATGCGAACGATCTGATTATGTCCAGGGATGATTATCATCTAAATAGTCTGATATTTTATAATATGCTTTGTTAATAAGTTTCTGTTTTATAGTATCTTTAAATTTATTGAGACGATGATTTTGTATATCAACTGGAACCTTATTGAAAAAGCGTATACATATCTCTTTGAATGAATTGACTTTGCGGAGGCGACTTATTTCTTGTATTGACATTATGTTTACCACTATTTTTCCTAAATGATGCTATATTTTTTTGACGTACATTAGATTTTCAAAAATGTACTGTGACGAAAAGGTTAGAATGTTATACACTTTAAACCTATCTCTAAGTGACAGTGAAGAAGTGAAGAATAACTTAATTTTTACACAATCCGAGTGGAAAGGTGGGAGAAGGACATTCTACTTCTTATCCAACCATGCTCCAATTACTTTATAAATGGAAGGTTCTGATATAATAATAATAATAAATATCTTTACACATACACACAGCGCCATCTAGTTCCACACTAAGCAACTAGGCTTGTATTAAGGATACCAGATGGTTGATGAACTGCACAAATACATTTTTTTTGTAAATAAATTACATAAATAAATGAAAAACATCCATAACTCGGGAACACATGTCTGTATTCATCATACAAACATATGCCCCTAGCGGGATTCGAACCCGCGACCTTTTGGTATAGCAGTCAGAATTTTTAACCACTACACCAAACAGGTCGTCAAATACTCGTATGTATAGACTGTAGATGGTATGGATAGAGGTTTGGTTTAGCTAGGATAAAATTTATGTCCCCCTGGTTAACCACCTCCTTAATTAAGGATGCTGGCCAAGTGGTCGTTTTAATAATGCATTGTACTTCACTTTTAAACTCTTGTTTACCGAAATATTGCAAGATATAATCACCAAACTTCATCTGATCTACAAGTTTATCACTATGTAGGAACATACAAACTTAGTCTAGAAATTGAGTAACTTTAACTAACTCGAACTTTTAGTTGGAGCAAGTTAAAATCTAAACTATATCACAGAAGAGGGCTAACCGAGATATTACAGTTCAATTTAAACTTTTCTCTGTTGTGTCATGGAATGGTTAAAAATTATTTTTTAACTGAAATAAATAATAATAAATAAATAAATATTTCGGAGACTTACACCAATCCATCTAGTCCCAAACTAAGCAAAGCCTGTGCTATGGATACTAGATAACGGATAAATATACATAAATATTTATACTGGACGCGTATTATACTGAAGGTGTAGAAGACTGGCAATTATAAGCTTTGAAAGGCGTGATCTTAACTTGCTTACTACACTGTGCAAACCTAGGCTTATGTTTATATTTTATTCCAGTTAAGATTTACGTGTCATGTTCTTAACATTTAATTACTCTAATATAGGTGCTGGCACGAAACGTGAGCGCTAAGCCGGGTAGTGGAAGGTATATTCGCGCTTTTGGGGTATTTGGATGATAGGCATAACAGTATTTAGGGGGCTTTCCAAATTTTAAATATTTTTATATACTTTAATATAAAAAAAAACCGCACTCAAATCGGATCACTATAACCGCCTCCGAGGCTCAAAATAAACAACATTGGGTTTACGATTCGGTGGTCGCGGGTTCGATCTCCAGCGGGGTACATGTTTAAGTATTCGGTTTGATTGGTGGTAGGGCATTGTAAATGTCCGCCTGGCTAGCTACCACCATCTTATCTAAATCTGCCGCCAAGCAGCAATGTTAGTAACATTGTTGTGTTCCGGTTGTCAGAGATAAGATAGCCAGTCCCCCAAATGTGTTGGGGTTTCCGGGTCAGTACGCTTCCACCTTCGACCTCATCTTCACTTAACATCAGGTGTGATTGAGGTCAAGTACCCACCTGTTGTGCATAAAAAAAAACAATAACTTATTACTGAGATACATATATCCGGACAAAGACTGGACACACACAACACCGTCAAACACACAAAACCGATCAGTTTTTAACACGGGTTACAAGGTGCAAAATGATTGCTAGAAATTGTTCTGGAAATTTGTAATTTTAAAATCCAATTAAATGCCATTTTCTTGATAAGGATCAACCCCGCAAAGGTTAATGAAATGTTTGCTGTAACTCTAAATTAATTGGAACTCCTTTGAGTTTCACTTGTGCAAGAAAAATATACTTTTTTATTTTATTTTTAGTTGGTTATGCACGACTGCATATTAGGACTGAGACCCTGAATATCTATAGCATAGGTTTCGAATCTATTGCAGACTCCAGTCTCTCACAAAGAAATTTATCTGTCATCATCATCATCAGCCCATAAACATCTCACTGCAGGGATATAGGCCTTCCCTCGTATATGAGGACTATCCACCACGCTGGCTAAATGTCCCCGGGACTTCACCTGCCTTTGAATTTTTATTTCTCAGACATGATAAACCTTCGTCACGATCGCTGAGCGACCGACGCGATTTTATCTGTATTTAGTTTCAATCTGTGTTTGTTTTTAAGTTTTAACTAATTTATTGTATTTTCACCCGATTTTATTAATTTTTATTTTACACAGCGTTGGTGAAGCGTATAAGCGTATAAGGACAGTACATTTGAAATACGAGTAGGTAGGTTGTGCGGTATTAAATAGGGATGCAGATATAAACTACGTGAATAAATTTCATATATTTACATACACATACATACATAGATCAATAGACAATTCATGAATGCTTGCTTGCGTTTGACCATTTATTTTCATTGTTTGTTATTGTTTCGTGGTTTGTATGTAAGTGGGATTTCCCTTCTGTACACATCACTTCTGTACATGCCACTGAAGTCTATATTTATTTGGTGTAAAGTCATTTAGTCTCATTATACGTCACTCCAGAAAGAGACGAGCTGTTTCAATTCTTTTTAAGCACCGGAAACCACGCGGCACCTTTTGCGTAAATGCGCGTAGGGTAATGTTTAACGTTCGAACGTGACTTCTCACATAACCCGAATATCCGGCTTTTTCACCGACATCAAAAATATACCTATGACCGGAATTATGATAATGTTTGTGAAAGGGAAACATTTTGTGGGAACCGATATTTCTGCAAATTTATATCACCACAAATTGCACGTATAGACATGATTTTCTATTCTTTTTCTTTTCATGTTGATGGTGGGTACCAGTAAAGGTACTATTAGTTTGTAAATTAGTCTTTATAGACATGATTTTCTATTCTTTTTCTTTTCATGTTGATGGCGGGTACCAGTAAAGGTACTAGTAGTTTGTAAATTAGTCTATAAGTAACAGTTATTGTAATAATGTTGGTTAGTCCTAAGTAAAAAATAAATAAAAAAAGTCTGTGTGACTCTGAGTGAACTAGGTATAGGCTTTTTGGCGGGATCTCGGCGAGTGAAGTTGCATTTTTCTTTATAATTCTTATAATTTGTGGATTCTGACTTTTGAAGCTTAATAATGGCAGAATATTGTGCAGTAAAAGTTAGTGATGGTGTACAAGTGAAGGAAGTGTAAATTAAAGCGCGTAACGAAGCTTTCGAGTTCCCACAAGAAGCCGCCAAAAGCATTCTGCTACTTTACTAAAGAATGATTTGACCGTGATTAGACTGTGTATACGCCAAGTATACGACGAATTACTTGTTTTGACTGAGACTGACTTATAAACTGAAGAAATAAGAGAAATAAGACATGGCTTTATGTGCTTAGATCCCTTTGCCTTTTCCGAGAGGAATGAATAAAACGAAAAAATAACTGAAGACGAGGCAGCATGGTCTAATGATCTTAGCCTGTTCACTAAGTGAACGAAACAAGGGACGAAAAAAATAAAATAAACTAGGTATTATACCTTGTATTATACAGTTCATCACGGCTTTTTGGCGGGAACTCGGCGAGTAACGTAGCATTTTTCTTTATAATTCTTATAATTTGTGCATTCTAACTTTTGAAGCTTAATAATGGCAGAATATTGTGCAGCAAACGTTAGTGATGGTGTACAAGTGAAGGGAAGTGTAAATTAAAGTGCGTAACGGAGCTTTCGGGTTCCCACAAGAAGCCGCCAAATTCTTTTGTAAAGCATTCTGCTACTTTACTGAAGAATGACTTGACCGTGACTAGACTTTGTATACGCCAAGTATACGACGAATTACTTGTTTTGACTGAGACTGACTTACAAACTGAAGAAATAAGAGAAATAAGACATGGCTGTTATGGGCTAGATCCCTTTGCCTTCTCCTAGAGGAGAGAATGAAATGAAAAAAAAAAAAAACAGTTCACGCTCTCGCTTCAATTTATAATTGACATAATTCTATTGATTAACCTTTCCTGACCTATGTCAATCAATATATGTATTATTCTTACATGAGTGGTTTGTGGGTGCGTGTGTGTGTAAATGGCTAAGTTCAATTCCCATAATGAAAAAGTTGACGCTGATAATACGATAAGTCCAAGAGCTTAAGATCGCTCAGCGCACTCAACTTGGAGTTACTCTGAAAGTTAGGATACGGCACGAGATGAACCGGCAGAGTATCAAGGTCATTGATGTAACTTTGAAGGTTAGTCGAGTCGCCTCCGTGGCTCCATATGCTCCAGCGCTTGTGATTGCTACTTTTTTTTATGCACAACGGGTTGGCACTTGACCTCAATCACACCTGATGTGATCTTTGGGGGACGCCTTTGTCCAGTAGTGAACGTCTCTCAGCTGATATTATATGATAATGTACGTGAGATCTAATCAACGGCGCTTTCATTTTAGTTCGGAACTAAAAAGGACGTAGATTCAAATCCGGATTAGGTTTGTGTGGAGCCAAATGTGATGTCATTTCCCGGTTCACTTCTGTTTTAGCGTTGTTAATTTAGTAAAAGTTTAGGGTTGCCTCCAATCCGATCTACTACTAGTTTTACATTACAAGGTTGGCAACATCTGTATGCGTGGGTAGACCGTCAACGTGACTCTTAAATTACTGATGAATAACTATTTATTAACAAAGTATTTAAGATATTTTTTAAACGACCTGTGCAACGATAACGTAAACGAAGGCGCATGCAAATAAAAAAAAATCCTAAAAAATGTGTGATTCTGAGGTCGCGGGTTCGATCCCCAGCGGGGTACATGTTTAAGTACTCGGTTTGGTTGGTGGTAAGGCATTTTAAATGTCCGCCTAGCTACCTACCACTATCTTATCTAAATCTTCCGACAAGCAGCAATGTTAATGTTAAGCAGCATTGTTGTGTTCCGGTTGTCAGACATAAGATAGCCAGTCCCCCAAACGTGTTGAGGTTTCCGGGTCAGTAAGCAGTAAGTAATATATGAAAACCTTTATGTAAAATCAAAGCCTGATTTTAAAAGAACAACCCTTCGAGTTCTTGCTTGTTCTTCTCAGGGGAAAAAAAATGGCATTTTGAAAAAGTAGTAGCTTAAAAAATGTAAAATTGACTATTTTGAGTGTACTCTGTGTACCTACAAAATAAAGCATTTTTGACTTTGAGTTCCTAAAAGTTTATAATAAAATAGGCGGACAAAGAGAGAGACGAATATACAGACGGATCTACTGAGATATCGTGCTTCTTCTTCAACCATGTCGTCGCTTTCCTATAGGAGAAATTATGGTCAAACACGTATACAATCAATCACACAATAATAATTATACTATTTAAAAACATCAAGATGAATCTAACGAGAACTTGCACTTCAAAATCGGTTAGGATATAATATGAGGTACCATAGAAATAACATGAAACCATAACCCTCCTTCCTGGGGCAGTCGAGTAAAAAGACGGACAATGCGATAAGTATTTCTGGTTTTACGACGGAAACCTCTGGAAAGAATTGTAAGGATGAACGATTTTTTGACAACCCTGCTAATTTAGTTCATGTGTTGATGGAGGTGACTCCTTGATTGCTTCTCTACCAAACACCGAAGGGTTGGGTTGGTTGGGTAAATAGTAAAATGGGCTTTGGGTTTTGGTGAACATTCTTTAGCTTAAGAGGGTTTATTCCGTCGTGTGTCGCCCTCATTGGATAAATTAAGATTTCTTTGTAAATTCAGAATAATCAAAAAAATCGCTCTGACCTGCACTCGAGAAGTCTAAATGCTAATTAATTATAAATAAATAAAGAAATATTTCGGACACTTACACAAATCATCTAGTCCAAATCTAAACGAAGCGTATGCTATGTATACTAGATAACTGCTAAACATACATCAATATTTATATAAACATCCATGACTCGGGAATAAATGTTATATACACACGTTTACATCTAACGGATTTCGAACCCGTAACCGTTGGTTTCGAAGGCAGGAAACCCACTACAGCAATCGACAGAAGGCAGAATGTCAGATTATAATTTACCAAGAGCCGAATTATAAATAAAATAATAAATAACTTATTACTGCGATGTACGTTACTGCGAAAGTTTACCATTGCGACGTACGTTGTCGCGAAAGTTCTTTACTGCGATGTACGTTACTGCGATAGTTTACCATTGCGACTTACGTTGTCGCGAAACTTCTTTACCGCGATGTACGTTTTTGCGAAAGTTTACCATCGCGACGTACGTTGTCGCGAAAGTTCTTTACTGCTAGGACATAACATGTTTAATACTCGGTTTAGTTCGTGTTTGAGCATTTCAATCCTCCGCCTGGCTAGCTACTATCATCTTATCTAAGCGTGCCGCTAAGCAACAATCCTGGCGGCATGTTGTGACGAAATAACTATAAATGGGAATTTTAGAGAACCGCCGAGAACACAAGCAAATAAATCAACCAGACAAACCAAACCAACTGTGTTAAAAGCTACATAACTTCGAAATAGCTTAACCGATTAAATTTAATTAAACTCATTAATAAAAAAAATCGGACTACACATTGTTTCTTACAAGCTTTGTCCGGACTTACCTCACGTCCGGACAAAGCTTGGACACAAACACACAACGCCGTCAAATACATAACACCCTTCGTTTTTCGTTCATAAACATTTCGAAATATTGTTCAGTTGGTTTCTATGAAATTGTTGAATAAGGAAAACATGGCAGCTCTGTTGGGATTTGGACGGTTTATATTCGAAATACTGTAATTAATTTCAAGATTATATTTTAGCATTTATTAGCAGAATTTATCACCCGAAAGACGTCCATTGCTGGACAAAGGCCTCCCCCAAGGATCTCCACAACGATCGGTCCTGCGATGCCCGCATCCAGCGGCTTCCCGCGACCTTCAACAATTCGTCGGTCAACCTCGTGGGAGACCTGCCCACGCTGTCATCCGGTACGTGGTCACCACTCGAGAACCTTTCCGCCCCATTGGCCGTCGGTCCTACGACAAAATGTGCCCCGCCCACTGCCACTTAAGTTTGGCAATACTTCGGGCTATATCGGTCACCTTGGTGCTCCTACGGATTTCCTCTTTGCTGATTCGATCCCGCAGGGCGAATCCGAGCATAGCTCTCTCCATTGCCCTTTTGGTGACCTTGAGCCTTTTTATGAGGCCCATAGCGAGCGACCACGTTTGTTCCATATGTCATCACTGGCAACATACACTGATCAAATTTATGTATGGCACTACCGCTTTATAGACATAGACAGACAGACGAACATAGGATAAACTGTACATGAACATGGTTGACTACAGCACCTAAAAAAGAAGAATAACGTTGACCGTTTGTATCATTAATATACCTTCAGTTTGAATAAAAATTCCCTGCAAGACTTGTTAAATAATAACGAACAAAAATTCAGCTTATTTTCTCGTTGTTTGAGAATTATTTAATTTCCCGCCATCCTAATTCGGTTATAACTTTTTTTCTAACACTGTCGCAAGGTACAGTAATAAGTAACTTATTATTACAAGGAAACTCAAAGGATGGAAAATCATTTCTTTTCAAAATATTGCAAGCAATTTATTGTTTCATGCCGTAGGGAAATTGTGAATGGGGGATTAAGGTTCTGGAGTGGAGACCACGCACAGGCAAGTGGAGGACGTTCAAAGCTGGACGAACGACTTAATGAAGGTCGCGAAATACAGGCAGTTTTCAACCGGGTAGACCTATGTTCGGAAGCCCGGAAATCACGAACTGGGAGAGTTACCATAGAATCACCAACTAAGAAGTGACGAGGAATCAACACTGCCACCGCGTTATCAAGAGGTGCAGACAATGGCCGTGATAAAACCATTGAACCTTCTCGGTAAATTAATCCACTCTTTTAAAAGCTGCTCTGACATTACATCGTCCCAATTTATACCTGCTAACCATAGCCTTTGTACGAGTATAACAATTTTTGCTAAAATCACGCTTGCTGCTATGTATATCACCGGATGGTATAAACGCGATATAATTTTGCTTTTTGTTGCAAGTTGGCTGCAATTACGGAATAGTCACGAAGGTGGACAGCAGAGAGACGTGGTCATTACTCCACCGACAAGAGCATAGCTCTTAAATTGAAGAAGAAGACCTATGTTCAGCAGAGGACGTCCTGTTGATGATTATAATCAATTAAGTGGTGTTTGGTTTCGGCACTCAAATGGAATAGATCCGACCCTTCTTTTTTTTATGTCATTAGTTATTACAACCTGTATTCCAATTAACATGTTCAATTTGTGTTAAATAGTACTAGTTCTAGATATTACTATAAATAACTTAGATGACTATAGTGCGTGAAATTATGTGATAAGTGGAATAATAATATCACAGTTTTCAAAATAAACCTGCGACATGTTATGTTCAGTCACCACTAAAATTATTACCGACTACGGAGGTCAAATAACATCATTTTAACCGTTTTCAGTACCGTGTACTTTCGGTATGTAAAAAGAATGGAATCAACCCGTTTCTTCCCGTGGGTGTCAAGAAAGGAGACTATGGGACTTTCCACCAAAAACAGTCCGTAGACTTCCACGTTTTAACGGCTATGGGTTCACCCCCTGTCACGTGTGCATTTCAGGATATTTAATACGGTGAACCGTAGATGTTGTTTCAAGCATTCAACTTATCTCTGACTACCCCATTCCATTAGGGATAAAGGTTGTCTTGTTAACCTTTTCAAATCACATTATAATACCTGTTCTATAACACATTTTTCACAACCCTATTGAAGTATTATCTAAAATACCACAAACCATTATTTAAAACGAAGTCGGCGCGTTGCGCTAATATATCATATCAATTCATACAACTAACTACAGGGCTGCCACAATCATCACAACCAATCATGTTAGGTATTTGAAGTTGGCACGCAACGACGCTTCAGTCACGACAGTTGGATTGGAATGCTTTATGTCGTATATTGTTAAGCTGCTTTGTATTGTATTAGTATGTGATTTACGCATTTCCACATTATAGACGCCGTGAGTATATTGTTATTATGTATTTTGGTAGATTTAAAGGTACGTATTAGTTAGTATGATTTATAACTGGTACAGCACTATTCCCTACCCTCAATTTCCCTTCATTTCTCATCCTATCGTGGCGGTAACCACCACACATCACTTCCTATCTGACACTCGGGTCGAGCACATCGCTATTGAGCTCCCAATTCAGCACTGAAGTCACAAAGCGAAATCAGCCGTGTTAAACCACGCAAAATAGCAAATCAACCGCGTCCCGCGCAAAACTTATAGTAAAACAGCGAATCATCAAGTAACACTGTGTATAGTAGCTAACATCAACAAGGTAACAATAACAAAAGTATGTAACAATTGCCCATCTCGTGTGTGCCACCACCATTGGGTACATTGAAAATGAATCTGTCAAATGAATTTAATAAATAAATCCAAAAAATTACAAAGTAGGTAGTATAGTAAAATTATTAATCTAACTCTAAAACTGTTACAATTTTTTACGAGTTAAGACATAATCGTTGTGAATACACACTACCCCGCTCACGCTCCCTCCGCATTTAAACTCTGCATCACAAAGGTTCAACTTCTCAATAACCCATCAGTAATACTCGTATGCACCTCGAATATTTTTTTAAATGTAGCCCAACGACACATCTCTAGAACTTTTTTTATTTTTTTCGGTATTTCCTTTTGTTTTTGAGATATGATTTTTTTTCTGACCGAAGCCGGGCGAGAAAAGATCGCATTTTTCACATTTTTTCGATTGTCAAATCTTTTGCACATTGTAGGCCTCGTTAAGACGCTTCTTTTCAGACCCCTATCACACACTTATCTCTTCGTTTTATTACTTAATTAAAGTAGTCTAAACCAACCAAATCCCCGACAAAAAACAACAGGTGTTATGTGTTTGACAGTGTTGTGTGTGTGTCCAATCTTTGTCCGGATGTATCTCAGTAATGTGTGGTCTGAATGCAGTATTCTATTACAAAGATTAAACGAGAGGACAGGTTAGATGAAAATCGGTTAAGCGTGTTCGAAAATATTTAGCTATCCAAAAGGGCCTCCTCAATTCGGTCGTTCGTATCTTTTTTATCATTTATTTACATCGATATTGGTTTACACTTTTTCTCAGTATAGCATTAAATGACATATTATGTGCGTGATAGCATCAATAAAACAACCCGACTAGCCTTCTGGGTACCCTGCATCAAAGCAGTGACCTGGAATATGACGTGCTCTACCCTAAGACGTGAACGTATGCTCCAGGGCCTGCAGTCTCGCATAGATAGCGATCGTTATGTTATCGAATTCGATCGTTAAGTCCTGACAATGTTATTTTAATTAGAGAATTAGAGTCTTTAATATCAAAATATCGGTTTCCATTGAAACTACGATTCAATGGAAACCGATATTTTGATACTAAAGACTCTAATTCTTTGAAACTAATTTTGAAAAAATTTAAACTACGATTAAACATTGTTAGGACTTAACGACCGAAATCGGTAGTATAGCGATCGCTATCTATGTCGAGTCTGCGGGGGCAGGTCCCTTATTTTTTTTCCATATTTTTTATTTTATATTCTCTATTGTAAAATAATATAGTTATACACTATCTGGAGCACGTATTATAGGTCAAGTATTCTCAATTTAAAGTAAGCTATTAAAGCTCAAAAAAGCTAAAGTTTAGGTAGTAATGGTATTTAAATTTGGAACGCCAAAATATCAACATGAACTTCTATCAAAAATAGTTTGGAAAAAAAGATGGCAGTTCAATGCTTAACTTCCTTGCTCAAAGGAGTTTTTAACTATAATATTGGACAAATCAAAGAGACTTTACTCCTATGAAAAATATTTAACAAAAAACTTGGCTGTATGTCTTAGCTATTGACTTTCCTTTGCCTACGGAACTTTGAAAAAAATCGGAAGTTATTGGCGAGAACTCGGCGAGTGATGTTGCATGTTTGTTTTCATTTCTTGTAATTTGTGCATTCTGAGTTTGAAGAAGATAAATTTTTTATTGCACACAACTTAAAAATATACACAGATAAATAATTTAAACAAGAGTACAAAGGCAGTCTTATCGTTTGTACCGATCTCTTCCAGACAACCGTGCAGCTTAATAATGTCAGAATATAGTGCAGCAAAAGTTAGTGATAGTGTTTATGTGAAGGGAAGTGTAAATTAAAGTCGTAACGAAGCTTTCGGGTTCCCACAAGAAGCCACCGATATCTTTCGTAAAGCATGTTGTTACCTACTTTACTGAAGAATGATGTCTTGCTGTGGGGAAATGTCGCGGATATAAAATACAATCTTTGTTTTACAAAAACGAGCCGTTCGCGCAATTTATCGATTGACGGTGTCACTTAGAGATAGATTTAAGAGTATAATATCCTAACCTTTTCGTCACAGCACACTTTTGAAAATCTAATATATGTACAAAAAAATATAGCATCATTTAGGAAAAATAGTGATAAACATTATGTTAATACAAGAAATAAAGATAAACTGGCAGGTCACATAAGTCGCCTCCGCCAAGTCAGTATTCATTCAAAGGGTTATGTATATGCTTTTACAATAAGGTTCCTGTTCATATACAAAATCTTTCTTTCAATAAATTTAAAGATACTATAAAACAGAAACTTATTAAGAAAGCATATTATAAAATATCAGATTATTTAGATGATAAACATTCATGGACATAACCAGCTCGTTCGCATAACCAGGCTATTTCATAATTAATAATGAAATATTATTGTGCGTTTTTGTAACATAAAAACCTTTTTTTTTTAAAAGAACAACCTCTCGAGTTTCTTGCTTGTTCTTACATGGGAAAATTGCCTTTTGAACTAGTAGTAGCTTTAAAAATGTAAAATCTGACTATTTCAAGTGTATCCCGTGTACCTAACAAATAAAGCATTTTTGATTTCATTTGATGACTTGACCGTGACTAGACTCTGTATACGCCAAGTATACGACGAATGACTTGTTTTGACTGAGACTGACTTCACTAAACTGACTTAGATCTCTTTGCCTTTTCCGAGAGGAGTGAATGAAAACGAACAAAAAAAAGGTTATTTTTACCACGAAATTTATAATTTCTCTTTTATTTAACCTCACAGTAGGTGTATAAAGTAGATTATGCTCCTCGGAGGTAAAAGTGTCTTAGCATTGGGCTTGAAACCTTCGTTTTATTCAGGATTATACTACTTTTCAATATGCTGCCCGTGACTTTAGACACTGCTTTATCCCCTTGGTAATTATTATGGCCTGTAATAAATATATGTAAAAATCATCTATTATATTACTTTGACAATAACATATTTTTAATATCAGCTCGTTCGTGTTAAGATGGCCACCATCAATAGGGTTATACTGAACTGATATAATGTGGTACAGAGGAATGTCGGACCTAATCACATCCATGTGGCAATGTTACGTTCTAATTCTAACTATAGAATTTAGACATTTCTGAAATAGGGTCAACAATTACGTCGGTAGTGTGTTCGGCTATTTACGACGCACTTCGGCTGCGCTCGGTTATTTTCGGCGGTGTGCACCGATGCGTTCGTCTATTTTCGGCACTGCTCGGCCGTTTTAAATTTGGAAAACGATTTGGTTCCGCCTTTGATCTGAAACAAATGTTGTTTTGGTGCAAAGAAAATACTATGCGTATCGAAACGCTCGTGTAGGATGGTGACGTAGATTGTTTTGGAATATTATTAAGTCATTGATAATGTTCTGTTTTTATCATCACTATGTCAGCCACATGACGTCCATTGCTGAACATGCCTCCCCCTTAGGTTTCCAGAGCGATCGGTTGGAAGCGGCCTACATCCTGCGACTTTCCGCGACCTTCATTAGAAAGTCCCATGCTGATGCTGCCCAATGCCACTTTAATCAGCTGGGCTATGTCGTTTATCAACATATTTCTTCATGCCTAATTCGATCTCATAGTGATACACCGATCATTGCCCTCTCCATAGCTCGTGACCCTGAACTTTTTTATGCTTATATTATTCTGTTTTTTATCGACGGAAATTTTGTATGTGTTTTGACATAATGTTTGAGATAAAATAACCAGCCAAAAGGTACGTTCTGAATAGAGGGCTTTCATTTCATTCATTGTATTTGCCTAAATTGAAACTGTATTATATATTTTTTGTATTTTCTATCTAAACTTAGAAAGAAAGAAGCTTATTTGTGTTTCATTAATTATTAGGTCCTTACCTATGAAATTGGCGTTTTGTATGAAATTTTATTAAGACTGTTTTCTCCATACAAACATTTTTGATTTTTTTTTGGGAACGGCAAATCCAAATTTTGCGAAACTTTGTGTGTATTATTGGATAACATTAAGTTACTAAGTATAGGCAGCGTTAATTTTTAAAAGTAACCGCTTTATAAAAGTTTCTGCGAATCTAAGAAATGATTATGGGAAGCACACGAAAAGAGCTCTGTTCAAATTTTTATTTATTATGTGATTTAGCCCAGAAATTAAAAAAATATTTCATGTGAAACCTTGAAATAATATTCCATTTTCCAAATAAAAAACAAATTTGGGGATATAGCTTCGAAAATCGCAGGAATTGTTACATATGATTAACGAAGAAAAAAAACTCCAATTTCATAGGTAAAGACCCAATATTACCTAGCCCTAAAATCACTTTGTAAAGCATCGTTTGTGGTGAAAAAAATTAACAACTTTTAATATATAAGTAATTGTACAAGTCAATGTGCTGTGTGATTTCAGCACTTAAATAGAATAGAACCAACTCTTCCCGTGGGTGTCATCGGTGACTAAGGGACTTTCCACTAAAAACATCTATTGATTTGCACGTTTCAACGGCGATGCGCTCACCCCCTGTCACGTGTGCTCTTCTGTATTCATATAAGGTGAACCGTGGATGTTGTTTCAATCATTAAACTTTTAATGTTAGAAACACCCAAACACTATTGCTTGGGATATCTCTGATCACCCCATTTGGGATAAATGTTATGTATGTATGAACAAGTCAATCAACTCGTAAATGCAATAACATAATCGTATCTATACAAGTTTGCTGATGTGCCAGTACGTGGAGCCTTGTCGCTGTAGAGGTTTAATATTTCTGGCCCATTGGCGCGGAGTTCGTGTATTGGATGCTAAATGGAGTGTGAACTGTCCTAGCTCCGCCCCGATTTGAACGGGCTTTTACAAAACTATGCATTGGGCTAATATATAGGTATATAGGCTCCATTCCTCTGGCTGTGTAGGTGGCTCTTTTATACTGGATGTGTTTTTATACCGTAAGGAAAAAAATAGGGCATATTAGGTAAGTGAAATAGAAGGTATTGGCATAGGTAGTTTAATATTATCAAAAATTAAAAAAAAAAAAACAAAAATGTTTTTATTTCGTAAGTTATAAGAATAACATTTCAAATCGTCGTGACATACAGTTATCGCTCATTCACTAGGCAGTCTCCCCAGAGAAGAACGAGCAAGAAACTCCGGGGTTGCTCTTTTTAAATAAGTCAATACAAATACAATTTGAAATACCTAATTGTAAAAATAAGAATAAAATATATTGGATAATGCCTAGACATGAACCACTAGTTGGTGTCCACGCATTCTTATCATCCAGATAGTCAGAAATTGTATAATAGCCTTTGGCACATAGTTTCCGTTTAATGGTTGTTTTAAATTTATTTAAAGGCAAACTTTGAATGTCTAACGGAACCTTATTGTAAAAGCGTATACATTGTCCCCTGAATGACTTAGTGACTTTCTTCAAAACCATAAAATATAATAAAACGTTGGGGCATTTGACGGTCGCGTTTGTAACCTATCGCATATAATTGCATCATTACATTAGATAAATTAAAGAAATTTGGAGAAAATATGAGATCCAATTAAAATTCGCATGATAGGAACCTTAGGAATCCCGCCAGTCCCATATCAATCTCTGGCAGGCGCGTGGGTCGATGACGGTTTTGAAAAAATAATTTTCTTCTGATAATCATAATTTGAATACTAGAAACAAAACTAAAATTGAAATTCCACAATTTAGACTTAGCAAGGTTAGCATATCCTTTGTGGGACACAGCATACGCTTTTACAATAAAATACCAGTACATGTATTAAGTTTAACAGAGCAGAAATTTAAACGCCACATTAAAGAAACTCTGTGTAAGAAGGGTTATTACAGGATAGATGATTATTTAGGCGATAAGGAGGTCTGGTGTTAGCTGGTCGTTATGTTAATTGCTTTTGTTTTGTAATATGTATTATAAAATGTAATATTATTGTAAAGATGGAAACCAAATGAAAATATGTGTTGTTGCGGAGTTTCTTGTCGCTTCTTTTCCCTAACCATAACACCTTGTGAAGCGATGTAGTTTAAAAAAAATAATATGTTGACTTTCAATAAGTGATATTTTTGTATCCTACATTGAATAAAATATTTTTGATTTTGATTTGATTTAGAAAATTAAACTACCTATGCCAATAACTTCTATTTCACTTACCTAATAAGCCCTATTTTTATCCTTACGGTAAAAAAACTCATCCGGTATAGTGAAATACATTTTATCAATATAATTATGCACCTACATTATAACCTACTTAGTGCTTTATTTTGGCGAAATAGATTTAAACTTGAATATAGTAAGAAATCAATAGGGTTTATTATCATCATTGGATAAATTA
Source organism: Oegoconia quadripuncta (assembly GCA_949316235.1). Taxonomy (NCBI): domain Eukaryota; kingdom Metazoa; phylum Arthropoda; class Insecta; order Lepidoptera; family Autostichidae; genus Oegoconia; species Oegoconia quadripuncta. The sequence continues at coordinate 18,529,740 of OX438756.1, read as the reverse complement.
ATATTTCTTTTTAAATAAAGAATAAATAAAAATTCTCTGACCTGCATCCGAGAACCCTAAATGATAATTATAAAATAATATTTAAAATTTATTATTGCTATAAATAAGGATGACAGAAATGAACACAGGGGGTTCTGTAATTCTTTCGAATATCTTGCAACTTGTTCGGTAGGTACCTGTTATTACGTACCTTACATGAGTCGTATGTTCCCGTTAAATGTACTACCGGAATATATTGGTATTTACCTGTAACAAAGACAAAAAATTGCATTTATAAAAAGTTGGAGGTCATAGAGATTTTAATATACTTGATAAATAAAGGTCGACTTGATGTAATTCCTTGAATACACTTGTTGTCATGAAAAAATTAAAAATATTTATTCCAGAACAACAATATAACACGCATTACTAACAATATTCTATGTTTAACTAGATGTTATATTTATTATACACTAGCTTTTTAATTTTATCGCGGAAATTTGTTTATCTCGCGGGAACTACTCACTTTATCGGGATAAAAAGTATCCTATATTAATCTTAATCTAGGGTATGTTCTACCTATATACCAAATTTCATCCAAATCCGTTCATCCATTTCGCCGTGATTGAGCAACAAACATGAGCGTCGGTGGCTTAACGGTTAACACGCGGTCTCCCAATTTGGGATACCGGGTTCAATTCCCACGCAGGCCATATACCAATGAGTTTTTAAATTGAATTTAATTACTTATGTGCATTTATCCGACTGATCTTAAACGGTGAAGAAACCTGCATGCCTGAGAAATAAAAATTTCAAGGGCATGTGAAGCCGCATTGGGCCCGCGTGGTGGACTATGGCCCATCGATCCCTGCAGTGGGATGTTTATGGGCTGATGATGAGCAACAAACAGATATCCCAACTTTCGCATTTATAATAGTTACAATAATATTAGATAACTTCTATTGTTATAATGGTATGACTAAGAGTGATTGCCCGTGATCCCCACACTAGGCGGACCTGTATCGTGTGAATCACCCACAAAAAGTAACATCCGTCATGACCGAGAAGTCAACACTGTTTTCGGATGAAAGAAAAAGTATGATACTCTTTATCAAAAGAAGATACTTTTAAAAATAATTTAAGTAAATTAAATAAAATTTTACTAGATTTACTGTTATAGAGATACTGTATTCTGGGTGAAAATATATTTAAATAAATATTTACTTCTATAAGAATTCTCATTTAGGGTTAAGTACAACTATTCAGTGGTTCATTCTATATTTTTGGCGATCGATTGTGAGCTTTAGGCCCGCGCAGACTCGATCATCGGTAACCGATTTTTTGTCGGCAAACTTACATGTCCTACAAAAAGTCGGTTATAAAATCGGCTCGACCTACCGGTAAGGCTACAGTAACCGATTTTTTTATGGACAAAAATGGAACGTACTGATGACAATGTTTCAACGCCCACGTCCTACAAAAAATCGGTCACAATATCGGTGATAAAAGTATTGAGAAAAAAATCGGCCCGATTATCGGTCCTAAAAAAAGTCGGTCGTGGGCGGGCACACTAAATCAGAGTGTACCTCCCGTGGCAAGCGTTAAACTGACCACACATTAAGTAGGTTGCTAACCACTGCAAACAAAACTCTTGTTGACTGACGCCATCTTTGTGACACCGGCCCCTAAGTAGATTGTTAAAAATGTACTTTGTAAATTAATCTTTCTTTGTTCTCATTTTCACCTAATTTGACGTTTATAGAATCAAGTACCGTTTACTCTCTTTACATACTAATTGGTTAAGTTAATTTAGCAAAATGTATCACGAATATTTAAAGTAATAACTAATTGAATTAAATGTTTTGAATTGCGTAATGAATTGGTACTAATTTGTACAACTCTATCGACTGCACTATCTATATTTACAAATTGAAACATTTCAAAAACAGTTCTTGTAAAAACTGATCCAAGTCTCGTGATTGGATAGCAATTAAGGATATAACGAAAGACGGGATAGACATAGTTCACAGCTTTCCATAGTAACTAACTACACAGTTAGAAATATATTTTCCTTTCGATACCTCTATTTATTCATAAACCTTCAATATTATCCATCCTATTTGGTGAAATTGTAATTTTAAAACATCAACCTCAAAAAGTCGCGGGTTCCGGGTGAGCGCGCTTTACTTTTGGCTTCATTATGATTGAGGTCAACACTAACCCCTCGTGGAAAAAAGCAACAATAGATGTATTCTGATGATTGATGGTTTACCCTCGTATATATTTTGACGAAGTTTAAAAAATCATATTATTATATTTCAAATATATCTGTCGTAGGCAGATGTTAAAGTAACTATTCAATTGCGTAATGTATTTTTATTTATGCACAACGGGCCGGCACTTGACCTCAATCACACCTGATGTTAAGTGAAGATGAAGTCGAAGGTGGAAGCGTACTGACCCGGAAACGCCAACACATTTGGGGGACTGGCTATCTTATTTCTGACAACCGGAACACAACATGCTATTAACATTGTTGCTTGGCGGCAGATTTAGATAAGATGGTGGTAGCTAGCCAGGCGGACATTTAAAATGCCCTACCACCAACCTGGTTATTTAAAACCTACATATAATAAATGGGAACAAAATGTGTTACGGCGTGGTCCAGCAATTGAGTCTTAAGATTATTGCTCTGAGTTCATAATGAAATTTTTTCATTGTTTTTATAATTCATTTATTAATTAATTATTAATAAGAGTTCATAATTTTTAGTTTGAGTGATAATTTGTAAAACAGCTGTTGGTTTTCCCAAGAAAATAAAATAAAAAAATAAAATAGAAATTTGTACCTAAATAATTAATTCATTATACAATTTTTAGTTAGTTGTAATTTAGCCCCGGAAGTAAGGAAATTATTTGTTTTATGTTTTGTAAAATTAAACAGGTTATATTCAGTCACAGGCTGTCGTATCCTAAGTTATCGTAATGGGCTCAGAGCCCCATATATTTTGTTCCGTGTCTTTTAAACTTTTTAGAACCAAATCAAATCAAATCAAAAATGCTTTATTTCGTAGGTACGAGTACACAGGGTACACTTAAAATAGTCAGATTTTACATTTTGAAAGCTACTGCTTGTTCAAAAGGCAATTTTCCCCTGAAAAGAACAAGCAAGAAACTCGAGAGGTAGCTCTTTTAAAAAAAAGGTTTTTATATTACAAAATTATCAATTATTATTATATATTATAATATTTCATTTTTTTGTGAAATAGCCTGGTTTAGGGAACGGGCTGGTTATGTCCATGAATGTTTATCATCTAAATAATCTGATATTTTATAATATGATTTCTTAATAAGTTTCTGTTTTATAGTATCTTTAAATTTATTGAAAGGAAGAATTTGTATATCAACAGGAACCTTATTGAAAAAGCGTATACATAACCCTTTGAATGAATTACTGACTTTGCGGAGGCGACTTATGTGACCTGCAAGTTTATCTTTGTTTATGTAACCATGTAGTATATATTATATACATAGTCAAAATCAATATACTTTGGACATGGCAAGTGAATCTCATTTTTATAAATAAGGAGAAAGAAAATACGCCAAATGCTTCGATAAAAGGTATGTATTTGCCAAATTAGTGGCGACACTGCCGTGCCCCCAGATCCCTCCCTCTAAGTTTCCAAAACTATACCTACCTTGCGGCGAGACAAATTGTACAAAGCTTGTTCGAACAAGCAATTATAAGTTCGAATCTCTGCCTCTAAGTAATCCGCGGCATACCAACTCGTAGTTACCTAAAGGTGGATATTTAATGAATAATTCCGCCAATTCAGAGGGCTGTTGATTAATTCATGAAAATCGCTTTATGCCGGTTTAACTGAGTGTTCAGATGAAATTGTGTGTCTGACGTATTTATTCAAGAACAATGTAATCGGAAGCTTTTTTGTGTTGAAATAACAAACAAAATGTCTTGTTTACGTTTTCTGTAATTAATAAATTTTATAAGAAACAGTTCTTGCGTTCTGCCTTGTTCTGTTAGAGGGCTCTAGATAGCACTTAAGCCCTTATTAGAGAATGTTACTCAAGCAGAGATCTCCACTTAGGACAGTTAAAAAGGGACAGTGTTATGTAACTTGTATATCGGCATCTTTTTCGAATAGCAATTCTCAAGCGCAGATCTACGCAGAAATACGAGCCTTTCAGAGCCAGAGTAGGAATTTCAGAATGTTGATCAAACGTAGATCTGCACATAGTGCATTTACACTAACGCATGACGCACTGTGATGTCAGTAGCTCGTAGCACTATAAGAAGTTTATGCAACTTACAATATTTACGAGTAAGTACCCTCGCACAAGGGTGTAATAGCTTACATAGGTTCCTATTGTATTATTATCCAACACCTGCTTGTAAATGTAAGCTCTTCAAATAATAAAACGCTCGTTTAAGTGAATACATTTTGAATTTGGAACAAGCATAATAAAAAAAGAAATAGAACGTGCTGAAAGTACTGATTGGCTGGTTAGAACAGCCCAATTTAAATAAAGAAAAAAATCCGCCAATTTTAGTTAGTCACTTTAATTTAATATTGTAGATTTTATAAGTAAATACCTATACTACACTTAAAGCTACAGAATTGTTATAAAACATTTTTATTTTATTACTTATGGGTACTCCATCCTTCTACAAAAAATCAGGAACTACAAGATTATAGGAAGTTATACCAAAAAAAATGCGTATTTATTATACTTATTCACAATAATACAATCGTTAACGAAACTTTAATCGTCCGATTTAATAATACCTTAATAGAAAGGGGGGTTAGAAATATAACTGTGATAACATCTCGAACCAAGATGGTAGATTAGCCTCCCTCTACCATCAACCACCCTTAAAAGAGGGTAGGTAATAAGTCAACCGATATATTTAATTTAACAAGGTTATTAAAATCGATACATGGAGTCGACCACTGGGACTATATGTATTCTTTATTGCACCTGACATAAACTACATGAGCATTGAAATAGGAATTTACTGAAATATTGCTCTGACCTACACTCGAGAAGCCTATAAAAGCTAATTATTAGCTTTTGGGCTTCTCGAGTGTAGGTCAGAGCAATATTTTTGATTTATCCTGTATCTTTCGACCTCAATTTCACTTAACATCAGCTGTGATTGAGGTTAAGTACGAACCCGTCGTGCATAAAAAAAAAATTTAAAAGAAATCTTAATTTATCCAATGAGGGCGCCACTGGATATTGCCAATAATCCCTGTTAAAAGTAATTGGAATTGATTTATTATGCATATCTTAGACAAAACTTCTAGAAGCGTTCTAAGTTTGTATAGATATCAAAGGAAGATGATTGCCGTGAGACAAACCAGCTGTCCCTTTCACCCACCGATTGAGTTTAGCCAGATGCTTCTAATGAACCTCAGCCCAATTGTTTTGGGCAAATTAATTATTGTTGCGGTCTTCTGTGTCGTCACAGATAATAGCGAGGGATCGTATAGGATCCCAAATAGAGCCGATAAGTAGGAAATTATGTGGATTACGAGAGCCTGTAGAGAATAAGTTAGCAGAAGGACAATTTGTGGTAGGTATGTTTTAGGATTCAGTACTTAATTTGAGAAAAAAAGGACAATTTAAAAGGGTTTCTGTAGAGGATGTCCAGGAGTAGGCCACAGTATGTAGAGAGATGAAGATAAGCCGACGGATAACTTGAAATCGTTGTTAGTGACTGATTTTTAAGGGTATCACGTACACAAATAACTTGATGAACTTTATACTGTATATACGTTTGTATATATTTATACTGAATAAAATAGAATAGAAACAATAATAACAGAAAAGTATACGTCCAATCTTTTCAACGGCAAATTATGAACTGACTAAACAAAAGCTACACAGAAAAGAACAGGCAGAGTTCAAATTTTGAATTTAAAATATGACTTAACCGAAAAAGAAACAAAGAATAAGAATACAGAAAAAGGAGAACCAACAAGTCGTATGGCGTCTCGTTACATAATAAATCAATTCTAATGAAACTTTATTCGCATAAAGCAAGTACATACTAGTAGATCTAAAAAGTTAGTAGGGAACATTGTCGAAAAAGAACATTGAAATTAGGGCGATTTTAAGTTTCTCATGGTAACAGAAAGAATGCTATAATTTTAAATTCGATATTTTGAAAATGTTTTCTAAATACTAACACTTAAAGTTTGTATGGAATGAGACAAACCAGCTGTGAGATAAAGATGAAATGATCATTTCATTGTCCGTCTGACCATCCATGTGTCGAAATTTATAAAGAAATAAACAAAACTACAGAAACTTTTATGATAATTGTGGCTATATTTATTGAAAAATTATGAATCCCCGAAATATTGTAATGTCATGTAAATGCACCAAACAAATTATGTTAAAAGCTAAATATATTAGAAATGTATAAACCGATTTTCATTAAACATACCTAGTAAACTGTCCGTTCATTTGGTCTTTAAAATAAAAAAAAAACCGCATTCATATCGGACCACAAACTACTAAGATACATCCGGACAAATACTGGACACACACACACACAACTGAGTATTAAACATAAACGGAACTGGTAATCAAAACCGCGAGCCAAGGTTAGTAAATCTTATATTGTTTACATTGAGCTACGAAGGTGGTTAAAATTGAGATTCATCATCATCTGATTTAAGAGCCATGCTCTTGTCGGTGGAGATTTTTCCATATCTCTCAGCTCTCCGCCTTCCTCTTGACCTCCTGATACGACACGACGTTCAACTTCTCTTTTATCTGCTGCATGTATCATATTCTTGGTCTTCCTCTTTTTCTTTTCCCCTCTATTCTTCCTTCTATTTTGGTTTTGATGAAATCATCGTGTCGTATAAGGTGTTCCAATATTTTCCCCCTTCTATCCCAATTACTCCCAACAATTTCCTTTTTTCCCTTACTATATTTCAAACCTCTTCGTTCGTTTTTTTCTCTGTCCAGCTGATATTTGCGATATTTGCATTACATAAATTTACATTTAAACTCTTAAAATTTTTCCAATTAAAAAAATTGTTTTGACATCTCGTTTCATACATGGAACGTTAAGGACGCGAAGTGAATCGCCGTCGGTAGGCCGCACTCAATATTTCCAGTTCACTGAACCGCATTGTCTCTTAGGTGCGGATTACCTACGCGGAACCAAAGTAATATGGCAGAAAATTCGTTGCCTCTTTGAATTTTGTTAGTACTCGTGAACTTATATATTTGTATTGCTTTGATGTTTAACTACAACACAACAAATTTATAAAACGCTATATAACACATAATTGAAAATATATCTTATAGAAAAAATACGCCTTCCAACTCGCTTCCATGAGACATAGTACCTAGTACGCTAGCGCTATTACCCCGCGGAATGCACAAGCTCAGCTGCAGAGTAAAGTAGGCACCAGCTCTCACATCTCCAGAGGCGTGGACCAGTCTAACAGACAAATCCTTGTGACTGGTGACTGGCTATCTTATCTCTGACAACCGGAACACAACAATGCTATAGACGTTGCTGTTTGGCAGCAAATTTAGATAAGATGGTGGTAGCTAGCCAGGCGGACATTTAAAATGCCCTACCACCAACCAAACCGAGTACTAAACATGTACCCCGCTGGGGATAGAACCCGCGACCTCCGAAACGTAAACCCAATATTGTTGGTGATTTTCATTCTTTAACGATTCCTCGTTCCTAATTGGATCATGTAGTGGAACGCCGAGCATCGCTCTCTTCATAGCTCGTTGTGTGACCTTCAGCTTTCTAATGCGGCCCATAGTGAGAGACCACGTTAAACAAAGTATAAGACAAACAAAATGGCTGACGAAACTGAAAATCTAAACGTGAACAAGTCCTAACGAAACTTTAAACCAACAGTCGTCGTAGAACTACTAGCTGCCTTTAGGTCTATACCGGGTGAATTTCAATTCGTCTAATTTCCATTAATTGGTGACGCGACTCTTGATTACGTTCAATTTTCCCCAAGAAACCATAGACGAATTCGATCAAAAAAATTTCTATTACCAATACAAATTACATTTTGTACGCCCAGTCAATGTGTTCTTTTATATTTAGGGTGGTTTTATCGTCACGTTGCTAGACGCGCCGCTGGGCAGCGTGCTGTTAACAGCGCGCGCTTGAACAGCGATGCACTATAAAACGAGATTAGTACCACGCGTTCCGCTGCCGTGAGATAGTCGCGTACATAATGAACGTTAATGCGGTTAGAGTATTGGCTGTTTACATTTTATGGAAAAGAAGGCAACAGCGATTTAGAAGAAGAGTAGTGGATGAGAATTATTTTATTAATAAATTTCTTACCTATGTCTGTATTGAAATTTTCACCACACAATTCCTTTCTAATTTCTTTCCTTTCTATTTTCGTCCTTATTCTTGTATAAATCATCGAACGAGTCCCATAAACATCTTCTAAATCGCACTTCCTCAATGACTCGTCCTGTATCGATGTAATTCATTTTGTACACCACAGTACCTAACGGCGCGTCTCAACGGCGTCACACTAAAACGCATAATGGATGTAGAAGCGCCCGAACGGCGCGTGCTTCGGCAGCGCCGGCGAACAAGGCGCGTTTTCCGAACAGCGCTGGAGGGCGATTCTCGCACAGTAGACATTATGTCGTATTCGACATATCTCGAAATAAAATGGCGAATGTGGAATGAAACAGAATTTTCGTATTCTCAAAATGTCACGTTAGAGAATTGTCTATTCCCAGCGCTCGACTTACAGCGAGTGGTAAATGTCAGTCGACATTGGATCTCTAATCGTCAAATCGTAGGTATCGTAGTGACATTTCTTTCTGCCAGTTTGGTATTGGAAAAATGTTTGTGTTTTTGTGTGATTTATCGTCTAAGTGCCATTTATTTAGCTCTTAAATCGACAAATTCGACAATGTTAGGTGACGAAGTAATAGGAGTTGACAATTTTATATCTTCATTTATTGGTGATGTCGTAGAAGAAGCTCGAATCTTGGCAGAGTTTCCTCGTAGACAACGCCTATGGCGCCAAGACCCATATGAAATGCGGGATAATGCTTTGTTTTTTTAAATTTGTTCCGCCTCAAATTGACATGTCAGATTGACACTTGCTTGAGTTACGTTTTACGCGGATTTGTTTAACAAACCAGTCATTCTGTGGAATCTTTTTCGTTAGATTTCAATAATAAAGCAATACCTTGTAGTTTATTTATACTCTGAAATGAAGTCGGTTAAGTCTTATATTTCAGAACCTATTATAAGGCTGGATTCGTTGATCTCGATTACGACTAAACACAATCGATAATACGGAACGTAACTTAGATCTACATCCCAATAGTTCGTGACATTTTATCTCTAGCGACCGCGAGAATACGTTTCTTTCGTATCATAGACATTTTTAATCGACATTCCACGATTAGACATTATCTCGAATTAGAGAAATCTCGCATGAACTGAGAATCGGGCCCCTGCTCAAGCGCGCGACTTTGAAACGCAACTACTACCCCAGTACACATCCGATCGCGCGCGCTCCAACAGCGCTGCCGAAACGCGTAACGATAAAACCAGCCTTACCAAGGTTGACTAGAACAGATCCCTTTTTTTTATGAGATAAGTCCGCCTTTGTACTTAATTTTAAGTTACATTTAATTTATCAATGTATATTTATTCATATGAAGTACAATAAAGCGTTTACAAACAAACAAACAAAGTAACCGCCTTTGTATAGAACTCCAACAATTTTCGGCTAAATTCGGCTGTGGTGGCTAGCGGAAAGTTGTTCGGAGTCAGGAGTGAAGTCACCCACCAGTAAACAGGAATTACACGAATTAAATTTCACCCTGCAGGTCGTATGCAGAATAGTACAGTAGCGTCCAAGAGTGCATAAATTTCGTGCTACGACTAATATTTAGATAGTCTATACCTACGTTTCAGTGTTATAAGTCATCACTGGGTGTTATAGTAATTACAAACTTTTGTCTTTAATCATGAGGCATTTTGGTCGAGAATACGTTGCGCAGGTTCCCGAACGCTGCTCATTTGAGTCGGATACGGTGATTGACCTCTTTCTCGAAGGTGGAATGTCTAATCGGATTAACTATCCTAGGTAAACGTATTCGTCTACGACTTCGGGAATGGAGTCCATAATGAAATTAAAATTCGAACCCGCAACCGTTGTTTCTGGGATATATATATTTAAGACATGGCATGTATGTATTTTTCTATATTACCTCTAAGGTAAGGTCGCCTGTCGATGATCGGATGTATTTCGATGAGTGTGCGTTGGAATTACATAATCTTATTCCACCGTCGGCTAGCTATCTTCGGACTACTAGGCTTAGGGAGGGATTCCACCCCTGTATAGTTAATATACCGAAAATTCGCATTGAGAAGTTTGACTATTCATTCATAAAGGCCAAGGCATGGAACAATCTACCGGCGTTCGCCATTTCTGACTCCTACAACTTTGGAATTTTTAAGAGCACGGTGAATAGGCATTTACTGGGATCGTGTGCTTCATCTTGGACCACATCGTCACTTTCCATAAGATGAGATTGTGTGGTCAAATTTAATCATGAAAAACCTTCCTGTATAGCCTAAACGGCGGGATCGATACTGAAGTGCAACAAGTCAGAATCATTCTGAGGTACAAAATATTCTGTAGTGTTTATTAATATTTAATTAAGTACTTAATCGTTACTATAAAATAGCCTCTACACATCTCACTTTTACAAAGCTATCCAATCCGCTCTGTAAATAACATCTAAATATTGATTTAGTCTATCTACATTGCTGTCTATCGGTTTCCTAAGAAAGAGAATGGAATAATACCCTCGATTGGCACTTAAATTGTTTTCCAAGGAAAAATGGATTCTCCATGCCTTCAGCGCGAGGAATTGACTCAATTAGCTTTCAAAGTGACGGAGACCGGTTCCTTTGCTAATCACAAAAAGGTTTAAATTTTCACTTAGTTTTACTTAATGTATAATGTTGAGCTTCCAAATTGACTTCAATTCTAAATCGAATCAATCGAATCGATTCAATTTTAAGAAATCTGTGGATAATTCGGTGTGAAACCGAATAAACAATTTGGTGGCTCAGCGGTTAGGACGCGGTCTTCCAATTTAGGAGGTCCGGGTTCGATTTCGCTGTGCAGGCCAATGTACCAATGAGTTTTTAAATTTAATTTATTACTTATATGCATTTATCGGACTGCTTTTAAACGGTGAAGGAAAACCTGCATGACTGAGAAATAAAAATTCAAAGTCATGTGAAGTCCCCAACCCGCATTGGGCCAGCGTGGTGGACTAGAGCCCATATTCTATATACGAGGGAATGCCTATATCCCTGCAGTGGGATGTTTACGGGCTGATGATGATGATGAATGTTTTATATAACATTTTGTGTGTGCCCACTTGTGGCGAATAAACTGTTTTCTTTCTTTCCTCTTTTAATGTTTATGAGAAACATTAAATAATCTGTTGTCAATTAATAAACACAAAAGAGGGGAAGTTCGAAGCCTATTCCAAAACTGGGGTTTGCTAATTGTTAGCCATGTTTAATGGAAATCTGTTAACCTGTTTCTTAATCATGAATAATAATCCACTTGGGATTGTTATTTCTTTCTTTAATTGTTTATATAAAGTTATAAATTGGTTGCATAGTTCCCAACCTACAGTATATTTAGAAGTTCATAAGACCTAAAACCCTTCATGTGTGAAGAGCGACTCATTCTGAAATAATTTACACATACACAGCATAATTTTTGGGATCCTATAGAAAATGGAATTACGCAATGAATAGAGTATATCGCAAATGAAACTAGAATACCCCGTCTTATTGATCACATTGATATTCAGATTCCAATTAGCTCTATTCAAGCTTGGAACCGCGCGTGAACACTGTAGTGGGATCGAATTATACACGGTTCTATTGATATTATACCCGGAGAGCGATGAAAGGTTACATTGGGTGTTTCTTTGCGGGTGAAATCCCTGAATGGTGAAATTTGAACAAACGGGGCGTCAGATGTAGTTCAGATTATTATGCTGTTCTCTCCTTTTTAGATTTCGTAGTGAACAAGAAACCCTTTTAATTTTATTTATTTATTTATCAAATACAAACATAAATTGAACAAACATAGGACAGAAATTACAATACAAAAAAGGCGAGCTTATCTCTGTAAGAGATTTCTTCCAGTAAACCCGTGCGTTTATACATCGCGCGCGTGATACATCTTCGGCTACATCGTCACTTTCCATCAGGTGAGATTGTGGCCAAACGCGAATCCAGTTTTAAATAAAAAAAGAAAAAAAAAAAAAAAACCCTCGTAAGGAAAAACCAATTTAAAGTTTTTTATTGCAGACAAAGAGCGATACTTAAAATATAGAACAATACATTAAAAAAACATCACTGTTATAGGAACACAATTGACAAAAGACAAAACATTAACATTTATAGCAATAATGGTTTGATTATAGGACTTAAGCTAGTCAAGTTGAGGTCAAGTACCAACCCGTTGTGCATATAAAAAAAAGAAAAAAACACTCGAAAAAGATTACCCTCCTTTCTTGGGCAGTCGGGTAAGAAAATTAAACATACTTACATTCACTCGAGAAAAAAATTAAGAAAAATAGTCATGCATTTGTTTCCTACATTGAATGAATAAATTTTTGGCTTTGACTTTGCTCGAAAGCAGTTTCTAGACGGCCCACGTTTCAAATCGCTCCCACACCTATCCTTTCAGTCATTGTAAATACAACACACGTCTGGGACGCACGTCTGTCGTACTTGTTGAAACATCGTCGTAAATTGTATTTGCTCTAAATTCTGACGTGTCAGTAGTTACTGCCAAGCGGTGACAGTCGCATCTTACATGGAAAGATGTATATTGAAATAAATAAATATCTTGGAAACTTATGCAAATTATCTAATTCCAAACTAAACAAAGCTTGCATGTAGAGATATATTTTATTTTGATAATTAAAAATTCTAATTCCACATAGAATACTAACTCCTAGCATATGGCTAAAAACTAATAAGTTATTAAATTACACTGGTTGGTACTTGACCTCAATCACACCTGATGTTAAGTGAAGATGAGGTAAAGTGGAAGCGTACTGACCCGGAAACCCCAACACAACCCAACAAAGAATTAAGTGAAAACAAAAGTTAGAGCGTCGTTGGCTCAGTTGGAGGAGACATAGTTTCCTAATTTGGAAGGTCCAGGTTCGATCCCCAGGCAGGCCATGTACCAATGAGCTTTTAAATTTAATTTAATTACTTATGTGCATTTATCCGACTGCTCTTAAACGGTGAAGGAAAACATTGTGAGAAAACCTATAATGCTTGAGAAATGAAAAAAAAATCGAAGGCATGTGAAGTCACCAACCGGCATTGGGCCAGCGTGGTGGACTATGGCCCATACTCCCTCATATACAAGGGATGTTTACGGACTGATGATGATACAAACATTCCACTCTCACATCTCGTAGCGCGCAACAAATGTTGTCATATTACTAAGGGGGCTGGTCTATCTAAGTTTGTAAGTCTGCCATTAAGCAGCAATGCTGATAGAAACGTCCTCTGGCTGACTACTACTACTACTACTACAAACAAATAGTAATCTCCCAGCAGCAGCCGTACCACTTAAATTTTCGCTAAATTTGGTACCAAATAAGCGTCTTAGAACTAAATTATGGTAACTCGATACGTCTATCCATTAGACGCATATCCTCATCCATCCTTCTAAGACGCCTAATTGTATTCTATTGTTATCATCAAAAATTATTGTAAATTATTTTGCGCAATAAAGAGGATTTGTATTGTGTTGTGTTGTGTTGTGTTGTGTTGTGTTGTGTTGTGTTGTGTTGTGTAGTGTAGTGTAGTGTAGTGTAGTGTAGTGTAGTGTAGTGTAGTGTAGTGTAGTGTAGTGTTGTGTTGTGTAGTGTTGTGTTGTGTTGTGTTGTAATGCATTGCAAAGCATTGTATTGTATTGTAAGACGCTTACGTGGTACCGAATTTACCGAAATCTTTACAAGGCACGACGGTACGTCTTCAAAATACATCATGACAAAGGTTAGAAAGTTGGACATAAACATTATTATAACTTTGTAGTTTATTTTACCACTGGACACAAAAAAAAAACAGTTTTTTCTTATATCCAAAAAAGATTACAGTATTCTGCTGCAGCACGTAGGTTCTTTAACAATAATCCTGTAATTCGTTGTCATAATTGTATCGATCTACAATTGTAATTGTACCTAAAAATTTAATGTATGTGTGTGACTGGAGAAACAATTGAACGCTTTGTCCATCTACATGTCTATCCATTATCCGCACCCTTAGAACCCTTGCCTAGTTTGGGCCTATACATTCAAACAAAATATCAAATAATAATCACTGGACTACAATACCTGTCATTAACGCTTGACCCAATACATTGTATCAATATTGATTATTAATAATCTGCCGATATATTTTAGTGAAAGGTCCGCACTGCTGACCTTAGGACAATGTACATATATAAAAGAGCAAAAGGTCAACGTAGATGTAGCATGCGTAGCGACGCGTAACTCCCCTTCGTCGCTACGGCTACGGTGGCGTAGACCCTCTACGTCACTAGGGGATAATCGAACAATGCTTCGTGACGTCACTCGTGACGTGTTTTTGTTTTATTTTTAATGGTTTCGCCGGTCATATTTATAACAGTGTATTCGATTTTCCTGTTTCCACTGAATCGTTATCTAGTAAGTTTAAAGTTAATTACTAAAATACAGCGCAGTCAAGTCGACCACATAACCTCGGGTATTATAGTTGCGAGTGAACACGTGTTGCAGATAACCTTTTTAGGCTTCCTTAGTCGACAAACGAGAGCCTTATCTTTTCTTTATGTGGCTTGTCTGTGTGGCCGTATCTTAAAGGTTAAGCTCGATGGTTATAAAGCTTTATAGGACAAGGCTGAAAAACAATATTCTCTGACTAAGTTGCCATATCTGGATCAAACTACTTGTAAACATTCGACATTTATTACCTGTAAATTCTTTGCTACATTTTTTGTACATGGCTAGAACTATCAGTGGTAGAATAAATTAATAAATAAATAGACATACACACAGCGCCATCTGTGTTAATAGCGAGCCAGCGCGTAGTGGTTTCAGAATGGTTTACTTTGTATCGTTAATAGAAAATTATTGATCGAATTGGACTATGGTCCCTTGGAGAAAGTCGTTCGTAATTGGGAGTGGAATCGCCAGTAAACAGGAACTACACGAATTCAAATTCACCCTGTAGAGGTTATCATGAACAGTTTTTTTCGATTTACGCTCTCGTTTGCAAAATGTTAAGCTTTAAAGTGTTAATTTTTATTGGAATCAATTGTTCCACCCCTGCCAGCTAAACAGTGGTTTAATTCACGACAGTAGTATATATATATTTTTATGCACAACGGTTTGGTATTTGACCTCAATCACACCTGATGTTAAGTGATGATAAAGTCGAAGGGGGAAGCGTACTGACCCGGAAACCCCAACACATCTTATCTCTGACAACCGGAACACAACAATGCTATTTATTGCAATGAAGTTAATAGGAAAACCATCACAGCTAAGTAGGTTGTTAATGAGTAATTGTAGAAAAACTGTATTTTCCGTCGAAAATTATTTGTCATACAACAAAAATCCCTCTTCCAATTGTGACGGGCATGTACTTGGCGGGTTTTTTTTTATAGAAGTCGATCCTGTATCAGCTTCTAAATCACCTATTTCGTGATGACCCCTGTTCACACTAACATGCGCCATGTTAAATGTGAACACACCTTTAAATAGAATTAGCCTGTTATTTGCTATTTCGGGCGACAAATTTGTCGCCAGTAAAATGCTATCGACTCTACCGGTGTTAAATTAATTAACTACCAGCATCGCTATAAGCTGAGATAGGGGATGAAATCAATTTAGCATTAATTAAACTGTGATAATATGATAATAACTCTCGTCGGATAGACATTTTGTGTTCATTGAACTATGAACTATAGTGTAGAGAGCGAGTTTGCGGTAGCTGTCATAGAGATTAGCATAGCACATACCGGATGAGTTTTTTTACCGTAAGGAAAAAATAAGACATATTGGATAAGTGAAATAGAAGTTATTGGCATTTTTCTACAGACATGTGTTCCCGAGTTATGGATGTTTTTCATTTATACATGTATTTATTTACAAAAAAAAAATGTATTTGTGTAGTTTATCAACCATCTGGTATCCGTAACACAAGCCTAGATGCTTACTGTGGACCTAGATAGCGCTGTGTGTTTGTGCAAAACATTTGTTTATTTAATAATATTTTCTCTTTTTTCTAATGAGTCAATAGTTGTAGTGTCCACACTAATATTATGAATGGGAAAGTGAATCTGCGTCTATTTTCACGACTAAATATCTGAACCGACTGTATTGAAATTAGGCAGAGAGATAGACTGGAACCTCGAGAAAGACTTTAGCTACTTCAAGTTAAGACAACGATAAGACACGATCCAAAAGGCACAAAACACAAGTCTAAGATAAAATAATTCTATGCGGGCGAAGCCGCGAGCGGAAGACTATAGTCCAACTAATATTATAAATGCGAAAGTTTGGATGTTTGTTTGTTGCTGAATCGCGGCGAAACGGATGAACGGATTTGGATGAAGTTTGGTGCATAGGTAGAACACACCCTGGATTACATAGGATATTTTTTATCCCGATAAAGGGAATAATTCCCGTGAGATAAACAAATTAAACATATCCACGATTAAGTTATTCTACGCAGGCGGGTAGAAAGTTAATAGACCATAAATCGGAAATAATGAATTCTAAAACTCCTTTAACCCAGTTGTAATGTACTTATTGTTCGCCGAGTGCACAGCGAAGCTTACCGTGCTCACAGCCATTTACTTGGTACAATCGGTTTCACAAGTGCTTTTACAGCTTCAGGTCAAACGATTTGCATTTCATCGACACAGCGCGGCACAGCGGTATAGACGCGGTCTCCCAATTTGGGAGGTCCGGGTTCGATTCCCAGGGAGGTCATGTACCAATGAGTTTTTAAATTTAATTTAATTACTTATGTGCATTTATCCGACTGCTCTTTAAACGGTGAAGGAAACCTGCATACCTGAGAAATAACAATTCTAAGGCATGTGAAGTCACCAACCTACCTACCAGGGAAGGCCTATATCCTATATCCCCACAGTGGGATGTTTACGGGCTGAGATGACGAACACCTTTGTATTTATAGTCGTCATAATATGAGCCACAGGATGTCAACTGCTGAACCTGGGCCTCTCCTATAGATTTCCAGAGCGAGTGGTTGGAAGCAACGTGCAACCAGAGAGAAATGAAATGAAAATCATTTATTCATGTAGGCAATACAATATGCACTTATGAACGTCACTTGTTTTTTAAACTACCACTAGCTCGGAACGCGACCACTACTGAGAAGAGCTAGCGAGAAACTCAGAGGGTTTGTCTCTTTTCAATCAGTCATTTACAATCTAGAAAGGTTACAACAGTTTTTATATATCGTGTAGAGGAGCCGTTTAATCACATGGATTACTATCATTAATGTAGTCTGAAATTTTGTAATATCCCTTTTCACATAATTTGTTTTTATAATAAGTTTAAATTTACTAAGCGGAAGATTCCGTATATCCATGGGAACCTTGTTGTAGAAGCGCACACATTGACCTTTGAATGATTTACTAACTTTACTAAGTCTACTAAAAGGTACAGCTAATTGATTTTTGTTCCTTGTATTGACATTATGTCGGTCACAATGTTTCTCGAATGAATATATATTTCTCTTAACATATACAAGATTTTCATATATATATTGTGACGAAAATATTAAAATATTGAGTGTGAGTGTACGTCCTATGCTGCGCTTGCCAGTACGTGGTTTCCACTCGAGAACTAAAAAATTAACGCTGCCTATACTTAACTTAAGTTTAACTAAATTTGGATTTGCCGTTCCCAAAAAAAAAACAAAAATGTTTGTATGTAGAAAACAGTCTTAATGAAATTCTTCATACAAAACGCCAATTTCATAGGTAAGGACCTAATATTAAAAGCATTTTCCATGAGGAATCCAAAAGCATTCTTGTAAATGTTAGTCGTAACTGGGACTGATTTTGCACTTTTGGACGCTACTGTACTCTTCTGCATTCGACCAACAGACCTTCAGTTTAACAACGATTGTTGGTTTAAAGTTTCCGATAGAGCTTGTTCAATTTAGATTTTCATAGGTAGGTATGTTTCGTCAGCCATTTTGTTTGTGTTAGAATATTTGGACTAACAGGCCACTAGTTTGGTTCAATTTGTCTTTTCGATTAAATGGCCCATCGGCTAAATGGCGTTTACATATGTATTTTTTATTCTATAGGAATTAGGAGATAGGAACCCTATTTACATCGCAATTCGGGTTATGATAGGAACGATACGTAGGGTCAGGTTAGGAAGAGGGCTACGTTCGGAACAAATAATATTATTTTTTTCAAGTTCCTAACCTAACCCGCGACCGGGTTAGGATTTCGGGTCAGGTTCGGAATAATCCAAATTTTCGGATGCGATTCAAAAGCGGACGACTCATTATTGAAATCCCACACAACTAGAGGACAACCTAATTGCAGGGAGACGGTCCTTCAACATATCCAGCAAACGTGTTGATTAATATCAACCCTCATAAGAACTATTTTGTTCTTTAAAAAGTCTTTTGTTATTTATCTTCAATATTTTCCTTTTTAATTTTCAGATATAGCGAAACTAAAACGGTTCCTTGTTTCCTACGGAACCCTAAAAATGGAGTATTTCATTGTCTGTGGAAATGAATTCATCGATGGACAGGATAAACAAAGATAAAAGGTAAAAGGAAAGTCCACTATATTAAATAGAGGGTGTTCTAATATGATGTCATAAAAAAACCAGAAACCGATCCTGCGAAATTCATACGATTGCCGATAAGGGTCGGATGACCCACGTCGACAGCAATAAGTACATAACTGTCGAAAGCTGTCGGCTTTCGGCCAGTAATAATTGACTAACCTGTTGAACTACAGCATAAAGTTGAAACAGTAAAACAACTGGATACTGTTCAAACACGCAAAAGTATCTCAGTATTCGAGTGCCAATCAGAGCAATATTTTGGATTCATGCTGTATTTAAAAAGACATCTTAGTTTATCAACACGCTTTACTTAGTTTGAGGCTAAATCATTTGTGTAAGTGTCCTAAATATTTATTTATTTATCCAATGAGGGCGCCACTGGACTAATTAAGCCCACTTAAGTTCACGTTGATCTTGAGATCGTTTTATTAATACGGGCCTTAGATAAGATAATGGTCGTAGTAGGATATAACCGAACGAACATTTACCCCGCCGGGACTCGAATCAACGACCATCGTTTTGTAAACTTTTTGAGCAACGTATCTAATTTCTGTTTGTTACACAATACCTTCGACAGTAGTTAACCAATTTTGATGATTATTTTTTGTTTGATAGAGTTATCCCGTTGGTTAAGATTTCGTAATTAATTATTTACTCCGGAGATGGAGAACGGAACCTTGGAAGATGGTTATTTGTCACTTTGGCCGTTCAATGATCAAAGACATACTTTAACTACTGCCAGTATATTGTATCCTGTGGCGTCGACCTCTTGTTTTATTTGTTACTGGACTTTTCCATTTAGCATTCATTAATTATTCTGCGTAATAATTTATGGGTTCTCATTCATTATGGAACGTGTAGAGCATACATACGTTTTTGTAAAGTCATCTGTATGTCAAGTTCAGGTAGAAATTTGGCTTGGATCTCACAAAAATACAATATTACAAGTACTTTCCTGAATCCTACAACCTTAGGATCTTCAAGAGCAGGGTGAATAGGCATCTACTGAGATCGCGTGCTTCATCTTCGGCCACATCATCACTTCCCATCAGGTGAGATTGTGGTCAAATGCGTATCCAGTTAACCAAAAAAAAAAAAAAAAAAAAAAATGCAGGTACACAAGCTCACTTTTACATTCTAATATTTTAACACCCGACAAAAAACAACGGGTGTCATGGTATGTGTACCTAATAGAAATGCACACGTGACAGCACATTTTTTTTTTATGCACAACGGGTTGGTAAAAATGTAAAATCTGACTATTTTAAGTGTACCCTGTGTACCTACAAAATAAAGCATATTTGATTTGATTTCATTGTAGAGTGTTTTTTTTAGGTGGAGAACTTTAAATTGAAATAAAACACAAAAAATGTTTTAAAAACTGAAATTGGTTTTATTTGAAAACAATTTTTTGGCATTCATGTTTAAATATGATTTCTGGCATAGAGCCGCCATGGCTGAATGTCCAATTTTACAAACTCTTCGCAGTAAATCAGGCTGTATTTCGCCAATAACGCGTCGAATGTTGGCTTCCAAATGCTCAATTATTTCTGGTTTATCTGCGTAAACATGCGATTTCATAATCTCAAAGAAAATAATCTAATGGCGTCAAATCACACGAACGAGATGGCCAGTTAACAGGTCCAAATCGTGAAGTTAATATAAGTTCATCATAAGTTTCTTTCAGTAAGTTAATTTAATTTAAACAATTTGTAAATGTTGCTTCGGCGTGAGTATATCCATGATGAATTACCAAACTAAACTAACCTCAAAACAACCTTTTTTTTTTTAGTTTTATTTTCTCCTCTAGGAGAAGGCAAAGGGATCTAGCCCATAAGAGCCATGTCTTATTTATCTTATTTCTTCAGTTTGTAAGTCAGTCTCAGTCAAAACAAGTAATTCGTCGTATACTTGGCGTATACAGAGTCTAGTCACGGTCAAGTCATTCCTCAGTAAAGTAGCAGAATGCTTTACAAAAGATTTTGGCGGCTTCTTGTGGGAACCCGAAAGCTCCGTTACGCACTTTAATTTACACTTCCCTTCACTTGTACACCATCACTAACGTTTGCTGCACAATATTCTGCCATTATTAAGCTTCAAAAGTCAGAATGCACAAATTAGAGGAATTATAAAGAAAAATGCAACTTCACTCGCCTAGTTCCCGCCAAAAAGCCTCAAAACAACCGAGAACTATCAAATCTGCCGTCACAGAAAAAGTGTTGCCAATTTAAAGTTCTCTGACTCTAAAAAAATACACCCGTTATACGAGGGCTGACTCTCCACAATAGTATTTTGTTTACCTCTAGATGGGGTTTCTATATTATTAACATAATGTTATATTTGAATAAATTCAAAACATAAATTGAACAAACATAGGACAGAAATTACAATACACAAAAGGCGAGCTTACCTCTGTAAGAGATTTCTTCCAGCAAACCCTCGGAAGGAAAAACGAATTTAAAGTTTTTGATTGCAGACAAAGAGCGATACTTAAAATATAGAACAATACATTAAAAAAACATCACTGTTATAGGAACACTATTGACAAAAGACAAAACATTAAAATAGTATGGCTTAACCTCGAACCCAACTTCTCACTCCCATGAACTGTTGTTGTGAAAACCTCCATCCAATAAGGGTACCGAAATTATGTTAGAAGCTAAACACGCCTCATTTTGTAAATTTCGACGGTCGTGTAGTTATTGTTAGATGTAATTACATAGGCACGAACATGTTTGCTTTGCTTACAACATTTGCATAATAACAACTAATTATAATTCAGGAACAACATTAAATAAGCTTACAAACCAAAAAACTCGACAGCATATTTTGTATTTAGCGGGTGCCATTTATTTTATTTATTCATTTTATATTTTATTGCATTTGCTATAATACCTGCATTAGTTTGCAAAAGTTATGTTTACATCATATGGGGTTGATACTTGACTAGTTTAACTTAACCTCTCTGTCCTCTCTTTCTTTTTTTCTTTTCCGCGGGTCAAGTATCTCGGCGCGCCTGTCAAATTTTCGAAAATACCTGCGGTGTTAAAAACGTTTATAGGTACTCTTCTACTGGGTGTATTTGTAATCTGTGAAAAGCAATAGCTACGGGAATATATTATCTATGGATATAATGAATGAACACTACTACAGCTATAATACAAAAAATCAGAAAAATGTTACGAGTTGTAATATGTAGGTATACCTATATCCACGATATAATTGGTATTTTTACGGAAAGTACAGATTTTACAATGCACTTCATAAATAAAGCTTAAAAAAAAATAATTGTACAACCAGGCGGTCTTATCGCTATTAAACCCGATATTTACAATTAATGTAATTAATAACTCATTCGATTGTTAGCTGTTCTCTTTCCAATAAATTTGATGCTGCATATAACTTTTGCCGAGCGACAAAAAAACTTGGAATAGCTACCGTACACCTGTTTATAACGATTTAAACAGGCAAGTGCATATGAAACTGGAGATTGAAGAGAAAAGAGACAACATTATGTACCTATTTAATTAATTGACTATGTAAAAACCACAAAAACATTGTTTGGCTTGCCCTATTTTGAAACCCTAGGCCCGCCAGTGAATGTGACCTACATTGCTAAACAATAAATCCTGGTATGTTGCAGTATATCTTCAGGTGATAATACTATTTGCATTATATATTGAAGCTTTTATCATTACTGCTTTAATTAAGTTTAAACTTAGCAAGTTTTAACTCTAAAGTCAAAATTAAGTAAGCAGGGACCATTAGTCCTAATACGTGAAAGCTTATTGTTTAATAACAAGAGTCTCATCACAAAGACCTAGGACTAATTTAATACGTGAAAGTACGTAATATTAAGAATCTCATCACAAAGACCTAAGACTAATGGTCCCTGCTTACTTAATTTTGACTGGAAATGCTCCATAATTAGAGCCTTTCCAGGCTTGCTCTCGAATGTGTGTATATGTTCTCTTAATCGCATATAAACTTAATACCTGAAAGTTGTTAGTTTTCAACAGCGCGAGGAAGCTCTAACAGAGGATTTCAGTATACAAGAGGCTTCAAAACTTGCAGTACTTAGAAAGCTTATGCTGTATTAGTAGCGAAGGCATATTGAACCCAAAACTTCGCTTGTTTAATCCTTGGACGGTAATCCGCAGATTACCTACATTTAGTTAATAGCAATTTTAGTTGGCAGCAAGTGAATTGTTGTCGATACAAGCTATTGACCTCTATTCCCGCTAGTTCAGTTGACCAGTTCACTTAACTGGACTAGTGAAACTTTTTTTCTCGTTTCTTCAGTTAACTGAACTAGTGAGATTTTTTCTCGTTCATTCAGTTCAGAAATATAAATTTTGTCTCAAACAAACATTTTTACTATTTATTATATATATACTGGTAGTGACAGTCCGATATATATGTAAACTCTTTACTTCTCAGCACTACATCTTTGGTACAAGTTAGCGTTCTGGTCCCATACACACATAAAATATGCTATTGTTTTGTAATATGTAATATAAAATGTAATATTATTGTAAAGATGGAAACTAATTGAAAATATGTGTTGTTGGGGAGTTTCTTGTCGCTTCTTCTCCCTAACCATAACACCTTGTGAAGCGATGTAGTTTAAAAAAAAATAACATGTTGACTTTCAATAAGTGATATTTTTGTATCCTACATTGAATAAAATATTTTTGATTTTGATTTTGAATATGTGGTTAAATTCCGTATTTCAGGATAGAATTTCGAGGACCAACCCCTACAATAGCTTCATCATTCTTAATCATTATAATCCGTTTTATAATTTCCAAACAATTATTTTTATTGAATTTCGGTACACTAACACAATTTTTTTTTTGTTTTTGACTGGACAAGAAATGGCTATGAAAATCACTTCTCACTAGATATGCGTGACTCAGTTTTCTTCAAAAACATAAAGGAAATCGCACAACGGGTGTTATGTCTTAATTAATTGAATGGCTTTCCCTTTTTCCACATCCCTTTACGTCACAGAGGGTGGAACCCTCCTTGGTTGTGGTTTCCTTATATTACGATGGGATGAAAATACCCATTCATTTTAAATGATATCGGAATTCCGCAGAGAAAACTTTCGCTTTCTATGGGGTAGTAATTGATCCTATGATACTTGGGAAAGACGACGAATTTAACGACACCTTACACTTCAAAATTCGATCAAACCGTTTAGGCTACACTCGGTAACATAGATATACTGCTGCTACTATACACCAAATGGTCGCGGGTTCGAATCCCGCTAGGGGCATATGTTTGTATGATGAATATACAGACATGTGTTCCCGACGTATGGATGTTTTTCATTTATACATGTATTTATTTACAAAAAAAATGTATTTGTGTAGTTTATCAACCATCTAGTATCCATAACACAAACCTAGATGCTTACTGTGGACCTAGATGGCGCTGTATGTTTGTGCAAAGACATTTATTATTTATTATTATTATATACATTTATATTAGACATATAAATAAGAAAAACAAAGCCATTCTTCCTGTGGCAGCCGGATAAAAAGCATCGGTGCGATGTTAAAATTCCGGAAATTGTTGTATATACAGGGTGTAATTGTTAAGTATGTACACACGATTATTCCGTAACTATTAAAGATATCAAAATATTTTTTTAAACTGATATCGAAAGTACCTAATGTGTAAAATGACATCAATAACTTTTTTTAAATAAGAAAAACAATAAATAATTCTAATGTTTTAGTGGCAGGAATGAAAATCTGCGATAAAGGTTTTGAATTTCGAATCTATTTGAAAATCGTCATTATCGTAATCAATGTGTGATTAAAGTAGATAACAACAATGAATGAATACTAGACCACTGTAAACTAAAATCTTTCTACTAATGTCATATAAAATGTATGGGAGTGTTTAATGTCAAAATGTTGGATATTTCTCGTCTTATTTAAAAAATAATTATTGATGTCATTTTACTCATTAGGTAAGGTACCTTCGATATCAGTTTATACTTTTTTGATATCTCTAATAGTTACGGAATAATCGTCTGTGCCCACTTAACGATTAGGTACAACTTGTATAATATGGCTACATTCTGACTCAGCCACAGATTACTAATAAGTTACTAAAGTAAACTCAGCTTAGAACAAACAGATTTAAAGTTATTTAGTTATTCCATAGATAAGACTTCACCTCCTGTTTTATTTTTATTGTATGATAGTACACTGACTTATAATATTCAAATACAATACTTAAGAGATAATAATATATAAAAAAAATATATATTTACATAACTATAAAAAGTGTATCGCTTCGAGCTCTCCTACCTGCGGCATTGTCCCCAGCACACTAGCCGTGTTGCCCCGCTGCACCGCCAGGCTTAGTCTTTGGATTGTGGATGTCTCACGCTTGGATTAGCAAATCCGACACCACTTTTATGAAATTTTTAGTTTTTTTTTTTGTAGTTCAATAGGGACATAATAGGGACATGGAAAGTGACGATGTAGTCGAAGAGTAGTAGAAGTTATTATATATTTTTATGTATATAGTTACAGGAGGTCCGAGTATGTTTCGTAACGCAATGAAGTTCCCTGTGGTAATATTTTATGTCTTATTATTAAATACACATACTATGCCTAAAGCAAGATACCGATATTATTATTATTCTTATTTAAAATTCTTATTTTCTCCTCTTTTGAGCGGGCCGTAGCCAAGCATGATAAGGGATAACATGGTTATGTTCTCGTTAATTGTGGATTGAATGTTGTGTGTGTTTGGGATCGCTGTGTCAATCAGATATATGGTTTTATTGCTTTTATCAAAAAATGTAATATCAGGTCTATTGTAATGAATTGTTCTGTCGGTTATTAGTGTTCGATCCCTGTATAGTTTGTATAGTTTATTTTCGTGTACTATTCGCCTTGATTCGCTTTCCTTACGAAGGGTCGTAGCATCTCTTGCTGTTTTCTATCGGATTTACCATGGCGAGTGTTCCGAGGAATTGTTCGGTTTGATTCCTGCTGCTGAGTTCCATCATCGCACTACTAGGCATAAACTTAAATTCCACCAACACCACCTAGACAGTTGGAAATCCACCACGGTGCGGTTCAGTAGACATTTCCTTCCACGTACCGTTACTTTTTGGAATAAGCTCCCGGCGGATGTCTTTCCGAACCGATACGATCTGGGAACCTTCAAGAAGCGAGCATATTCCTTCCTTAAAGGCCGGCAACGCCACTGCGGATCTTCCGTTTCCGTAGATGGTTATGGGCAGCGGTGACACTTACCATCAGGTGCGCCTCTTGCTCGTTTGCCCACCTCTTCAATAAAAAAAAAAAAAAAAAAAACTATGGATGGGGCGTATTTACAATATGGTACTTTTATTATTATTATTATTATATTATTATAGACGAGCAGCATTACTGCTGGCATGTCTATGTCACAGTGTTGGAAGAGTTCACGTTGTTCATTATGTTGCTGTGCCATGTGAATGCTATGTAAAGTGTCACAAATCATATTTTGCACATCTGCATGCAGATTGAATACGTGAAAAATTGAATACGTAAATTTCTTATTAGACTTTGTAAACTGTATTCATTTAAGTCATCCCTAGTGTTTTTTAAATGTATCCAATATATATGTATATGATAGAAAATATTTTTTTTCTATCACTGATAGGCATCCATGTACACAAATTCCTGTTAACCTGTGGCGCATCCGTGGGGCTTACCACTCGTGAGCATGTAACGTCCCAAGGAACGGAAAATATTCCGATTTATCATAGAAAAAACATGGCAACATTAATTTTAAAAAAAATATGTGTGGGTAACTGTATCCTTTGTACTAGCAACACCATGATTAGGCGCCCCAATAACAGACGTTGACGTACAATTCCACCGCATCTATCTATTCTGGCATCACTGATGTAAAAATATGCGTGAGGCAAATCCTTCCATGGAATACTTACGATTGCTCCATCTGCACTAGGAAAATGACCGGCGCGATAAACGTTTATGCCGCGCTAGATTATATTTGTTCTATATAAGGTCTAACGAAATTAACCCGACAAACGTTGCAGAGTGTACGTATAGGTGTACCTATTACGAAAAAAATAAAACATTAAAGTTTACAGATTTTTTTCAAAAAATAAAATTTAGAAATGTATATTTTGTGCCGCGCGCTCTAAATACTTTGCCACAACACACAAACATGTGCCGCTTGCCCCGGCGCCGCGCCGCCGCGACTTGCCAGGATTGGTTGCGCCCTGTGCCTCGCCACCCGCCATCCCCTTTGGCGTCTTCCATATCAATGGCACGTTGCCTGTTTTTCTCATTGATAAAACAAGGTACAATCGAAATGAAATAAGTCTGTTAATGTGTATTTTCATTTGCACTTACATTTAATTTTTTTACTCGGAAACAAAATTTTTAAGGCTAGTTTTTTTTTCATGAATATATTATTTTATTGTCATGTACGTGCAATTGCCAAATTTTGTCGGGTAAATTTTGTTAGACCCTATATATGAAATATACAACTATCCCACTCTCACGTCGCGTCGCGCGCGACAAACGATGTAAATGCTACGGGGGCTGAAGCTTATATCTCACAGTGAGCTGCAATTTTGCTGTTGATGTGTTAAGTGTCTATTCCGTATGAATAGAAGAAACTACGCAATACTACAGCGTTCATAGCAGACAAACTTACACATGATGAAGTAGTTTTAATTATGTTTCCGAATGAAGGTAGACAGTTCAATATTGAATGTTGACACCGGACTGTGTGACATAATAATATCATTAAGATTTCAGCAACACCTTGTTGAGAACACGCTACACTGTTGAACGCGTGCCAACTACTCGACAAGTGACAGGTAGTCGTCGTAAATAATGTAGCCACGCCTCTACACGGGCTAGAGTAGATTTGTAGTTCTTTTAAATACCACCTATTTGTTGTGTTGTATTTCATAGAAGTTGTCTTGCCATGATGAGTCTTGAACGCGCATGGGCGCCTCTTTCCCGCACGGTCTCGAACACGTCTCATAAAATGGAGGACGTGTTCAGCCCCCGTAGCATGACATCGTTTGTCGCGCGCGACGCGAGAGTCGGATAGTTAGATAGATAGATAGATGAAATGTTTATTCCATAAACTGGCACACATACAACTAAGAAACAAACATTCATGAAAACAACAAGAGACATACAATTTTTAACAAATACAAACAGATGTAAACAAATATACCATAACAATTCGACGACCTGTTTGATGTAATGGTTAGAAACTTTGCTACTATACCAAATGGTCGCGGGTTCGAATCCCGCTAGGGGCATATGTTTGTATGATGAACAGACATATGTTCCCGTGTTATGGATGTTTTTCATTTATACATGTATTTATTTACAAAAAAATATGTATTTGTGTACTGTGTCAACCATCTGGTATCCATAACACAAGCCTAAATGCTTACTGTGGACCTAGATGGCGCTGTGTGTTTGTGCAAAGACATTTATTATTATAATTAAAATTTTCCCAATACCTTCAAGACTTACTACCGATTCATTGTATGTGGGCATGTAGTCATGCAACAAGATCATAGCTCAGTGCATTAAAAAAGCTCAATGAACGAGCTTTTTTAATCTGTCATGCTACTAGTACTGGTGTAAGTACGATTTTTAAACATCGCCTTATATTATCGAAATTCCACATGCGGCTTTGTTATCAATTAGTTCAGTCAGTACGCTTGCACCTTCCACCGCATCTTCACTTAACATCAGGTGTGATTAAGGTCAAGTACCAACCCGTTGTGCATAAAAAAAAACAAATATATTCCGGCTCCCTGACAAAATGAAAAAGCTTACCACCAGATTTATTCTTATCCCCAGCAGCTAAATACACAGATAATACCCAATACGAACTCGGTATATTCCATTCGCGAGCAGTCTTTAGGTACTCCGATACAATAGAAATTTCCAATTCAGTGGACTTTATGAAAAGATAACAGGCAGAGTTAGTTCAGGTTTTGTTTCGGAATTACTTTGCTAATGAGAAATAATTCGTTGGAATAAAATATAAGTTCCCTTTCCATTTCAATGATGAACATAAACTTCGGTTTAGTAAAGATTTTATATAGCTACAATAACTAATGTTCTGACGTCTTTATCAAGTGGAAGGGTAAGAAGCAGAGGTAAATCTTGGTAGAATAGTAAAATTGATTATACAGGGTGTCCCAGAGATAGTAAATCAAACTGCTATGGGAGGTAGCTTGACTAATGTCCTATAGGTACATAAAAAAATTGAAAAAAAAATAAAACGCACATGACCATAAAACCATTTTTTCAACCAGCTGTGGTATAAAAAAATGTATGGGAATTATTCGGCAAACTATTCCAAAAAGTTGCCTATTTATTGAGGATTCTAAAATGGTACGAACCAGTGCATTTACTTTACAAAATTTGGAGATATTATTATTTATTTGTGTGCAAGGGTGAAATTGGTTGAATTTCAAAATTACAGTTTTTTAAACAATTATTTGCCACTTTAATAATAATGTTCCATAAGGCTCAAAATAAGTGTAAAAATATTATATGAGCAAAAAACTAAGGTTTTAGTGTAAGATAAACTTAAGAAAACATATAAGTGATTTAAATCGACTTTAATTAACAATTACAATTAAAAATTATTAATAATTAAAACAATCGCAATCCCTACAAAAGGTACTCAAACTGACGTCCTCCCGTGCGTCTTATACAGTATATGATGATACAAGATAAAATCTACTTTTCAAATAGGGCAGACTAAAGAAAACGGAAATGCTTTTTCACTTTCTGTCATAAATTTTTAAATTAAATAGTATCTCCATTACCACAGACACCAGTAAGTAAGCCAGCGTTTACCTTCGGCTCGGGCTTCAAACTCATATTCCGCTCGGATGGCAATTACGGTCGAAGCATGTAAAGCTTCGATTTTGCTAAAACATGACTAACCTTTCTCCTCGTTCATTTTTAATATAAAAAACTGCATTCAAATAGGACAACACATTACTGAGATAACAGCGCGCTCTAAGTACTTTGAGATACACCCGGTCAAAGACTGGATACACATATACAACACCATCTATCTAACACGTGTTGCCAATGTGTCTGCAATCAGAAGACAGAGAATTACGAGAGCTAATTTGTAGTCTCCAGGAACGAGAAGGATTTTGAATTTAGATTGGAATACAAGAAGAAGATTTAGAAAATCATTTACAAGTTATATGTACATGGAACTGGGAAAGTTTTTGTACAACTAAAGAGAGGTAACTTTATAGTTGTATGCGAGAAATTGAAACTGTTTATTTTCAATTTTCAATTTTTTATTCGGGAAACTTACAGTACATTATAAAACACTATATTAAAGTAAATTATAGATAGATCATAGAACAAATTGTTTCCACAGATGGGTAGGTAACATATTAAGTATGAATGGTGTACACAGAGAAGGGATTGAGATATTTCTAAATAATTGTAGTAATAAAGCGTTTAAGAGGAACAGAGTAGGTAGGTGTTAGGTTTTGAACGCCCTTACAAACAAAGCAAAAAAAGAAAAAAATAATTAAAAATAGTAGACAATAAATCAGACATCACATCACAAAATTCCACTATAACATTATACTTAATGTATATTTAGAGAAGGAATATAAGGGGTTACAATCTCAGCAGTGCGCGTAGGGAGCGGAGTTGAATAAACTAATTTTTTTTTTTTTTTTATATACACAACGGGTTGGTACTTGACCTCAATCACACCTGATATTAAGTGAAGATGAAGTCGAAGGTGGAAGTGTACTGACCCGGAAACCCCAACACATTTGGGGTTTGACACATGAATTATTCGCCAACGAATCTTAGGGCAATCTTAGGGCAATCAATTAACCATCGAACGTTTCGTGCGAATTAAAAATACGAATGTATTACCTTTTCTGAATATTCGATTTAATTCATATAATTCCTGTTTACTGGTGGCTCACTCCTGATTACGAACAGCTTCCACTAGGTACCATAGCCGAATTCAGTCGAAAATTGTTGGACTTCAATACTAAAAGCGGTTTCGGAATGGTTGACTTTGCATGGGTAATCGAAATTACTTTTAGCGAATTGACTATGGCTCCTCGGGGAAAGTTGTTCGTAATTAAGGCCTGTATTAATAAACCATTCTCAACATTGAGAATAGTCTTGTGACTGGTCTCAAGTCAACGTGTTGATTAATAAACCTTACTTGAGACCTGAAACGCACGTGCTTACTCAAGCAGTACACACTTGAGAGTTTCACGTATTAATAAACGGAACTCAAGACTATCATCCATTCGCCGCTTAGGCGAATACTTCAGAATTGATCTCAGCTGAGTAGACCTCAAGGTTGGTTCATAAATTAGCACGGAGCTTGAGATAGCGTCAACTTCTTAAGACGCATCTCGGGTGATACAGCCTCAAGACTTGTTTTGAGATTGGTTTATTAATACGGGCCTAAGAGTGGCGTCGCCAGTTAACGGGAATTACAGAATTCAAATTCACCCTCCGGTTACTGAGAAAATGTTTTCGTTGGGTTCTATACCTCATCATTTTCCTGACCTTTTCCCACTCTAGGTGAGGTCGGCACAACATGTCATCCTCATCCACTCTCCTCTATCAGCCGTCATCTCCGTACTCACCCCTTTCACATACATATCATCCCTCACGCAGTCTACCCACACCTTCTTTGGTCTTCCTCTACCTCTGTATCCCTCCACATTCATACTTCTCACTCATCTTGTTACGTGCCTTTCATCCCTTTTTTTTTTTTTTTTATGCATAACGGGTTGGTACTTGACCTCAATCACACCTGATGTTAAGTAAAGATGAGGTCGAAGATGGAAGCGTACTGACCCGGAAACCCCAAACCATTGGGGCGACTGGCTATCTTATCTCTGACAACCGGAACACGACAATGCTATTAACATTGCTGCTTGGCGGCAGATTTAGATAAGATGGTGGTAGCTAGCCAGGCGGACATTTAAAATGCCCTACCACCAACCAAACCGAGTACTTAAACATGTACCCCGCTGGGGATCGAACCCGCGACCTCCGAATCGTAAACCCAATGTTGTTTACATTGAGCCACGGAGGCGGTTAAATCGTAAATCCCTCCTCGTAATGTGCCCAAATCATGCTAACCTATTACTCCTCAACTTTTCTGTTATTGGCGCCACTTTTAGACTTCCTCTGATATACTCATTCCTGATCTTATCCATTGTAGTCACATCACACATCCATCTTAGCATTCTCATCTCTGCCACATGCATTCTACTTCCATCAGTTTCTTTCATTGTCGGGTTCTATACCTACGTTCTAAAAAAATATCGTACATTAAGGACACTCGTTAATAACCATAACAGAGGTGTTTTAATTATCGAAACCCCTTATTACTTGTACATCCCAAAATAGCCTTTCGGTTTTCGTGTAATAACGCAGAACGATTTCCTAAAATTAGGCCCTCCCGTTATTTGTAAACGGGTTGGGATGAAAGGGAAAGGCCCGAGCCAGTGGATTCTCTAATATTTACGTATGTATATTACGAGCCGGCTTATGCAAATTGTGTATTAACTCTAGTACCAGGGCACTTTTGGGGCTTGTAAAAATTGAACACTTCACTCATCCATCCATTCACTAGGCTATATTCACTTCTAAACATGAGCTTCTACCTGACGCGATTTGCTTGATTGAAAATTCGAACTGGTTTGTTTTTTAAAACGGGAATTTAAAAAACGAAACAAACCAGTTCGAATTTTCAATCAAGCAATTCGCGTCAGGTACTTATCACTGTATGTATTTACGACCTGTTTAGTGTAGGTTAGGAGTAGTACCTGACGCGAATTGCTTGATTGAAAATTCGAACTGGTTTGTTTTTTAAAACGGGAATTTAAAAAACGAAACAAACCATTTCGAATTTTCAATCAAGCAATTCGCGTCAGGTACTTATCTCTGTATGTATTTACGACCTGTTTGGTGTAGTGGTTAGAAACTCTGACTGCTATACCAAAAAGGTCGCGGGTTCG
This sequence comes from Oegoconia quadripuncta, assembly GCA_949316235.1. NCBI lineage: Eukaryota > Metazoa > Arthropoda > Insecta > Lepidoptera > Autostichidae > Oegoconia > Oegoconia quadripuncta. The sequence continues at coordinate 18,496,749 of OX438756.1, read as the reverse complement.
AATCCCGTTAGGGGAGCATATGTTTGTGTGATGAATACAGAGTTATGGATGTTTTTCGTTTATTAATGTATTTATTTACAAAAAAAAATGTATTTGTGTAGTTTATCAACCATCTGATATCCATAATACAAGCCTAGTTGCTTAGTGTGGAACTAGGTGACGCTGTGTATATGTGCTAAGATATTTATATTTATTTATATTTTTAGAGTTCCTAGTCAACACGGAACCCTTATAGTTTCGTCAAGTCTCTGTCCGAGGCTGAAATTTCAACTGAAAAAAGAATTACGGGTGAGTATCCTTCTTTGAGGTTCAAATCTGCCAAAAGCTGCATATCATGCCTGTTGTAATAGGATATGGAAATTGTAAGGAAAATGATCCATAATCTAACGCCTACGAGAATCCGAGGCAGTTGTCTTCGTATTTTTTTACGTAAAACGTTTTCCGAAGCCGATCGCTATTATAGGGTATGTAAAAGGAGAAAAACAATTTAGCAATAGATTTCTGTGTTATTCTCTGCAAAGAAATAGAATCGTACACTAGTTTCCAGCTCAGCAAAGATTGTATTTATATCCGCGGCATTTCCCCACAGCAAGATACCATAACACATCAAGCTGTGGAAATAACTAAAATGTACTAATTTTACACAAATCGATAGACGTTTTTGGTAAAAAGTCCCTTAGTCACTTTTTAGGATACCCACAGGAAGAGATAGGTTGGTCCTATTATTTTTAAGTGCCGAAACCGCACAGCACCTATTTTATTTGATATTTTCGTCGTAATAATGACGTCTACTTATTCCCCCAAACTTCGTACAAATCCTTTGGAAGTTAATAACACACCAAATAACAAACTCTCCTGAATCCCAACAACAAAACAACTTGCACCTAGTCGCTGACAAAAGACAGTTACGGCGCAAGATTTAACGATACACCTATAGAAATAGATGAAAGCAGAACAAACTTTGTTGGGTTATATTTGGCCAACTATCATGTTCAGAATTTGCATTCAAGTTTTCACACCATGTATAATATAGGAGAGAGCAAACTGGACACGAATATTTTAAAGGTTTGTAGTACATGTATAACAAAATAATCACATTGTGCAAAAAGATTTAATTTTTTTTGTTTTTTTTTTTTATATGAGAGGGCGGCAAACGAACATTTTAAATAAATATTTCGGACACTTACACCAATCATCTAGTCCCAAACTAAGCAAAGCTTGTGCCATGGATACTACATAAACATACATAAATATTTATATAAACATCCATGACTCGGGAATAAATGTTCGTATTCATCACACTAACATTTACCCCTCGCGGGATTCGAACCCGCAACCGTTGGTTTCGCTGACAGGGTCACTATCCACTACATCAACCGGTCGTCTTTTAAATTAAATCGTCGTCAATTAAAGAATAACCATTATATTTATTTTGAATTTTACGACCTGAAAGATTTAAACTGAAGGTACATTGAATACGTACTTTTACTTTGCTCTATATCTTTTGTAAAAATAGCAAACCTAAAATACCTACATGAACATTACAACATTTCTGATTTAGATGATAAGCAAGTATGATCACGACATGTGTTTGTATGTTGAATACGGAAGGACACGTTGCCCGAGTTAAGGATGTTTTCATTTATAATAAATATTTATTTACAAAAAATAAATGTATTTGTGTAGTATACCAACAATCTGCGTATGCACACCACAAGACTAATTGCTTAGTGTAGAACTGGATGGCGTTATGTGTATGTACTCCAGTAATCATCAAGGTAAGCTGATGCCAATGTCCCCAGGACGTCCGCTGTTGAACATTAGGCCTCCCCCATACTTTTCTAAATACAAGCATTATACAACATGAAATAAATAAATACATTTATTAATTTATTTAATGATGTTGTATAATGCTTGTATTTAGAGCATTATACAACATGAAATAAATAAATACATTTATTTATTTATCTAATGATGTTGTATAATGCTTGTAGAAATATAATAATAAATAATAAATATCTTTGCACACACACAGAGCGCCATATAGTTCCACACTAAGCAACTAGGCTTGTATTATGGATACCAGATGGTTGATAAACTACACAAATACATTTTTTTTGTAAATAAATGAAAAATAGCCCTAACTCGGGAACACGTGTCTGTATTCATCATACAAACATATGCCCCTAGCGGGATTCGAACCCGCGACCTTTCGGTATAGCCGACAGAATCTTTAACCACTACAACAAACAGGTCGTCGTATATAAATAAATAAATGTATTTATTTATTTCATACTACCTTGATGATTATTGCCCCTGAACAAAATACTTACGAAGTTTATAGATTAAGTTTAAATTTAGGTACAAATTCGTAATCAAATAAACTAAACAAAATCAACCAATTTCTAGCAGTTTTGTGGTAAAATTCGTCATACTATTTATCCATATATTCGGTCTGCCTATTACAAGTCAGTACTGCTGCCTATTACAAAAGCCAACTCCCAATGGATATGAATTCTGTAATGGTAAAACTGGGACTCTACCACCCTAACTCAAAGCTATAGCGATAGCAATGCACTGTCTGTCCTTGTCATTGTGTTACGATATGACAAGGACGGATAATGCATTGACGTCATAAACGATAACAATTCCCAAAGCAATTGGGTTAGACGGTCTGCCTGCTGGCCGTGACTGCCAAACATATTGATGTCTTAATTAAACCATGCTTGTTTAACCTTCAGCAGTCGATAAAAACGTTAAATCGTATACATTTCAAGTAAAATAAAAGGCGTGTAAATAAACCTTTCTGTGCTTGCTATAAACAGTATTCGAATTAGTTTCCCTGTGGTCGCAATCCCTCGGCTACATTACTCCGCGGTGCTTAAGGTAACCATTGCTTTCATAATACTGGCGAAAAGTCAGTCGTATCTTTTTTGTGTGCCTAAAAAAAGTAACACAAAAGAGATAATGTTGAAATACGCGGGTTCATAATTTTTCCAAATTATTTGCACAATGTTTTGAATCTGGCTGTAAAGGATTGAAGGAAGTAAAAGAGAAGTACGCAATGCGACTTTTAATGCGCCTTGGTTAAAGTATGACTTTGACATAATGCGACTTTGACATAATGCGACTTTGACATAATGCGACTTTGACATAATACGACTTTTTCACAAGGTGTGTCAAGGTCAAATTTATTGTCTTCACTTAGGTACTATTGCCTCCAGTTTTTTCTGTGATTTCATTGTTGGCACCTTAACATTTATTTCGAACATCATTTTACCAAAAGAGGTCATATTTTTGATAGAACTCACTTCTGTATCAGCTTCAGAATTGTCTATTTTGCTGTGACCTCTAATTACACTAACATGTAATATACAAGATTTACGTACAGTCACGTCCAAAATTGTTATCATAGTCCAAATTCAAACTAATTCTTTCGAGCACCTTTGAATTTTTAAAGAAAAACATCTTTAAATCATGTGCAGTAAATCGTACTACACAGGAATGGGTACTCAATATTTGCCTAATATACAAAGTTTACGAAAAAATTAATCGTTTGAAATGTTGACAAGTTTCTGAACGTTGAACTTTTCTTGTAAATTGGTTAGGCACACTTAAAATTGTATAATTGTGGAATAGTAGATAATCATAGATAAATGTAGATTTCCAAAGCAAAGATGTGTTGTTGCGGAGTTTCTTGTCGCTTCTTCTCCCTAACCATAACACATTGCGAAGCGATGTAGTTTAAAAAAAAAATAACATGTTGACTTTCAATAAGTGATATTTTTATATCCTACATTGAATAAAATATTTTTGATTTTGATTTTTGATTTTGATTTCCCAAATTTTGCATGCACAAAAGGCAAAATATAATGAGCGCAATTTAAATATTTAAACACGATTATATACCTACATTCTAGCAAAATAAATAATTTGAATTAATAATAATAATAGCGTTTATTTTATTCAAACATAACTAATACTCGCCTGATTGTATGCATGAGACTGAGCAGACAGAGCGCTATTTAGACAAAACTTAAAACTAATATACATCTATTATTTGTGGTTCTCGGCGGGAACTCAGCAAGTGATGTTGAATCTTTGTTTTTATTTCTTGAAATTTGTGCATTCTGAGTTTTGAAGTTTTATAACTCCAGAAAGTTCGGCAAAAGTCAGTGAAAGGAAGTGTAAATTAAAGTGCGTCACGAAGCTTTTGGGTTCCTACAAGAAGAAATCACTTTACTGAAGAATTACTACAGAAGGAATACGACAAAAGACTAGGATAGGATGTAAGGGCTCAGATCCTTTGTCTTCCATCATTGTTGGAGAATAAACCAAAAAAATATATATTTATCGTTCTCACACTAGGTTAGACCTGTCTCTTGAATTTAAACATCGACCGTAATTGATATTTCGAACCTGATTGTACCTATCCAATATATTGAAAAAATAATCTTTAATCGTGTGGCCACATCGTTCGTGCGTATGCAAGAAGGATGTTTACGTCATTAAAATGAATTGAAACGTTGTTAAACAGACCGATCGACGCAAAGATTACATTCATGGTTAATATGTTTATTTTAGTAGAAGCTCAAACTGTTAGATTTAAAAAGAACTCGCAAATTGTACAACGTGATACATTCACAGAAGTTTTAAATGTATAATAATGGCATAATAGTAATCTAAAAGTTTTAATAATTTAAACAACATTCACTTATCTTTCGATATATACAGAAATGAACACGTGACATCGTGAGCCCATCGCCTTTAATATTTTTTTTTTTATGGGTAACGTGTTGGTACTTGACTCAATCACACCTGATGTTAAGTGAAGATAAGGCCGAAGTTGGTAGCGTACTGACCCGGAAACCCCATCTTATTTGGGGGACTGGCTATCTTATCTCTGAAAACTGGAACACAACAATGCTATTAACATTGCTGTTTGGCGGCAGATTTTGATAAGATGGTGGTAGCTAGCCATCATATATATATGGCTAGCAATATAGTAATCTAAACAACTTCTTGAAACAACATTCACTTACCTTTCGAAATATACAGAAATGCACACGTGACATCTAGAGGTTTTATTGGACAGTGATCCGTGGATGTTGTTTCAAGCTTTTAATATTTGGAACACCCAAACGCTCATGTTTGGGATATGTCTACAACCCCATTTGGGAGAACGGTCGTGATATTATTTATTTATTTACCAAGTTTATAACTATCATTAGAGACTACTCCAATGCGATAGTTAACTAATGACAATGATATACTGCATATGACAATATCTGTTCTGTCTGCTATCTCATTGAGTGTGTGTAGTGCTCGTGTCATTGACCCTTTATTTAAAAGATTAGTATTGCCTCTTGGTACTTTAAATAGTCGAGGCTTCCTTCTCCTATATCTATGTACCCATCAGGTACGCACAATTTTAATTGCTCTAGAATTGTCGGATTACATATTTTACCACGAAATACCTTCCACAAGTACAATGCCATCGCTAGTTCCCTTCTAACTTCCAGTTTATTATATCCCGTGATCCCGAGAACAAATAAGGTGGGATACATCAAGGGATAAGGGATATACTCCGTACAATTTTAGGTAAAAATATCTGGTAATTTTAGGTATAATTATGTATGTATATGTCGTAGATAGTGATAAATTAGCGATAGAATTTATACTTTGGACCGTAGTATGACTATCATAATACGCGGTTTGCTCAAGAAGTGAACTAGGTGGCGCTGGTAGCGTTGTTTACAGTAATGTTAGGTTAGGTTATCGATAATGATCATTCATATTGCTACCAACTAACGAAATAAAACGAAGGAGATGTACCAACACTCAGCACATCAACGAGTATCGGTGACTTTGATTACTTATTATCTCCGGCGAATGGAAGGATTCGGTGAGCGTTACTTGATAAGAAGCTGATCATGTAATTTGAGCAGAAAGGATTGTAGACTACTCCGGCTGAATCTCACAGATTGCAAGTGAAATTTGTGCATTCTGAGTTTTGAAGCTTAATAACTCCAGAAAATTCGGCAAAAGTAAGTGAAAGGAAGTGCAAATTAAAGTACGTAACGAAGCTTTTAGGTTCCTACAAGAAGAAATCTTCCGTAAAGTATTCTATCACTTTACTGAAGATTACTACAGAAGGAATACTAAGCCTAGGAATTAAGGGCTCGAATCCTTTGTCTTCCATCATTGTTGGAGAATAAACCAAAAAAATGTTGGATGGCATGAGGGCCATGCAAATGTTTAACCTTCACCGATAAGCATCTCAGGTTCCATAATTATGAAGTGGTCTGTAATTGCCTCTTCCCAGAGTTTAAGGTAATCGGGCCTGTGTTCTATCAGTGGCAGACCAGAGCAGATCAGAGTTACTTCATCTTATTGAATCGTATAGTGTCATTCTGATCATTCCCGCGGGATAAGAAAATTAAACATAATCGCGATAAAGTTACTCCACACAGACGAAGTGGCGGGCGGAAAGCTAGTATATTATAAGTATTCCAACCTCCACACATGAGAGATTAAACGCTACAATCCTCTCCAAATCCAGCGGTAACTCATTTTGTTCCCGAAACAACTCGTGGAACAAAAAGTGTAACACAGCGGATTTTACAAATATTGTTAGCAAACAAAGATGAGTTCGAGAGATTATTGCGAACGTATGAAATATTACGTATAAAAACTTGGAATGAACTCTAAGATAAAGGAATTTTTCCATTTTGTGCTGGCTGTTTCCAATATGGCAGGTTCTAACGACACATTATTTCTAACCAAAAGTCAAAGTACATTTATTGTGAATGACAGGTAAAGCATTTGGTCTTACAAAATCCTTAGAGCGCTATGTTCCGCCGTAAAGGCATACAATATGACAACATTTTAGCAGTTACAATTTACAAAAATTAACTTAATTTACTAATGCAATTCTTTATGTCAAGTAAAATACATTGCATATATGATTAATAGGTACGTTACAATACAATTATATGGACTTGTCATCTAAGAATTCTTGTAAGCTGTAGGTAATAACATTTTTGGACCAACAGATCATGAAGTTTCCTCTTAAATACCGGTAAATCGGGCGCTTCCCTAATCAATTTTGGAACCTTATTATAAATGTGTGAAAGTAATAAGTTTCAGATCTGCACCCAATGACCATGCCAGCATCAGCTACGTTAAAAATAATTGCATTCCATCACTTAATCAGATTCAGATCAGCCTGAACATCTAACTAATATTATAAATGCGAAAGTTTGGATGTTTGTTTATTTGTTTTGTTTCTTTGTTTATTTGTTTTGTTTCTTTGTTTATTTGTTTGTTTGTTGCTCAATCACGGCGAAACGGATGAACGGATTTGAATGAAATTTGGTATATAGGTAATTCTTTATCTCGATAAAGTGTAGTTCCCGCGGGATAAACAAATTTCCACGATAAAGTTATTCCACGCAGGCGAAGCCGCGGGCGGAAAGCTAGTACAAAATAAGTCAAAGTCAAAGTCAAAAAAATATTTATTTCGTAGGATAAAGATTATCACTTGAAAACGTCACATTTTTTATCTTAATATTAAAATTATTGACATTTTTGCTCATTCGCAAAGCAGATTCCCCAGAGAAGAACGAGCAAGAAACTCAAGGGTTGCTCTTTTAAATAAGTTTGGGTTACAATTATATTATATTGTATAATTAGGCTGAATATCGCCGAGCGGCCTATGTCCATGCTTGCTTATCATCCAGATAGTCAGAAATTTTATAATAGCCTTTGGTAAATAATGTCTGTTTTATGATGGTTTTGAATTTATTTAAAGGTAAATTTTGAATGTCCACTGGAACCTTATTATAAAAGCGTATACATTGCCCCTTAAATGACTTAGTGACTTTGTGTAAACGGCTGGCATGAACAGCAAGTTTATTTTTATATCTGGTATTAACATTATGTATATCACTATTTTTCTTAAACGATTCTATATTTTTTCTTACATACATTAAGTTTTCGTAAATATATTGCGATGCTAATGTTAATATATTAATTTCTTTAAATTTATTCCTAAGAGACACTCTGGGGCCCAGTTTGTAAATCGCGCGAACCGCTCGTTTCTGCAGAACAAAGATACAATTTATGTCCGCGGCATTTCCCCACAACAGAATGCCGTAGGTCAGTATACTATGGAAATAACTGAAATAGACCAACCTCGCGGTATCCACATCGGTTAAATAACGTATTTTTTTAATCGCAAACACTGCAGAACTGAGGCGCTTCGCTAACTCATCGATGTGTGGACCCCACTGCAGTCCTTTATCCAATGTAATACCTAGGAATAAAGTAGTGTCCACAAGCTCCAACTCTTCGTTTTTTACTAACACTTTAGTGGCTACCTGTTTGACATTTGGTAGTGAAAACTTTATACATTTGGTTTTTTTCTCATTAAGGAGTAGATTATTTGTTGTGAACCACTCAACCACCTTAGAGATAGCATTATTTACGTCGTCAAGAGATGTCTGTTTTCTTTTAACTTTGAATAGTAAAGAAGTGTCATCAGCAAATATTGTTATCTCATGGTTGCCGTCTATGCAATTTGGTAAGTCATTAATATAAACAAGAAACAGGAACGGCCCGAGAATTGAGCCCTGTGGAACACCTATGCAAACGGCAGACCCTGACGATCTCTCACCATTCACATCCACCCTCTGAACTCGATTACACAAGTACGATTCTAAGAGTTCGAGGGCACGGCCCGCAATACCATAATGGCGTAATTTCCTGACCAGACCATCATGATGTACACAATCAAAAGCCTTTGACAGGTCACAGAAAATACCAATCGCATCTTGAGAATCTTCCCATGCTTCAAAGATATGCTCAATAAGCTCAACACCAGCATCGGTTGTTGAGAGACCCCGTGTGAATCCAAATTGCTTTGAAGTCATTAAGTTATTGATATTGAAATAAGACAGCAATTGATTTAGAATTAGTTTTTCGAAAATTTTACTAAAAGTCGGTAGGATTGATATGGGTCTAAAATTAGTGGGGTCTGATGTACTACCGGCTTTGAATAATGGAATTACTTTACTCTGTTTCATCAGGTCAGGAAACACACCACTTTCCACACATTTATTAAAAATACAGGCTAAATGTGGTGCAACGCAATCAATGATAGAGCTAACTATTTTAACAGAAAGACCATAGAGGTCAGCGGTTTTTTTAATTTGCAAAGATTTAAATGCTTTCATAATATCACTGGGACTAACGTGTCTAAATATATTTAATTCCACACTTGGAGTATCGCTTCGCATTTTAAGTAAAGATTCAGCTACGGTGGGAGATGAATTAAGTGATTTGGTGGTTAAAATTGGAATCTCTGTGAAAAATTTTTCAAATGCCTCTGCAACTTCTAAGTCCGTATTAAGAACATAATTATTAATTTTTAATTGAATATTAGGATTACAAGCCTTGATTTTTCCAGCTTCGCTGTTTATAACTTTCCATGTAGTTTTCACAATATTTGCACTATTTTTAATTTTAATTTTAATAAAATTTGCCTTCGCTACGGCACAAACACGTTTAAATATTTTTGAATAATTTCGAACATAATCAACAAAACCCGGATTAGAGTTATATGTTCTTTCGTTATAAAGTTCATATAACTTTCGGCGACTTCTATGAATTCCCACAGTCGCCCAATCAGTGAACATCAGACAACTGTTTATTTTTATACTTTTTGCTTTGAAAACATTCTCGCACTCCTTTCTTACCAATGTGAACAATGAATTATACATCTCATCGGGATTGTCACAAATAATATGTGTCAATTTATATAATTTTTCTTTAACATTATTTCGAAATTGGTCTAACCGAGCGTCATTTACAGGTACACATGTAATATTTTTTACCAATGTCTTGCTAAAGGGAACTTTAATCGTAACTAACTGTCCACAGTGATCTGAGGGTAATTTATTTATAATTGATTTTCCACTGGGATCGAAGTTTGCGAAAATATTATCAATGCAAGTGGCCGTAGTCGATGTTATTCTGGTAGGAGCCGAAAAATTGTGAACAAGATTGTAACTTAGAAACAAAGATTTAAGTCTACTGCTTAGACTACTGCCTTCTAATAAATTAATATTAAAGTCACCGCAAACTACAATAAGTTTGTTATTATTACTAATTTTATGCAACGCTTCATCCATAATTTCTTCAAATAATTCATAAGATGAAGAAGGGGGTTTGTATACGCTTATTACAATAAGCCGCTCAAGCTCTATACAGGCCAATTCAGTTGTTCGCTCAACAGAAAGACTCACAATATCTAAGCGCTCTTTGTACTTTAATTTATTATTTGCAATAATTAAAGAACCGCCACGTATTGCTTTTTTCCTACTGTATGAACTCGCAACCTGGTGATTTTTGAAGCTAAACATGAATTGATTCTGTTTTAACCAGTGTTCAGTAATACATAAAATATCAACATTGTGACAATTCATGAATAGCTCAACCTCCAGCTCTTTGCCCATTATGCCCTGAATATTTTGATGTACTAGGTTTATATTAGAAAACTTACATTGAATTGAGGGCTCAATTTTTTTAACTGAGGGGCAGTTATTATTTTTAAATTCTTTATGTAATTTTAACAAAGTGCCAGAGTTACCCTCTGTTGTCTTATATATTAATTTAAATTACTTGGAAATGATTCCAAGGATTGCTCAATGTCAATTGACTGTTCAATAAAAACAGTTGTCGTGTTTGCCAATGACTTGGCAGAATTAACTATATAATATGATAGCAACTTGGCTATTTGTCGCATGCAATATTTAGACAGATAATAATAATTATCTTTAGTCAAGCTATGACAATTTTTAATAAATTTATTTGTGTCTATTATATGAAATTTATCGTCATGACATGTCATATTATGCAATAGCATATTTAAATTATGTCTAATAACATTTTCATTCTCTGTCAGACCTTGGATAAAAGGCAGCGCAAACAAAATAATTTTGGTAACATTGTTCAAATTATTAAATTTTGAAAATAATTGTATAATTTTTTTTCCTGCTGGCATTTCCCCTTCTGCCAATGAGTACAACAAGAGTTGTGTTTACCTTAAAATTGTAAGATAATATCTTGTCTAATATGTCAATATAGGTGGCACCGGGCATACAAATATTAATTATTGACTGCTCCAGGTTACGGGTAAGTTGCAAACCCATACCTTTACCAATTTCATCGCTGAACATTACTATATCATGCATATTATTTGAAACGGATGGAGAGGAGGAATTGGAATTGGACCGAGCAGCAACACAAGGCACCTGCATCGTTGGCAAGGACGGGGGGATGTCACATACAGATGGCACGGATGGAACACAATGCAATGAGGTTTGAGCACAATTACACTGTAAATTGTTTGTCAACGATTCAAACCTATCATTATTATATTTAGATAATTGTAATAGCTCATCCATTGCCGCCGCATGCTCCCCTAACTCCTTACAAGCTGTCTCATATTTGCAAGAAAGTTGTTCAAGTGAGGTCTGTAAATTAAGGATTTCTGTATGCAGGCTCCGTGTGTCACGCTCATATGTATTCCTATTATCATCTAAATTTTTTTTACATAAACAAATTTGTTTTATGAGGTCACTTCGCTCTTTGTGTAAATATTTATTTCTTGAAAATACATTATTCTTTTTTATAAGTTTCTTAGTACGCCTAATGATTCTATTTATTTTTGCATACTTCTTTAACCTATTCCTACTAAGGTCAAAGTTCTGTGCTGTTGTATTTACAGTGTTATCACAGGTGAGATCAACAGTCACAGTAGGTACCTGGTTTTTTGGTGAGATTTCAGACAGCATATCTGGAGCTTTGCAGACCAATTCATCGAATAATGAGACACGGGCTTGAGATCGGGATGCCGACTTAAGGTCGTCTATTTCACATTCTAAGTAATCTATTCTTTTATGTGCGTCCCGTAACTCACTCTCCAGTTCAGCACTGCGTCCCAGGGTTTCCTCAAACGCAGCACTGTCCCGGTCGAGTGTGTCTACCACTCGCTGAAGTTGGTCCCTCTGACTTAGTACCTCTAATAACTGACTATGCATGTTTGCCATCTCACCCTTTAGATATTTATTTTTGTCAAGAATGGTCACCATTTCCTTCTCACTGTCGTCTCTCTCAGACAGTAGCTGCTCACACATAGCCTTAGATGTTTTTAATTCTATTAAGGCCAGTTCGAGTTTTTCCTCTAGTTGACGAGAGGCGACAGCTGCGGCTCTTCTAGTTGTCATTTTTGTAATTTAGGTAAGTACTTACTCGTAAAGCTATATTATGAACAACAACCGCTGATACAGGTTAAGTTGATTAATCTGTGTTTTAAATTAGTTTTCACCAAAGATATATGGATAAATAAGCTTTAGTCTTTCTATGATCACTTTTTGATACCCACCAAGAAGATGTAGGTAGGTATTATCACGTCACTTGGTTCACAACAGTTCTTATCGCTATTTAACAAGTAAAATTATATATTTCGTTTATATACACAGTGATGAAATTGGTGTAAAGGCTTTTTGGATAGAAATTAACGTAAATAACACAAAATTAACAAAATAATTTAAACAGCTGATCAGTTTGAAACCTATCCGTGGGGTTGCCAGCAGAAGAAATACTATAGAAGAATAAAAATATTATTTCAGCAATTTTAATCATTATTTAGGTACATGGCAACATTAATGTTAGATATTACTCTTTTTAAATCTAGCAATACTTCCTTCTAATAACTGCGCTAATGGCTTGTTGTTCGTTTGTAAAAAATATTTAAAACGTAATAAACCTCAAATTCATACTGATCTTCATTTTGATTTCGCGTAAAATGGTCCTTTGTCCTTGATTATTAAAAATATATTTTTCATTTGTATGTTCAGTTTCATCTGAATAATGGTAACTGGTAACATCTATCCATTAGACGTTTATCCCCTTCCTTATCCTTACTTCTAGGGGGTTTACGTGGTACCAAAATTAGCGATGGAAGTGAGCTAAACGCCAAATTTTAAGATATTGAAAGTAAACAATAAAACGAAATCTTTACTTGGTTTGGCTGCTGCAGCCGTAAGCGCTCTAGAAATAAGGATAAAGGGATAATTGGATTATACAACAGGCAGGCCTCTCCTGTTTCCCATACCACTCCCACTAAAGTTCCTGTAATCCAGTATTCAGGCTTCAGGATGCAGCGCAATATAGCACGTTGGCAGGGCCAGGCCCAAACTATCAAGTCGACGCAGATGTGACTCACGAGCATTTGCTGCAGCAGGTATACATAAGCGATTATATGACATCAATATAGCATTCGCGGGACCCACTTCTGAAATCCCATCGATGAAACTAGAAATAAATACGCATCGCGATTTTATGGAGACTCTCACAAAACACCTGTATGAAAATGAAATTGTATAACGTACACTGACCTTTTATCTACTTCTAGTTTAGGGCTAAACTTTAGTAAGTTCATGCAAAGTTATTCTTTAAAGTCAGGTTAAATAGGCATCTTCTGGGAAAGCTCGTTCCATCGTAGACCTTATCTCGACATTAGTCCAGATTAAGGTCAAGAGCGATCCGATTCTAATTAAAAAAAAAAAAAAAAACTATAATCGATGAAATAAAAAAAAATGTGATATTGTCTGTATATTAATAATGAAAAGTATTAGTTGGTAGGATCTAGTGTGAATTAAATAGGTTTTTGTAAGCAATTGCTGATAAATAAATATTAAAAAAATTGTTTATTTTCAGACTATTTGGTCCTATAATGTTAGTGGCAATACAATTTTATTATGATTAAATTGAAAAAATTGCTGAGGAGACGACGGTCTTTTGACCGTCGAACCGTCAACGCCTTAATAGTTTATCTGATTTACTGTTTTTTTTTAATTTGATTTATTATTTGTCTTAATTAAAATATTTCGTAAATTACTTATTTAGTGTTAGTAATAAATACGCAGGCAAAAAAAAATAATAATAATATAATAAGTAAATAAATATTTCGAACACTTACACCAATCATCTAGTCCCAAACTAAGCAAAGCTTGTACTATGGATTAGCCATGGATCGATCAGTAGAACTCGGCGATCTGACCACGGGCAATGAAAGATTTCGTACATACTCGTAATAAACAAAAATGTCAAAGTAATGATAATAAAATAAAAAAATAAACACATCACTACATTGTTATGTTATACAATGTAACTAAATTTGTTACTATCGTTTACCTTAATTAGAATTATATAAATTACCTATGTTAAAAACGATTGAGGTTAGACTACTATTGCAATGTAGATTGATAAAGATCTTTCCCCGTTGACTGTAAGTATGTACGACAGAATTAAATTACAATTTATACATTTCATTATAATGAAACTGAAAGACTCGACTTCCTTCTTAGAGCCTAAAGAGTGTTTCACATGAAGTGGACCAAAGTAGCTGATTCGTAGTACTCACATTTTACGGGTTTTCTAAGCAATATCGAATCTTAATACATCGAAACTCATCTAACGTGTAATCGAACCCTCAACAGATCGATACGTCATTAGACAGAATGACAAATAATCGAAATCTAGATCGATGCGTCATTAGATCAAAAGTTTAATAAATCGAAATCGTGATTGATGTACGGTCTGAAACAGATAAATCTTTCAAGCCTAATATATAGTATAAATTTAGATATCTCAGGCAATCATGAATATTTCTCGACATTATTTTTAGTATACATATTATTGAACTCAGTAGTTGCTGTAACTATATAAAAAATAACGAAAAAAGGTTTATGACCCATTTTGTGCTACTGCCGCACACACTCACTTGTATTTCCTGTTTCTTTATTTTAATTTGGTTTTTTATCATTTATTATTAGCGTGTGTGTATGTGTGTGTGAATATGTGTGAACGCAATAAATACTTTATTTATTATCTGTTTCAGACTATACGTCACATCGCTATAGATATTGATAAATCGTTTTAATATTACTCGTAGCGACTCCTTTAATTACGTGAATCCTGTGGTAGTTGAGTGATGGTATCATGTAAAGCAAACGGATTGCTATTAGGGACATTTCTAGCATCTCCATTATTTTTTTTTGCTTCCCTAGTGCAACAAGGATTTCGATTGTTTGTCATTCGATCTAATGACACATCGATCTGTCGAGCTTTCGACTATTCGTCATTCGATTTACTGACGCATCGATCTGTTGAACGTTTGATTGTTCGTCACCTATCAAATGAATTTCGGTGTATTGCATTCGATATTGCATAAGAAACAGGCTATCGGTTTCGGAAAATAAAATAAATAACATTTGCGAACACATTGTAACACTTATTCTTATATGTAATATTATATGCCGGTTTTTTTGAGTCCCTGCTGTTATCTCTGAGTTCTACCCGCTAAAGCTTACGTGTGCATCAACCCTAATGATCGTGGCTATTACCTCAGCAATGGCCTCCTGATAATAAAACCTAAAGGGAAACCTCTGATGAATTTAGGGGATTTATATCTCTGATGATAGAACAAAAGCCTTTGTTTTCGCTAAATTCAAGCTAAATTAAAAATGTGAAAGGAATATAGACGAGTGTCTCAAGCAGCGAACATTTTACGCTCAAGCGGGCGTGAGATTACGGGTCATTGACCTTCGTGTCCAGAATTATATATGTGGCCTTGGCAGTTTGAACACATTTAGAAATGGTTGGAAGAGATACATCACTTAAATCATATAATATACGGGCACAATACTTACTAGTCAATCTCTGAATAGC
The DNA here is from genome assembly GCA_949316235.1 of Oegoconia quadripuncta. NCBI lineage: Eukaryota > Metazoa > Arthropoda > Insecta > Lepidoptera > Autostichidae > Oegoconia > Oegoconia quadripuncta. The sequence goes on along the minus strand of OX438756.1, from coordinate 18,480,951 downwards.
TTTTCACCCTTGACTTCGAAAAGGTTTTTCTTTAGTGGTAATTGCTAATAGTTGCCATTGCAGCCGGGGGGGGGGGGGGGGGGGGATACATTCTTACGTACCTATACCCAAACATGGACCCGCCTCAGTAGCTTAACGTAAACCCTATAAGATTTATAAGACAGTGGTCGAGGGTTCGATTCTCGGCGAGGTACATGTCTAGTACTCAGTTACCACCATCTTAACTATGTCTGGCGCCAAGATAGCGTTATTTGCGATAAGATAGCCAGTCTCTCAAATAATTTCCACTTTCGGCCTTATTTCATCACTTAACATCGTGATCATCACAAAAATAAATGAGCGGTTTATCTGCTCAGTGTTGTTTCTTCGGTAATTTTTATAATTCTTGCCTATTATTAAGACATCCTGTCATTGGCTAAGCTATTTTACTCATGTATATCTGTTCAAGTATGTTTGAAACTGCTGTTGGTTTTCTTGATCAAAAAAAATAAAAGTCATTGAAGTGAGGTGCATAAAACACATGAAAATTTACCCCCATTCCTTAAATATTTTGAGGTAAGTACTGTGCCTGAGGTTTTAAATATAGTAAAGGAAAAAAGGAAATTGTTGGGAGTAATTGAGAATAGAAGAGGGAAAATGCTAGGACACCTTATATGACACGATCAAAACCACAATAGAAGGAAAAATAGAGGGGAAAAGAAAACGAGGAAGACCGAGAATAAGCTACATGCAGCAGATGAAAGAGAAGTTGAACGTCGTGTCGTATCAGGAGGTCAAGAGGAAGGCGGAGAGCAGAGAGATATGGAAAAATCTCCACCGACAAGAGCTTAAATCAGATGATGATGACTGTGTCTGAACTATTGTAGATTACGAAAGCTCACCTAAAACCAAGGTTTACGGGTTCCTGTCACCTCGAAGGCCAGATGTTGCCACTTCATTGCCAACATACAAACATAAAATCACGCCTGCTTCCCGTAGGGGTAAGCAGAGACCGTAGACTTCCACTTGCTACGATCCTCGTTTGCTTCATTCACTCTGATAAGGTTGTTCATACTTTTTAGTTTAGGGTACACTTGACTTGGCCTTTCTTTAAGACGTATTGCCAAAAACAAAAACTTATCTGTGCTCTTGGTCTATTCATCTATCTACAGTCGAAATGATTTACACATATATTACTCCGTGACCCAGTAATCAAAGCGGGCCGATCGTCCGACATAAGCGCGGACGCAGCTCGACGTCAGACATGAAAATAACCGGAATATCGCATTCGTGCTTCGGCACGTGTTTTGAATCCAACTCCTACGCACCGCGACTACAATGAAATATTGCAAAAAACTAAAAGTTCTATTGTAGTATTTTCGCTTTGGATGTCGACCAAATTGAGTGATATTGATGTATTCAGTGGATATTTCGATATACTATTGAAGACAAGTCTTCATCCCGCTCATTCGTATGTGCGCTTGTATAAGTCTATTTTACTCATACCATTTCTCGCGCACGCAAGAGCATGGGTATTTCCTTTTTACTTCAGAGACTATTGATTTCCACTTGCAACGATCCTGACATACTACTTTTGCTTTTTACACTCTCATCAAATGCTTCATACACGTTCGTCAGTTAGTGGTTGACCGCACCTGACCTTTTGTGAGCGCTTTAGTCACTTGATTGACGTACGTCCTTCTTGGTCAACCTTTACCGACCCTTCCATACACGGTTTTGTTATATATTGCCTTCGTTAACCCCCTTCACTCATTCATACCTCTTTATATCTTACTCACTACGTCGTACACCTTTATTACAAAATTCTTTTTCTCCAACATGCATGGAAATATTGTCATTACTTTCGAAAAAAGAACACGCGAAGTATCTAATTTACGGACAGCGAAAAATAAATCCATTGCAGGAGCGTTTTTTGAATTTGGAACATTACAACGCTCCAGCAATGTTGTATGAAACGGCGTGCTGGGGTTATTATAATAAGAGTATATATACTTTTTGATTGGATCTCGATTATCATTCTTGGCATACCAAAATCTCTTTGCTTAGTACAAATTGCGTTCACGTGGCTGTATGCGTAAATGCGTTTGCCTTTCGGCACAGATGATAATCGGCGGCAAAGCTGAAAATTCGTCTTGATTTGTTATTTAAATATTTATTATTTCCCTGCATTCTTTTGAGAAAAGCACTATATATGCTCGGCCTTCAAACTCATACTCGACCTGCAATTGCCTATTTCCCGGCCTTTTCAATAATGTACTATAATCGTTCAACGTCACTCCACATATCCTACGCAGTGAATGCATTTCTACTGCGTTAATTCTGCTTTCATGCTTCTTTTGCCATACCCAACATTCGCTCCCATACATCAGCGTGGGCACCAACACACCATTGTGAATCGCTCCTCTCGCCTTGTTTGACAATGACTACTCACAATGGCACGCAAGGCCCCAATCACACAGTTTCCTGATTTCACTCTCCTTTCTTTTACTCGAAGAGAATGATTTTTATAAATGCAAAACACATTAAACATTAAATTCATCAAAGAGTCGTAATTCAAAAAAAATACGTTGTTCGTTTATTTGTACTTTCTTGCATCATCATCATACCAGCTACAGAACATCCTCTATGAATACAAACCAATAGGTTACCAGAGCGACCAGTTAGAAGCATCCAGCGACTTCCAGCGACTTTTATCAGGTCGTCCGTGAAGATAGCCGGTGCGTACTCTTTCACTTCTTTGTGCACGGGGCTCACGTCGTTCTACTCTTATTCTTAGCGAGTCGATGGCAAAAACATCAAATTCTTGATACGCATACAGCACTGCTGTTTCAGCTTACTAATTCGCTAGGTTATGTCGGTGTGTGGGGGGAGAGTGAACGGTGTCATTTAAACCGAAACAAATCAGAGAGCGAATCCTACATCGCGCTAACAAAGTTTTCTCAAGACAATGCATAAAGGCAAGACGCCACTAATAACTGTTGGACCGCGGTCCGCGGGTACTGCGAATAGCGCGGTGGAAGATCATCCTTTTCCTCAACACTTGTCATTATCCTACATCAGTGAGTTTCGTTCCTCGACGAATATTTTCATCACTAACAAATCGAATACAATATTCACGAGTAAAACACGTTGTAAAGATTCGACCAACTTCGATGACATATAGAAAATTAATTGTGTAAGAAGTCTAAGGCAACAAACAAAAAAATTATTCCATTCAACCTTTCTGAGTATTTCTGAAGTCAAAACAGATGGTGTTCACGTGTCTTCACTTCGTGTTTGTTTCTTTATACGCAATATTATTTGCTACTGAAAGAGTTACGTGAATTTCCAGGCGATATTTCGGTGCGTCATTTCGGGAGGGGTCGAGCGTGCCCGTAGTCCCGACAAGTACACCAGTCCGTTTACGTCAATGGCTTAATGATAACGCCTCGCTTAACTATAATTTCACCATGAAAGCAGAGAAATTGTGCTTTTCAAGACCGATAGGTCGCCAGAGCTCGACCATGCTCAATCGCGTGAATGTTTGTGTACAGTGGCGTGCTTAGGATTTCAGAATAGCGCAAGCCCGTATTATTTTTGTAGTTTTACATATTATACTAAGTTATCACGTCTTATTGCTCCATTTCCCTTCAATCTGCAAGGTCATAATTGTCATAACCAGGTAGGTATTTTAAATTTTTCGGTCGGCATAAATATGCGGCATCAACAGTAAAAATTTTTTTTAATGAGAACAGCCAACAGTCTCATGAATTTCTTTTACAGTGATCTATTAGTCTATCGATTAAATTTGCATACAATATTCCTGATCGAATTTTTCTAGTAAGGCAAGCTGGGCTTTTGGACCTATATGAAGGTACCGCCACTGCTTGTGTATGTCTATTCTGTTCATTCCACTTTTCGCGCATGCTGAGACATACTTCTGTATTTTGGTTTTAACTGTAACCAAAAACATATTGACAATGTAAAACACATCACTAGATCGTGTTATGGCACAGAGTTAATATAGTGTTAACTTAGTTATGGTTTCATTACTATACACAGGTTCGTGATACTATATATATATATTAGGTCCTTACCTATGAAATTGGCGTTTTGTATGAAGAATTTCATTAAGGTTGTTTTCTCCATGCAAACATTTTTGTAATTTTTTTGGGAACGGCAAATCCAAATTTACTTAAACTTTGTGTGTATCATCGGATAACATTAAGTTAAATATAGGCAGTGTTAATTTTTAAAAGTAACCGCTTTATAAAATTTTCTGCGAATCTAAGAAATAATATGGGCATCTCTTGAAAAGAGCTGTGTTCAAGTTTTTTTTATTATGTGATTTAGCTCAGACTTTAAAAAATATTTCATGTGAAACCTTGAAAATATATTCTATAGATAATCGCTATAGAATCGTAGGAGAAGTAAGAAAAAATCTCCAATTTCATAGGTAAACACCTAATATATACTATTTTAGTAAAGCCAGTCATATATACTTTCAGGTGTAAGTTGAAATGTTGTTCCATCGTGAAAATTTCAAGGAATCGCGTTTCCGAATCACGTGATCATTAGCATAAGTGTTGTATTTTATTGTGTAATAAATATAAAGTGTATACTTGTCGACAAAACGAGGCTGGCCCTAATAAACCATTGACGTCGAATCAATCCTAAAGTTCACCTAAAATATACGAAAATGGCTCTCCAATCGCCTAGTCCATCATCGTTTATATACAAAAAAATCACATTTATTTTCCAGATGCAGATCCCTCTAATTCATTACCCAGGATATAAACACAATATCAAACAACATGCTGGAGTTGTCTATGCTGGCGATGGTATCTGCTGTCGTAGTATTCACTCAGAATTTCCGGGATGTATCCGTACTAACCTCTGACCAACTTAATCCTTATTTAAAGAGATGACTGACTGAATAACTTTAAGGAGTGAAGGAGGTGAAAAAGGTATCAGGCTCAGAGCAAATACAAGACTGTGATCTCTGCCTACGGGACACAGGCGTGACCTTATGTTATCAGAGTGTATCTGTTAAAATTAGCAATATGACGAGGTACGACATAATGGATAGATAGATAGATAGGTGGTAGGGCATTTAGAATGTCCGCCTGGCTAGCTACCACCATCTTATCTAAATCGGCCGCCAATCAGCAATGTTAATAGCATTGTTGTGTTCCGGTTGTCAGAGATAAGATAGCCAGTCCCCCAAATGTGTTGGGGTTTCCGGGTCAGTACGCTTCCACCTTCGACCTCATCTTCACTTAACATCAGGTGTGATTGAGGTCAAGTACGAACCCGGCGTGCATAAAAAAAAAAAATAATAAGCATTCATTTGCATCCATGTACACACACAACAAATTATACATATGAAAAATACAACTAAAACAATACAACACAAGTACAGAAACAACAAATATTATGTGTGTGCCGCAGTATACAAAAAGGCTACAGCTCAGTGTATGAATTTGCCCGAGGCGGGCAAAACACTGGTATTCTGCTGAAACCTGAGGGTTGGTCGTGGGACAAATGTAATTTTGAAATGTGTATGGTGTTATCAAATTAAAACTAACGTTATTGGTAAGTTAATATTGTGAAAGATTGTTCCCGTAACATATTGGATTCAATTAATAAAATATACCTAATTAAGTTATTGAACCAAATTTATTATTATTATAGAATAAATTGATAATTAATGAAAAATTAAGAAATTATTGCAATTTTCGATTTTATATTCTAATGGGAATCTATAATGGGAATCAGGACGAGACTCGATTGGACATCATGAGAAGAGAGGAAGAAGGAAAAATTCATGTGAATGTCCTGGAGATTGAGACACATATTTGAAGAATAGATAGATTATTCGATCATCAGCGGTAATCTGTAATAGTACCATAATACCAACGACATATTCGACGTTATCTATACGGGCGGTGATGGAGATGTTTTTGTACGATTGTAGAACGCAATTATACAGAAAATTATGTGATAATATAGCTACAGATGGATAGATGTTTACATTTCATAATTATAAGAAAACAAGTGTGTAGATTATAGCATATTTCTTCCTCCTTTCTATTTTTAGTTTGAGTTAATGATATGTAGAATTTGAGGTATGAGCTCCTATAATTTACATCATGTAGACCTCCATGTCTCAAAGAAATTCTTTGAAAAAACAGAGGAATGTAATGTAGGTATTGAACCTACGGCAAAAGCGCTTATTATACTAACCTAATTGCTATTAATACATTGCTAGTAGAAGTAAGAATATTTGTATTAACAGAACCAAGCCTCCCCACAATGTATCAAATCAAAACAAAAAATATTTATTCCGTAGGGTAAAAATTATCACTTGAAAACGTCACATTTTTTATCTTATTATTAAAGTTTTTGACATTATTGCTCATTCACAAAGCTTCCCCAGAGAAGAACAAGCAAGAATCTTTTAAATAAGTTTAGGTTACAATTATATGTATAATTAGACTGAATATCGCCGAGCGGTCTATGTCCATGCTTGCTTATCATCCAGATAGTCAGATTTTTTTTAAGTTTCTCATGGTAACAGAAAGAATGCAATATATTATTTTAAATCCGATATTTTGAAAATGTTTTGTAAATACAAACTTTTAAAGTTTGTATGGAATGCCGTGTGAGATAAACATGAAATGATCATTTTCTCAAACATGCATGGAAATATTGTCATTACTGTCGAAAGAAGAACACGCGAAGTATCTAATTTACGGACAGCGAAAAATAAATCCATTGCAGGAGCGTTTTTTGAATTTGGAATATTACAACGCTCCAGCAATGTTGTATGAAACGGCGTGCTGGGGTTATTATATACCTACTCTTTGATTGGATCTCTTTTATCATTCTTGGCATACCAAAATCTCTTTGCTTAGCACAAATTGCGTTCACGTGGCTGTATGCGTAAATGCGTTTGCCTTTCGGCACAGATGATAAATAGAAAATCGGCGGCAAAGCTGAAAATTCGTCTTGATTTGTTATTTAAATATTTATTATTTCCCTGCATTCTTTTGAGAAAAGCACTATATATGCCTCGGCGGAATTGGCAATTGCCTGTCTCGTATTAGTGAAGTCCTCGCCTACGGCTCGGCCTTCAAACTCATACTCGACCTGCAATTGCCTATTTCCCGGCCTTTGCAATAATGTAGTATTTATTGTCCATCTGACCATCCATGTGTCGAAATTTGAAATTGCATGGCGTCTCGTTACAGGTTTACAACTCGCCAACCTGTGGTTATATTTTATAACAATAGTCATATTTGACGACCTGTTTGGTGTAGTGGTTAAAAATTCTGACTGACATACCAAAAGGTCACGGGTTCGAATCCCGCTAGGGGCATATGTTTGTATGATGAATACAGACATGTGTTCCCGAGTTATGGATGTTTTTCATTTATTTATGTATTTATTTCCAAAAAAAATGTATTTGTGTAGTTTATCAACCATCTGGTATCCATAATACAAGAATAGTTGCTTAGTGTGGCACTAGATGGCGCTGTGTGTATGTGCAAAGATATTTATTTATTTATATTTATATATTCACTATTTATTTTTTATTTTTATATGAGAGGGCGGCAAACGAGCATGCGGGTCACCTGATGGAAAGCAATCACCGCCGCCCATGGGCACCCGCAACACCAAAAGGGTCACAGATGCGTTGCCGGCCTTTGAGGAAGGTGTCCACCCCAGAATAAGTAGGGCAGCCTGAGCGATGAGGGACTCTCCAGCAGTGCTGGTACCCTCCTGGGGTACTAACTCTTTAAATACCGCTACCATTCTGGAGAGAGACTGGAAGGTGGGCCTCCGGTGCCCTCGCTCACCGGACGAAGCGCAGTGGCAAAATGCCACTACTCTTAAGGAGTCAAAAGTCAGAAGAATCCTATAAAACCATTCCCTGATAATTTTCAAATAACAGAAATTTTCAAGCAATCCTTTCGTATTGAACTCAATTATGATGTGTCAACGGTATTGATAATGGAAGATCGATTCGCGATTATCAGACCGAGCCCCCACCTTCCATTAACGAAATGTCATTTAAACTTTGACGTCTGACCTATATTTTGGTGCGTCGGCGTCGTTTATCATGGGAATGAAATTCGTTTATTGTGTTCTCAAAACAATCACGGCACGGTGTGAAATACCTTCTTGACACCTTCCCGGTGCCTGAGATCGAGCGACTGTCAAGTCGAACCTTTGAATAAATTCATTGCTTTATTTCCTTCCTACTACTAGCATAACGCCCGCGGCTTCGCTTGCGTAGAATAACTTTACCACTTTAACATACCGCGGGACCTACTTTGTCGGGATAAAAATATCCTATGTTTTAATCCAGGGTATGTTCTACTCATATACTAAATTTCATTCAAATCCATAATCATAATCATAATTCATTTATTTGCCTAATCATAGGTAGGTACAGAGAAAAGATGTAAACTATTATAAACAATGAACAACCATGATTTGCCTTTATGGCGTGCAATAATTATTAAAATTTAGAAAATTTTGATTAAATTAAATAATGAAATTAAAAAACAAATTAAATATAAAAGTCAAAAGTAAAAAAAAAAATTAAAAAATTCAGACTTCTTTCGGTCATAAATACTACACACATTCAAAAACAAATATAATAATAATATGTATATTGCATCGTCCAAATAAACCTTAATTTGCCAAATCAAATATAAAAAATGTCAATTCAAATTAAATGTTAAATAGAATATAAATGTCAAATTAAATTAATGTCAAAAATAGGATATTGGATTGAATTCGATAAAATTAAAAATATGAACAAATTAAAGGTTTACGTCAGGTCATTGCAATGTCCTTATCATCTAAATAATCTTCTAATTTGTAATACGTCTTATTCACCAAAAAAGCATACAACACTCGTTTAAATTTAAGCATACAACACTCGGTTAAATTTAAGCATACAACACTCGTTTAAATTTAAGCATACAACACTCGTTTAAATTTAAGCATACAACACTCGTTTAAATTTAAACATACAACACTCGTTTAAATTTAAGCATACAACACTCGTTTAAATTTAAACATACAACACTCGTTTAAATTTAAGCATACAACACTCGTTTAAATTTAAACATACAACACTCGTTTAAATTTAAACATACAACACTCGTTTAAATTTAAGCATACATACATCCGTTTAGCTGTAATTGAGCAACAAACAAACATACAAACTTTCGCATTTTATAATATTCGTTAAGTTTTTTTTTTATGCATAACGGATTGGTACTTGACCTCAATCACACCTAATGTTAAGTGAAGATGAGGTCGAAGGTGGAAGCGTACTGACCCGGATACCCCAACACGTTTGGGGGACTGGGCTATCTTATCTCTGACAACCGGAACACAACAATGCTATTAACATTGCTGCTTGGCGGCAGATTTAGATAAGAGGGTGGTAGCTAGCCAGGCGGACATTTAAAATATTACCCTACCACCAACCAAACCGAGTACTTAAACTTGTACCCCGCTGGGGATCGAACCCGCGATCTCCGAATCGTAAACCCAAACAAACATCCCAACTTTCACATTTATAATTTTATTTAGATTAGATTAGACTAGTTAAATTGCTCCTATATGACATGTAAACACATCTTGCAGATTACTCCATTTAAGTATAACTATGTGTCCGTGCGTCATTTGGAGGCTCACCAGTGTTGTAGTGAACGGCTACAACCCATGCTGAGTTGGAGACCTTTTGGACTCCACCTTGCGATACCGACAATTAGATAGCAAACACCATGTTTACCAGATTGCTTCTATCATGAGACGAGTTCAACATATCAATCAATCAATCAATCAAAATATTTTAATTCATAGGATAAAATTATCACTTGAAAACGTCACTATTAATGTTAATATTACATTATAGTTTAAAATTAAATTTACTGCTCATTCACAAAGCTGACTCCCCAGAGAAGAACGAGCAAGAAACTCTAGGGTTGCTCTTTTAAACAGATTATAGGTTGCGATTTGATAATTATATGAATAATAAAACAGCTATGTCCATGCTTGCTTATCATTCAAATAGTCAGTGATTTTATAATAGCCTTTTGTTAATAATTTCTGTTTTATGATTGCTTTAAATTTATTTAAAGGCATATTTTGAATGTCTACTGGAACCTTATTATAAAAGCGTATACATTGCCCTTTGAAGGATTTAGAAGGATATTTTTTTCTTTTTTCTTTCACATGAGTTTTCTTGGCCAAAGTACAGTTGGACCTCTGCCATTCTAACCGTTTCCGTATCTAATCTAACTTCAGGCCCAAACATTTGGATGTTTATTAGTTTGATCACGGCGAAACTGCTGAACGGATTAGGATGAAATTTGGTACATATGTAGAATATGCCCCAATTTAATACATAGGCAGCTATAACCTTCCATCACGACACCTTCAACACCCAGCGCCCAGCATTTAAATTCAATCTTCTCACCCTACGCTCAGTCACCAACATTCTTTTAGGTGTCCATATTTCCTTTTTGCTGTTCTTTGCATATAAGTCTTTTCTTGATATTTATATATTTATTCAATCCACTTCCTTTTCTTCGAATATTCTTCTTCTAGATTTAGATAGATTGTTCGCGCGAGTATAACTTCAACGCCACATTTTTTATATTTTATATTACAGTTCAAAAAAAAAATTCTTTGTTTTCACAAAAAACCACACATTATTATTCTGCTTTCCAATGCACAGCACTGCCCAAAGGCAGCACTGGCAGGGTCGCCATGCGGTGTGGGGACTTGGAGTTACAGAAATGTAAACACAAGTTGTCTTGACGATGGTAGTTTATTGTCTAATTAACTTACTAACTAAAAGATGGGTATAGACTACCTTACGTATGTTCGGGGAAAGGTGGTACACACACTACATATTATTTATATAAAGTGAGTAGCTCCCGCGGGATAAACAAATTAAATACATCCGCGATAAAGTTACTCCACGAAGGCGAAGCAGGCGGAAAGGTAGTCTTAATATATTTTCCAGAGGGAATATTTAGTAAAGCTCGCAAGTCTTCTTATAACACCCCTTTCAAAACAAAATTACGATCCCTACATGATCGCTTTAAACTTCCTTTACTAAAGTGCTTTATAATGAAACTCTCCAAAAAATTCTACCTGCACACCTATCCTTGTCACTTCAATAACTTGGTTTCTACAATTGGTATATTGACGACCGAATGGTGTAGTGGATAGTGACCCTGTCAGCAAAACCAACGGTTGCGGGTTCGAATCCCGCGACGGGTAAATGATTGTGTGATGAATATGAACATTTATTCCTGAGTCATGGATGTTTATATAAATATTTATGTATGTTTATCCGTTATCTAGTATCCATAGTACAAGCTTTGCTTAGTTTGGGACTAAATGATTGGTGTAAGTGTCCAAAATATTTATTTATTATTATTATTATTATTATCCCAGTTGCAGACTTGGCATACATCTTTTTTATGCACAACGGGTTCGTACTTGACCTCAAAAACACCTGATGTTAAGTGAAGATGAGGTCGAAGGTGGAAGCGTACTGACCCGGAAACCCCAACACATTTGGGGGACTGGCTATCTTATCTCTGACAACCGGAACACAACAATGCTATTAACATTGCTGCTTGGCGGCAGATTTAGATAAGATGGTGGTAGCTAGCCAGGCGGATATTTTAAAATGCCCTACCACCAATCAAACCGAGTACTTAAACATGTACCCCGCTGGGGATCGAACCCGCGACCTCCGAATGGTAAATCCAATGTTGTTTACATTGAGATGAGAATGTTGAGATGGAGGACAAAGATGGATAGATTGTGAGTTTTAAAAGTGGAACCCGTGACAGAAAAGTTGAGAGGAAATCGTATGGTTTGTTGTGGCCATGAGGAGGGATGAAACGCATGTTACTAAGAGAGTGATATGGATCTCGATGATTGGAAAGGAATAGGAAGACCACGGAAAAGATGAATGGATTGTGTAAGATGTGATATGAACAAAAAGGCGTGAATGATGAGGTAACGCCTAATAGAGGAGATTGGAAGAAAAGCCTTACTGCGCCGACACCAAATCAATTCGGAATAAGACAAGAAGATGATGGTTCAATTGTTTTTACGTGCCTAAGTCCTACGTACTATGTGCCCCCTACTGCCACTACATTACAAATCCGTTCTTTCTTATGAGACCAACACGTTTCAGAGCTTCACAACAAATGGCGTATATTTATTATCCCAAATTAATAAAACTCAATTTTAATTATTTCTGATAATTGATTCCCAACCCATTTGTAAAGGTCTGGCAATTACGTCAGCGCTCGCCGCAATATTATACAAGTAGGTTCGGAGCAAACAACAATGATGGACATTTAAATGATTTATTGGACAATATAATAAAAAAAATATTGAGCAGCCATTTTATTGTGCAAAATAATCGTTAAAGTGGAATTACAATATTATACTGTGGTATAACTACCATCTCAGGGGTCGTTAAAGGTGAGTAAACGATCGTGGGTATCATAGCGTAGACCAGGGATGGGCTGCAGAGTGGTGCAGAACTCCCGAAAGATCTGCCTGCCTGCCTATTCACCAACGCGCCTGCCCAGCGTGGCGATTAGACATAGACATAGTAACTTTTAATTCAGTGCCACAATACATTGTACAGAACCATAAATATAAAAATAATTGAACCATAAATATAATTGTACAGAACCATAAAAAAAAAAATATTATACAAGAAGAAATCTTAAAATAATGCACAATATAATTGTAGCAGTGAAAGGGCTTGCTGGTTCAGCTAACGCTGCAAACGCTGAACGCGCTTACAACACTGATAATTCTGCCAGTGTCTCAAATGGAAAGTGACGTTCAGCTTAAAACAGAACTTTGGAAGTAAATAAATAATTAGTGGGATTGTAGCAGTATTGGTCATTTGTTACATAATATGTACTAATATGTATTTCGTTTGAAAAGCGTGCTGGGTTGAGTTAGTTATTAATATTATGTTGGTGATACATGTGTTTTTAATATTAGTATAAGCAGTATTTTAGGCTAGTTTATCAGACGGGACGTATTAGGGCAAATTCTGCCAGCAATACAAGTCGCACCATGGTAGAAGCTTTGGCCCAACATTGGGTTGCTTTGTTTTGTTGATGATACATAACACTTTTAACCCCCGACGAAAAACGGTTTAAGTGTTTGGCGGCGTTGAAGTTTGTGTGTGTCGTGTGCGACTTTTTTTACCCGACTGCCTAAGGAAGTAATGATTTTCGAGTGTAGGTATGATGTATGTACGTAGATTTCTACGATACCTCCTGTACCCTAAAGGGCTTGACCGATTTCGAAGCGCATGGTGTTGTTAGATTGCAAAATACCAATTTGTTGACAAAATATGCTGTCGGGTTTTTTGGTTTTTAAACCCAATATTGTTATTATATTAAAGACTAAACGAGGGGACAGATTCTTAGCCATGTTTGATGAAAATCGGTTTAGCCGTTTTAAAGATATGTAACATAGTTATCTACTTTACTTTAGAATATACAAGTACTATATAATACAAAATGCATAATCTAGAGTTATGGCCCGTACAGCAGACGTCACATTGTATCTATACAGTACTTGTATATTCTAATACACAAGTACATGTGTCCCCACAGTATATCTACTATTTGAACTTACCACTTTACACACACACACACACACACACACACACACACACACGCACGCACGCACGCACACACACACACACACACACACACACACACACACACACACACTCACACACACTCACACACGTGCTCTCTCTCACACACACACACACACACACACACACACACACACACACACACACCCTCACACACACTCACACACACTCACACACACACACACACACTCACACACACACACACACACACACACACACACACACACACACACACACACACACACACAAACACACACACACACACGTCGTTTTTCAGCATGCGATAAAAATCGTTATACTACCCTACAAACCTCCAAAAATAAACAATTCAGTCGGAAATTTCCATTTACATATCCCCACGAGACTTACAAATCTGACACGGCGTCTGCGACAGAATAATAGCCCAAGAATAGGCAATAAAGAATACCTTTTTTCCTGTAATTCTAATAATGGAGGGGCTCCATTACGGGAGGCTTCCATTATACCGGAACACCCTTAAAGCGCACCAAGGCTGTGCGGATTGAAAACTCGTTTCAAATACATAAATAATTCTCTCAGATTTTACAGCCACAATTTTATGCGTTCTAAATTCTATTTTTGTATCCTAGGGATAATGTTTGACGTTGAACCGCATTCTATATGAAATATTTTTATGATAAAGGCCGAAAATATAAAGTTACGCGTTTATGGGTACAGTCCGTGGCACTACAGTAGTGAGGCTGGACGCGTGACGCTACCGGAAATTTGAATGCAGAGAGACCGTATCATATTATTATATATATTTCTTTTTTATTAATCTGTTTTTTTTGTGCGAATTACTTTATGGCATTTATTGTAAAATATTCATAATTTTCTCTCCATTAGTATTTTCATTTTATCTTTGTAAGGTAATTGCAATTGGCAATTAGCATTATTTCTCACGCATGCACGTTTCCTCACGATGGTTTCCTTCACTGCATTTAAGTAATTAAATGCAAAAACTAAATAGTACATGGCCTACCGTGCTATCTTAGCCGATTTTATGGGATACATTTTTTAATTACTTACTGCAATTACTGAGTTGAACAATATACTAAAATTGTGAAATATTCATGATTTTTTTGGGAAATCTTGTATTATGTGTACTCATGTCGGGCTGTAAAAGATTTATCTGTTACAGACTGGACACAACTAATTGGTGAAAAAGCAGAAAAAATTATTCACTACAATTGACACCATACTTTAATTAACTCAAAGTTTTTATAAATATCATATAAACAAACAGTCATTTTTGTCCCGCCATTCGATTTGTAGCTCAGACTCTGGATAGTCGGTTGTAATCTGCCTAAAGCAACCTTAAACTCAATGTAAACAACAATGGGTTTACGATTCGGAGGTCGCGGGTTCGATCCCCAGCGGGGTACATGTTTAAGTACTCGGTTTGGTTGGTGGTAGGGCATTTTAAATGTCCGCCTGGCTAGCTACCACCATCTTATCTAAATCTGCCGCCAAGCAGCAATGTTAATAGCATTGTTGTGTTCCGGTTGTCAGAGATAAGATAGCCAGTCCCCCAAATGTGTTGGGGTTTCCGAGTCAGTACGCTTCCACCTTCGACTTCATCTTCACCTAACATCAGGTGTGATTAGGTCAAGTACGAACCCGTCGCGCAATAAAAAAAAAAACTGTCGGCCATAGTAGTTACTCGCTATAGTTACAGCGCCAAGTTCTAAAGCATACGTGAGCCCAATATGAAACAGTGTAATATCCCTCGGAGCCTTTCAGTTTTATAGATGCTTAAATATAAAAACTGTTGCGTGTGGAAGGGTCGGTAGAAGGAAAATGGTGCGTTAATGTCACAGCTCGCTCCTGCGCCCTGCATATCAGAAGGTCGATGTTTCCGGCCACTGAACAATAACAGACGACGCCACGACTACATTTGGTAAAGTAGGAAACGCTGTTAGTCACTTTACTATTTATTTAATTATTTTAAGAACACAAACAGTCAAAGCATAATACAAGAAACATTATTTTATTTTTATTAGGAGCCCATACTGTCCCACTGCTGGGCAAAGGCCTCCCTCCTCTCTCTCCACGGCTCTCTATCCCAGGCCGCCTCCGACCAGTTGGTTAGGAACTTATCCAACTCATCCCTCCATCTCCTTTTCGGTCTGCCGCGACGCCTTCTTTCTAATGGTGGGCTCCAGGTGGTGGCGATTTTGGCCCACATATCGTCTGGCATGCGACAAACATGGCCCGCCCAGTCCCACTTCAGCTTGGCGGCCGTTGTGGCTATGTCAGCAACAAGGGTTTTAGAGCGAAGTGTAGTGTTTCGGACGCGATCGGTCAGTTTAACATTTAGTACACTGCGCTCCATGGCTCGTTGGCAAACCTTGAGGCTGGACCTTTGGGCTTCTGTCAAAGACCAAGTCTGAGCGCCATATGGCGAGAGAGTTGAATATGTCCATGAGTACATTTACCTGGGTCAAATAGTCTCCTTTCAGGCACGACAAGATAAAGAAATAGCGAGCCGCATTGAAAATGCCTGGAGGAGCTTTTGGTCCATGAAGGAACACATGAAGGGCGACCTTCCACTGTCACTAAAGCGCAAACTCATGGACGTGTGCATTCTCCCGATCCTCACAAGAAACATATTGGTAAAATAATAATTCTTTGACAAACAGTGTTCACAGATAAAATTTTTCAGTAAACATATTCATTTAACAACAGACAAATACATCGACATGCCCAAAAAAAAAATATTTTTATGTACCTATATGTGCAATGGATCCCAAAAGCGCACGAACAACCACAGCCCCGGATTCTTTGTTTTTTTTTAATCATTTTTTAGTTTTTTATGTAAATTATATTTTATTCTTGTGCAGTAAATCAACTACTTATAGTACGATGAATTTTTCAATGCCAAATTATTTATGTTAAGATAGCCAGTTCTCCAAATATGTTGAGGTTTCCGGATGAGTACGCTTCCATCTTCGACCTCATCTTCACTTAACATCAGGTGTGATTGAGGTCAAATACCAATCCGTTGTGAATAAAAAAAGATGTAATTTTTAATGTAAATTGATATGGGAAAGGAGTCTCGGGCCCGATTTTGATGAAAAGTAAAACTGCATCATTGGATTTTTGACAAATATTCCTAGCCAGGATTCGGACTCGTTGATTTTGAAAAGAAAAAACACTTGCTGTATTATTGCTGTCTACGTCTTCGAAATAGTAACCTGTAAATAACGTTGCTGGTTGTACAATGATCCACATCATTTTCTAAAACTAGATTAAGTGTATAAATTGTGCAGCTGTTTGTTGTCCTTAATAAAATAAAATTACACCATTCGATAGTGTAGCTAATAAGGAACGAATTCTCTGAAGTAATGATATACGCAAACTTAAGGACAGTTCTAATTTCAAATTTTTATTATATCTTCGCGGTTAAAGGCGGTAAAAGAAAATTAGAATTGGCGCCCTTTACGCTTTCCCGAGCTTTTGAATAGTGAGGTTTCAATCATTTTGAACAATTTATCAGTTTTATTAGATCTGTAATGCAAGAAAAATAAAAAGTAATTTGTTAAAAATGAGCTCTCTCCTTAAGTTTTCGTATGTCAGTACTTACCATGAATTGAGTGAGTAATAAATTACACCTTTCTAGTGTACTAAGAGATTCGAGTTGAGCCTCGGACAGATTTTATAATAAGCTTTGTTAATAAGTTTCTGTTTTATAGTATCTTTAAATTTATTGAGAGGAAGATTTTGTATATCAACTGGAACCTTATTGAAAAAGCGTATACATAACCCTTTGAATGAATTACTGACTTTACTAATGTACTTGACGCTAATTAAGTTTTAAAAATAAACCGCTAAATAAGTCCTGATACTAACATTGCAAGCAAAATAAAAGCTTGTAAAATTAGTAACAGACGGACTACATCTTACTCCAAACGCATAATTATACAGTCTCCGTTCCGTCAAGGGTTTGGTAAGTAATCCTCTGATCTGCACAATAGGACCCCCTGTGTATATATACATGTTAAGTAAAGCCCCGTTACGTGGTCACAGATGGATTTTTAACATTATTATGACGGAGCCACAAGACGGACCATACTAATTTAATCACCACCGGCCTTTGACGGACGCCCTTATACCCATGACGAGAAATAACGAGACTATAGTGAGTTACTAGAAGAAGACGGATGAAAGGAAATTGCAAGCAGCACAGATGAGAATGATGCGACGGATGAGTGGAGTGACGTGGATGGATAAAATAAGGATTGAGTAGGCATGTAAGAGGGAGTTTAAAAGTGGCACCCGTGACAGGAAAGTTGAAAGGAAATCGTTTGGCTTGGTATGGACATGTTATGAGGAGGGATCTAAGAGATTGATGAATATGGATGTCGATGGTTGACAAAGAAGAGGAAGACCACGGAGAAGATACATGGATAGTGTGGATATGAACGAAAAGGGCATGAATTTTGAGGTAACGACTGTTCACCTAGAAGCTCCTAGAACCTCGCCTGAGGCTGTCGGCACAAATATGTAGAGACTGGCACCATCTATCGGCGAACCCGTGAACCCACCACTAATCGATTTATTCACTTCAATAGCTACAAGTGTACCTTCCTCACGAGTTCCAGGACAATCCGATAGATGGCGCAAATCTAAATGTAATATACTGGCGCGCGGCCAGTTTTACTTTCTCTTCCAATCGGTGCAGTATTCCAACAATAAACCCTCGATCAGACCACAGCTGCCGTTTATCTTCTAACAACGGCTGATTCTGACCTCAAATAAATTGGTACTAGGGCAAGAAGTTGAGGAATGAGTTGCTATGCGCATGTATTCGAGATTGTCACAATATTTATCTGCCCAGTCTTGTTGCTATTTGCACCTTTTATAACCTCAGACGCACTTGGCCGTTGTCTATTTGATTTTTTTAGAGATTAAGTTTCTTAAAATAAGACGGAACCTCTTAAAATGTTTAAGCCCAGTACCCAGAAAACTAAGCCATGCCTCTAACCGTCCCCTTTCCGCATCCCTTCCTACGCGTGACGAATACATGATTTGATGTGGCATCCTATTTGAGTGAGGATATAACCGTCTCCTTGGCTTAGTTTCTACAACGTCGGTTTAAGATTACGAAGTTCCCGGGTTTATGGATCGATTTTAAAGTCAAATTCAAAGTCAAAGCACATTTATTGTCAATCACAGGTAGCATTTGGTCTTACAAAATCCTTAGAGCGCTATGATGTTCCGCCGTAAAGGCATACTATTTTTTTTTTTAGCTGGCAACCCAGCGACTAGGTTGTAAACATAAGAGCTCTCATTATTTTAATTTATTTTTAATACGTTATCATCGTAATTGTGAACAAAATTCAGTTTCATAACGATTAAAGGTGTTTTTATAGATAAATTATATGCTTTCTACGTGTAACTAGGTGTTAATTAGTGCGAAATTGACCGTTGTGAGAATTCAAATATAAAGTGTAATTCGAAACAAAACTGTGTAATCTATATTACTTAAAGGGTTTAAAGTGCACTATTTACATAAAACAACCCAAAATATTCACGTTATCACAGTTGGTTGATATTTTATTGTAAGGTAGGTGTGCTAGCCATAACTCCTCACACGACTAACCGCTATTTCGCATAGCTCATAATTTACATCTCGTTGATTGACGATCTTATCAACGTTTACGTATTACTTTTACGTTTAAAATGCCTACTACTCGTGGTACTGCAACCCGTCAGCTGGAGGACAAACTGCAATTGACGTTGCAAGAACTGCGAGATTCCAAGGCTTTGTGTGAGAGGTTATTGCAAGAACACAACGAAAATGAGAAGGAAGCACTTACGATAATTAATAAAAATAAGGCTCTTAAGGATGAGATGTCGGAACTGCATATCCAATTAATGGATACTGAAGACCAGCGCAACCGGCTCCAGCGTATAGTGAATGAGTTTGACCGGGACAGGGAAGAGTTTGAACTTTCACTTAAACGCATCACTGAACTGGAATCAGAATTACGCGACGCGCACTTACAAATTAATTTATTACAATTCGAAATAGATTCTATCAAGTCATCGCGAACTCAGTCATTATACAATGAGTTGATGGGAAGTACCAGCGGCGCGTCCGACACCTCGTCCGATAAATCACAAACTAAACCGGTTCTTAATCATTCGGGAATCATAGATCTAACTGTAAACGACACAATGAGCCCTCGATCCATAAATGTAACCTTGAGCAGAAACAAGTTGAAAAAATATGCTAAAACCAAAAAAATTATCAAAACCACTCAACGATCACTTAAGAAAAATAATGTAAATACTTTATATGCCAATTTAAAGAGAGACAATTGTAAATTAGTGCAGGACCTACAAACCTGTCAATTAAATCTAGATAATTCAAGGTTAGGTTTTGAACGTGACACACGGAACCTTCGGTCCGAAATTGATAGGCTAACCGAGTCGTTAAGGCTTATCAATGATAAATACCAAACCTCGCAAAAAGAATTGCGGGAGTGCGAACTGGCCTTCGATGAGTTGGTGGAGTTAGGTAATTATAATAATGATAGATTTAATTCTTTGATAAATAATCACCTTTGTGATTCTGACGCGACTTCGCCCGGCTCGACCCGGCCTGCGAGTATTTCCCCAAGCCAGGCGGTGGAACCGTGTGTCACAGTCGCTTCGGTATGTAAAAGTGCCTCCCTCTCGAACATACGTATCTATTGTGATGAGATTGGTAAACAACTCGGTTTACAACTTAGTCGTCGTATGGGCCCAGCGATTATTAATCATTGTATGCCTGGGGCTTCATACTGTGACATTTTAAAATGTATATTAGCTTCCGAATACCCCAGGAATACTACATTAATAATATGTGTAGGCAGGAGGGGAAATACTAATAAAAGACAAATTATAAATTATTTTGGTCAATTGAATGACCTAAAAAATGTAAATAAAATTGTACTTTTTGCCTTTCCCTTCAGTCATAGTTCGGACTATGAAAACAATATCAGACACCAATTAAATTTGACGTTACATACTTTAACGTGTAGATTTTCTAAATTTCACATGATAGACACTAATAGTATAATTAGTTCAAAGTTTCATCAGACTAGAGATATGTATTATCTCAATAGATATAGCAAACATAGCATTTGCAACATTTTATATTATTATTTGTATAACTCAGCCAACAATACGTTGGCTAAAGAAAAACCTGTTTCTATTGAACAGGCAAAATCAGCTCCTATTGAGCAGACAACTTGTAATATTAACGTATTGGAATATGTTTCCAATAATTTAAATTAGATAATAAGACAACAGAGACCTCCTCTGGCCAAGTTAAGGTTACAAGTAATAATATTTTAATTGGAAATAATATGTCAAATAATTTAAAAAGTACCAATAAAAATAAAAATTCACGCGAAAAAAATATCTGTAAAATAAACCTGGTGCACCAAAATATTCAGGGCGGCATGTATAACAAAGAGTTTGAACTTGAACTGTTTTTGATCTCCAACGAAATTGATATACTATGTATCACTGAGCACTGGATTACGTCAGAACAGTTCATGTTTAGTTTCAAAAATCACCAGGTTGGTAGTTCATTTAACAGACAAACAGCGAATCATGGGGGTTCTTTGATAATTGTTCGTAACAATTTAAAATACAAAGAACGTACCGACATCGTCAATTTGTCTGTTGAAAAAACTATCGAACTCGCTTGTGTAGAATTGGAGCAGCTTGTTGTAGTAAGCGTATACAGACGTGGGAAGTCATTATTTACTACTTTTGAAAAAGTTATGGATGAAGTTTTAAATAAAATCTGTAATAATAATAAATGTGTCATTGTCTGTGGCGACTTTAATATAGATCTCTTAGATAGTTCATCTCCATTTAGTAATTTGTTATTATCGTTATTCAATTGTCATAACCTCAAAAACTTATTTCTAGAGCCTACTAGAATTACTTCTTCGACAGCAACTTGTATCGACAATATATTCACAAATGTTGAACCAACTTACAAGAACATAATTAATAAATTAAAATCGGATCATAGTGGTCAGTTGGCTACTTTTGCATTTAATGGAAAATATAACACAAGACTTATAATATGTAATCCTATAAATGAAGGTCGGCTAAAAACCTTTAGTAATAATGTTAAAGTTAAATTACCCACCTTATCCTACTGTAAGGATCCGAATAAACTATATAATACTTTATTTAATTTAACGAAGAATGAATTCGACTCTGTTTTTAAAACAAAATTAATAAAAATTAATGATGGCTTGAAGTTTAGTGACTGGGCCACAGTGGGCATACATCGAAGTAGAGAAAAACTTTACGAGCTATATGAAGAAAAAACAATAAATCAGAATGAGCTTTTTGTAAACTATGTCAGGAACTACTCAAAGCTATTTAAGCAAGTATGTACGATAGCCAAATCTATGTTCGTTCGTAACAAGATTATAAGTAGCTCAAACCTGATTAAGACGACCTGGCAAGTAATCAACTCTGAAACTGGGAAAGTCAAAACTCGTAGTTTCGATTACCAAATTAACGTAGAAGGTCAAACATTAACTAATGCTCCTGAAATCGCGGACGCGTTTGAAAGTTTTTTCACTAACATTCCAGTATCGATAACTAGGTCTCTTAATTCTTCCCCCACTCTCGCTGAATTATTACTAAAACAAAATGTAACCGAATGTACCGATGTATTTAAATTTCATCGCGTTACACCATTATGTATTATTAAGACATTTAAATCTTTAAATATGAAAAGGACAGCGGATCTTCATGGTCTATCAGTTAAAATAATTAGTTTTATTATAGAGGATATTGCTCCTCATTTAGCTATTATCTTCAACCAGTGTACTAATAATGGTGTGTTTCCTGATATGATGAAGCATAGTAAAGTAATTCCGTTATTTAAGTCTGGTGATACTCAAGTTCGTACAAACTTCCGACCGATCTCAATTTTACCGACTTTAAGTAAAATATTTGAAAGCTTAATTTTAAATCAATTGCTCTCACATTTCAATTTGAATAATTTGATTACAACCAAACAATTTGGTTTCACTAAGGGACGTTCGACAACAGATGCCGGTATTGAGTTGTTACAACATATTTTTGATGCCTGGGAGGGTTCACAGGACGCCCTTGGCATCTTTTGTGATCTGTCCAAGGCTTTCGATTGCGTCCACCATGACATCTTAATTATGAAACTACACCATTATGGCGTCCAGGGCCAAGCACTCAGCCTAATGAAATCATATCTACGTGATCGAATTCAGAGGGTTGATATCAATGGAGAGAGATCATCAGGATCTGCAGTTAGCATGGGCGTACCGCAGGGTTCAATACTGGGACCATTCCTATTTTTAGTTTATATCAACGATTTACCTCACCTCGCTAAGGAAAGACACGAGATCGTATTGTTTGCTGATGACACTTCTTTAATATTTAAAGTTGACAGATATCAATTAGCATATGACGAAGTGAATAATGCTGTCTCAAAAATAGTCGAATGGTTCACAGTCAATAACTTGCTCCTTAATGAGAACAAAACGAAATGTCTTAGATTTTCATTACCTAATGTTGAACAGGTTGCCACCAAAATAAGAATTAAACATGAACAGTTGGAACTTGTGGACACAACTGTATTCCTTGGTATGACTTTAGATTCTCGGTTACAGTGGGGACCCCATATTAAAAAACTAATGAAAAGACTCAGTTCTGCCGCATATGCTGTTAAGAAAATTCGAAATATCTGTGATATTGAAACAGCGCGCTTAGTCTACTTCAGCTACTTTCACAGCTTGATGTCATATGGTATCTTGCTGTGGGGAAACGCTGCTGATACAGATAGCATATTTCTCTTACAGAAACGAGCTATTCGTGCAATTTATAAATTAAGGTCAAGAGATACATTAAGACAAATATTTAAAGAAATTAATATTTTAACATTTTCGTCACAATATATATATGAAAATCTTGTATATGTTAAGAGAAATATATATTCATTCGAGAAACATTGTGACCGACATAATGTCAATACAAGGAGCAAAAATCAATTAGCTGTACCTTTTAGTAGACTTAGTAAAGTTAATAAGTCATTCAGAGGTCAATGTGTGCGCTTCTACAACAAGGTTCCCATGGATATACGGAATCTTCCGCTTAATAAATTTAAACTTATTATAAAACAAAAATTATGTAAAAAGGGATATTACAAAATTTCAGACTATATTAATGAAAGTAATCCATGGGATTAAACGGCTCCTCTACTCGATATATAAAATTGTTGTAACCTTTCTTGATTGTACATGATTTATTGAAAAGAGACAAACCCTCTGAGTTTCTCGCTAGCTCTTCTCAGTAGTGGTCGCGTTCCGAGCTAGTGGTAGTTTAAAAAACAAATGACGTTCATAAGTGCATATTGTATTGCCTACATGAATAAATGATTTTCATTTCATTTCATTTCATTTCATTTCATTTCATTTCATTACAATTTTAGCAATTACAATTTACAAAAATTAACTGAATTTACTAATACAATTCTTTATGTCAAATGAAAATACATTGCATATATGATTAATAGGTACGTTACAATTATTGGTTACAATACAATTATATGGACTTGTCATCCAAGTAATAACATTTTTGGAACAACAGATTATGAAGTTTCCTCTTAAATACCGGTAAATCAGGCGCTTCCCTAATCAATGGAATCTTTTTATAAATGTAGAATAAAGTAGTTTTACAAGGGAGTAACATCATTTGATCACTAATTCTCTCACGGCTATTAAATTTGAATTTATCTAAGTTTACTTTGGCAAAAGTAGCACATTAAGTCGTAAATGGTTCTGTTGTTATTTAGAATTCGATGAATCAAAGAAAGTATTAATTGAGTACCTAATGTAAATTTACATCTGCTATGTGTACCGAATGCTAATATTTAGTAAAATATTAATAATTTAATATTTAAATAATTAATATTTAGTATAATATTAATAATTTAATATTGAAATAATATTTATTTTTATATTCTTATATGTATGGGCCTCATGAGAAGGCTCAAGGTCACCCAAAGGGCAATGGAGAGAGCTATGCCCAAAGTCTCCCTGCGAGATCGAGTCAGAAATGAGGAGATCCGCAGGAGAACCAAGGTGACCGATATAGCCCGAAGAACTTAAGTTTGGCAATTCTTCTGCCCCGCCCACTGCCACTTGGCAGTATATTTGATTAATCATGACGACACTCCCAAGAATTTAGTTTATGGTGCAGATGCGTTCCACGTTACCCTCTTTTTGGCTTTTTTTATGCATAACGGGTTAGCACTTGACCTCAATCACATCTGATGTTAAGTGAAGATGAGGCCGAAGTGGAAACATACTGACCAGGAAACCCCATCTTATTTCATCTGACAACCGGAACACAACAATGCTATTAACATTACTGCTTCGCGGCAGATTTAGATAAGATGATGGTAGCTAGCCAGGCGTACATTTAAAACACCAACCAAACCGAGTACTAAACATGTATCTCATACTAAATATGTATGTATAATCGATTCCCATGGTCTATAATTTCCAAACGACAAATAAAACAACATTAAAAATCGCGTAGCTATCTGCTTAAAACAGTAACCAACTGTACTTTGGACAAATTAATAATTAATCCATCGAACAATTCCGTTCAATGCCATTGATCTCCCTTCAATTATATTTCTGTACAAAATTGGCATAAATATATTCAACATGCATCACAATGTGCACCTCGGTTGACCCATTTTTGATATGCACGGGATTATACCGATATTGCTTATAATCATGTGCAAACAACAGGAGGTATACATTACTACTGGCTGTGACCTTATTGAAAATTCAATGATCTAGTCATAAAATGTTCTAGATTTTTTTGTAGAGACAAAGAAACACATAATTGTGTGGTATTTAATGAAAAGCACTATTTAATAACCAACAGAAGTATAGTGAATAATAAATAAATAAATATCCTTAGACATACATACAACGCCATCTAGTTCCACAGTAAGCAACTATAGGATTGTGTTGTGGATACCGGATAGTTTATATACTACATAAATACATTTTTTTTGTAAATAAATACTTCTTATAAATGAAAACATCCATAATTCGGGTACGCATGTCCATGTTCATCACACAAACACATGCCCCTAGCGGGATTTGAACCCGCGGCCATTTGACATAGTGGTCAGAGTGTCTAACCACTACACCAAACAGGTCTTCAAAAAATAATGGGTGGATACACTAAGTATACACCCAAACGCTAATGTCTGGGATATCTGGCCACATCCATGTAAAGGTCATGACGACGATCCTTATAAACTAACCCGTATTTTTATGAATTCTCTTTACTAAAGAGTATATGGATAAGAATTTTTCATAACCTCCTGACATTTGTACGCTTATTTTGACGTAGGTGAATGTGGCATATTTATTTATTTTATTTATTTACCATTTATAATCTAATATATTTATAATCTCGTGACACGGTTTTATATTGAATTTTGATATTTTAAATTTTTAAAAATATTTTGATATTGACGTAACAATGGTTACACACATAAAGTACGTATTTTATGGAATAATTTTGTATTTCTATAATCAATTACATACATGTTATGAATGCTGTTAAACCTATATTTGACATTGACTTAACAATGGTTACAATTATTATTTGTGTAAATTTTGTAAATTATGACATATATGTATAATGTTATTATTTTATGTTAAATTATATGAAAATTTAATATATGTCAAAAATATTTATGTGACATGTAAGACATGATGTTAAACTTGCAGGTCACATAAATCACCTCCGCAAAGTTAGTAATTAATTTTTGGACCCTTTGGGGTTATGTATACGCTTTTTCAATAATGGTCCCTGTTGATATACAAAATGTTCCTTTCAATAAATTTAAAGATACTATAGACCAGAAACTTATTATGAAAGCATATTATAAAATATCAGATTATTTAGTTTAGATGACAATCATTCCTGAACGAAACAAATAGTTCGCATGTCACGCTATTTCACAATTAATAATGAATTATAAAAATCTTTTTGTAATATAAAAACCTGTTTTTAAAAGAGCAACCCCTTGAAATTGTTGCTTGTTCTTCTCAAGGGAAAATTACCTTTTGAACAAGCAGTAGCTTAAAAAATGTTAAATCTGACTATTTTTACTATAGGTACCCTGTGTGCCTACAAAATAATACATTTTAGACTTTGCAATAATGTGAGGCGGCGTTGTGTAGAAGACGGAGTGTTCCGTAAATAAGACTCGTTGTGTAATGTGATGTTGCACGAATATTATTATTTACAAGCGTATATAATACATAGGTATCGGCGCTGACTAAGCGATATGCGTTTATATTGCAGCAAACCATTGCGCTACGGTTAAACACCGAAATAAGGTAAGGTTATCAATACACTATTTTTTTCAAAGTCAAAGTCAAAGTCAAAAATACTTTATTTTGTAGGTACACAGAGTACACTTAAAATAGTCAATTTTACATACATACATACATAGTAAATTTTAAATTTGTTAAGCTACTGCTTGTTCAAAATGCAGTTTTCCCCTGAGAAGAACAAGCAAGAAACTCGAAGGGTTGCTCTTTTAAAATCAGGCTTTGATTTTACATAAAGGTTTTTACATTACAAACAGGTTTTTAAATTTCATTATTAATTGTGAAATAGCCTGGCATGCGAATGATCTGATTCTGTCCAGGGATGATTATCATCTAAATAGTCTGATATTTTATAATATGCTTTCTCAATAAGTTTCTGTTTTACTTACGTTTTAAATCTAGATTTATTTATTGACGGTTTTATAAATGTCTCCCTCATCGTGGCTCTCTATTTGAACCTCCGTGATGTTAAAAATCTTATTATAAGTATTCTATCTTTATCACCTAACTTAACTAATTCATACAACTGCCTAGCATCCTTAGAATCAGGAACAGACAAGATACTATTCACTAACCCCATTTGGTTGTTTCGTATTCTTAGTCAACGTCGCTGTGCCTCATTCCGACCACACTCCATTGATGTGAAATACATCTTCTATTATCCCGCAATCATTACAAATACACTATTTGACATTGGAAAAGTGAGCTAATTTTAAAATATATAAATAAATATATTTGAGGCACTTACACCAATCGTCTAGTCCCAAACTAAGCAAAGCTTGTACTATGGATACTAGATAACGGATAAACATACATAAATATTTATATAAACATCCATGACTCGGGAATAAATGTTCGTATTCATCACATAAACATTTATGATTCGAACCCGCAACCGTTGGTGTCGCTGACAGGGTCACTATCCACTACACCAATCGGTCGTCATCTAATCTAGTCTACGTACAATCTAAATAAATATGATACCTACAGAGGTTCCGGCCCAAACGCGAACCTATTTCTACTGGTAAGATACTTCTTTATACCCCCCACGTTCCGTACCGTGAGTAACATTGTATAATTATCTATTCTCTATATACTTTATTCATGCTACGGTAGGCTCAGGATTAACCTTAATTAGGTAACTAAATTGTTAATGAGACTTCAACAAACAGATTGAGTTAAATTCGTTATGGCGCCCTCTAATTACCATTCGATGCCCGTGGTTGCTCCATGTAATGAAAAAGGAAACTAGTTCCTTGGAGTTAATGAGACTGGCCGTATCTATATCCCATTCCACCTGCATAAGGGGCAGATACCACCCACTTGGACCTGTGGCCCGTTTATTAGCAGCGACATATGACAGCATATGTGTTCTTTTATATTTACCAAGGTTGATTGGAATAGCGATCCCTTTATGGGATAACTCCGCCTTTGTTCTTAATTTTAAGTTACATTTAATTTATCGATGTATATTTATTCATATGAAGTACAATAAAGCGTTTACAAACAAACAAACAAACAGATGACAATTCTACAATTTTCTGTTTAATAGATAATCGTTGTGTAGTATCAGATGACCTCTTTCCTCTTCTGTTTTCAATGATCACCAAAAATACTCTCTTTCCGTTAACCATTTGACAACTTTATCAAGAACATCATTCAAGGAAAAGTGAAGGGGACGAGGAAGAGAGGAAGGCCTAGAAGAACATACATGGTACAAGTAAGGGAAAAGTAGATGCCGTGTCGTATCAAGAAGTTAAAGGAAAGGCGGAATGTTGAGAATTGTGGAAAGAACTCCACCGACAAGAGCATAGCTCTTATATTGAAGAAAGAAAGGACTCCACCGACAAGAGCATAGCTCTTAAATTGAAGAAAGAAAGAACTCCACCGACAAGAGCATAGCTCTTAAATTGAAGAAAGAAAGAACTCCACCGACAAGAGCATAGCTCTTAAATTGAAGAAAGAAAGAACTCCACCGACAAGAGCATAGCTCTTAAATTGAAGAAAGAGAGATAATCGTCGTGACATAATTGTCATGGTGGAAAAATGACAACACTTTTTCATTAGACAGGGGACAATTTGTCGTGAAAAACTTTACTGATTTGTAATATTTCTTGACATAACTGTAGCGGTAATCGGACATAATTGAAGAATTATCATAGATTTCTGACAAGAGGTTCGGCGTGTGTCAGAAGTCGTTACAACGTGTACAAAAAATACGTTTTTAAATTCCTTTGCATTTATTAATTTTCTGTTCGTGCGTGAGTCTCTAGCTAAACTTTCCGAATAACACATCTTTATTTTCAATGATTATAGCCGAAATGGTAATTGTTATTAAATTGTCGAATGTTGAAATGTTGAATGAAATAAAATGTTGAATGCTTAAAAATATAGGTACCACCTTTTCTATTTTAGCTATTTTGTATTTTAACCTTTATAATATTTGTAGATAACCATGACAAATAATATGTCGGACATAATTAACAACAACTGACAACTCTATTACCCGACTGCCCAAGGAAGGAGAGTAATGTTTTTCGAGTGTAGGATGTGTAAATATGCCCGTTCCTTTGTTCCTTCCGATCCTGTAGCCTAAACTGCTTCACCGTTTCGAAGTGCATGATGTCGTTAGATTCGTCTTGGTACCCGTAGTATCATAGGATACATTTCATGGTAAACATCCAGCATGGCGTCCGGAAAATACAAAATATACTGTCGGGTTTTGGTTTTTTAAATACTTAAATAGTTATTTGATATAATTGTTATAAACATCATTACAAGTGTAACTATTTTACAATAATTTACAGGTCACATATTGACATATTTGTTCACACAGTGACACAGTTCTCAAACAACAATTTTCACGACATTGTACAATTATGTCGTTTCTTGACAAATAAGTCGGATTGTAAGTGATGTTAAACGGGCCCCCGGATGAAAGAGAGCGTTGTTCGCCAAAACATTGAGAAATTACCTACTCACTTTAATTACAGCGTTTAAACAGACTAAAGAGTCGCGTTGCTATCGAACACTGATGAATATTATTAAGCTTGATAGTAGCCAATTGTAAATAGTACCAAAAGTTAATGCATAAAATCTCAACAACATTTTTTTTGTCATGCACAAAATGCCGTCTAGTTCCACGTTAAGCAACTGTAGACTTGTGTTGTGATACCAGATGGTCGATACAGGTACTACATAAATACATATTATTATTTTTTATAAATAAATACTTATTATAAATGAAAACATCCATAACTCGGGTACACATGTCCGTATTCATCATACATTTATACATATGTTTGTATGTCCCTAGCGGGATTCGAACCCGCGACCTTTTGGTACAGTGGTCAGAGTTTCTAACCACTCCACCCGACAGGGTCGTCGAATATATATTAAATGTCTATGCTCAGTACACTTCTTTTTTATAATTGCACGAAGTTATTACACCAAGTTTACATCCGAGCTTCTGTAGTTGCGTTAAAGTATGGGCAACTTGTTATTTTACTATATTTGATATACTGTTTACTCTCACGTATTTTGTAACAACTCCAGTGCACTACTTAAACACTCCGAGACGGGAACTGGAAGCTAAAAGCATGTAACACAGACCCTGTGTAGCGATATACGAGTACCTAGTGTACTTAGCTACCTACTAATTCAAAAGCAAAGATTGAAACGTGTTTTAATTACGTGAAAACAAAGATTGAACTATATAGTTTCGCTGTGCAAAGAAGATTATTGTACAAAACAGTGTTTATAACTAAATCACGCTATGCGAGATACTCGTACGTGATATGCGTTGAAGTTTATATTTATATTGAAATTATTATTATTGCATTTACGGTAGTTTGTAGTCATTATAAATTAATATATAAATATTAGGTCCTTACCTATGAAATTGGCGTTTTGTATTAAGAATTTCATTAAGACTGTTTTCTCCATACAAACATATTTGATTTTTTTTTGGGAACTGAAAATCCAAATTTGCCTAAACTTTGTGTGTATTATCGGATAACATTAAGTTACGTATAGGCAGCGTTAATTTTTAAAAGTAACCGCTTTATAAAAGTTTCAGCGAATCTAAGAAATGACTATGGGAAACACATGAAAAGAGCTCTGTTAAAATTTTTTTATTATGTGATTTAGCCCAGAAAATAAAACAAAAGAAATAGAATATTAATTCTATTTTCCAAATAAAAAGAAATTTGGATATAGCTTTGAAAATTGCAGGAATTGGTACAATGATTAACGAAGAAAAAAACTCCTATTTCATAGGTAAAGACTCAATATGTTTGCACATATACACAGCGCCATCTAGTTCCACACTAAGCGACTAGGCTTGTATTATGGATACCAGATGGTTGATAAACCACACATATACATTTTTTTTGTACATAAATGCATATATAAATGAAAAACATCCATAACACGGGAACACATGTCTGTATTCATCATACAAACATATGCCCCTAGCGGGATTCGAACCCGTGACCTTTTGGTATAGTAGCCAGAGTTTCTAACCTCTACACAAAACAGGTCGTTGTATACTAGTTTTTAGTTTAACCCCCGACGACAAACGAATATACCAAATTTTTAAATATTGGAACATATTTAAATTTTTAAATATGTTCCATCCCTATCTGTAATACACAAGCCTACTAAACTGCGAGTGGTGTTTGGCGACGTATTAAGTACGCTAGCAGTACGCGAATATAGTTTTACCAGAGCCGCGTCGAGTAAAACCGCACGCCGCATTCTTGAGATGAGTAGACCAAGTTAAGAAGGTTAAGTGCACTTTAGTTAGTACTTAGTTTAAAAAATATCTCCGATTAAAAATATAAACTTACAACATTCAGAACTAGATTGATTACTTAAAGCTGCTATTTAATAACGGAACGACAAATAATAGAAAAAGTATAATTAATGACATACACACATACGACAACGACATTGACGACCTGTTTGGTGTAGTGGTTAGCAACTCTGGCCACTATACCAAAAGGTTGCGGGTTCGAATCCCGCTAAGGGCATTTGTCTGTGTGATGAATACGGACATTTGTAACCGAGTTATGGATGTTTTAATTTATAATAAGTATTTATTTAAAAAAATGTATTTATGTAGTATATCAACCATCTGGTATCCACAACACAAGCCCATAGTTGCTTATTGTGTGTGTATGTCTATGGATATTTTATTTATTCATTCATTCATTATTTCATTCATTCATTTATTCAATCATTCATTCATTCATTCATTATTTCATTCATTCATTTATTCAATCATTCATTCATTCATTCATTCATTCATTCATTCATTCATTCATTCATTCATTCATTCATTCATTTATTTATTTATACCTTTTTATTTATTTAGCACCAATTACATAAATGCTGCTTATGTAATTACAGAAATACAACCGTGGGCTGGGTGGGCCCATATAGTTTTTGGTGTAAAGTCTCTTTGTTGTTTTTGAAACCCATGGGAAGATACGGGTTATTTCAATTAACCGCATTGCATAATGTGTTATTGGGAGAAATATTAAATTCATCTAATATATTAAGCTACCTGCTTGGTCATATATTTAAAAGTTTTCAGTAGTTTACCTACTCAATATCGGTTTATTATACACAGAAGCAGCGGACATCATCCTAACCGCGAACCGCAAGCGCAGAGCGGTCGACGTCGCCTGCCAAATTGATTGTATACATGCCCCATTTAACTCGAATATTCCGAAATTATGCTCGCTATTTTGCTCGAAAATATATGCGGTGTGCCAATAAATATCACCACGTCAACATCGGACTTCCCCATAAGCGTGGATTTGCTGAGAAGGCTAGGTCAGTTGGAAGAAAACATTCTACTTTTTGTAAAAAATTTAGTCATCTGTGTTGGTTTCACCACGTAAAATAATAGAACCAACCCGTGTCTATTCCGTGGGTATCGTTAAAAGGCGACTATGGGACTTTCCACAAAAACCATATATAAATTTGTATGCATTTCTGTGTATTTCTTATTAATCATCATCATCATAATATTTATAAATGCGAAATTTTGTGTGTGTGTACGTATATGTATGTTTTTTTTCTCTTCACGCTTGAAAGGCGGGATATATTGCTGAAATTTGGTTAACACACAGATTAGGGCCTGAATAGGTAGGCAAAATTTTTTGCTGAACTGATTTTGATGAAATGTTAGGTTTAAGATTAGAGATTGTTGTATCCGAAATAGAGTATGATCAGAAATATACCAAACATAAGCTAAACAATTGGTTTTGGACACGTAAAAAAATATTATTTACCCAAATACACAAACGGCTTGACCGATATTCATCAAATAAAGCAAATAAAATAATGTATTTTCTCGTTTAGTCTAACAATATAACACAATCGTACTCAAATCGGACCACTCATTACTCGATGCGTCCGGACAAAGACGGAGCTTAAAAATGATAAATAAACAAATATTTCGGACAATTACGCCAATCATCTAGTCACCAAACTAAGCAAAGCTTGTGCAATGGATACTAGATAACGGATAAACATACATAAATAATCATTACACAATCACTAATCGATATCACAAATTAATCTATAGTAGGCACATATGGGTTTGTCCAAGTCTCTGCCCGAACAACTTCCAACAAAATAAAATAGTACGGAAAGCTTAACATACTTTCATCTTTGATTTCTCCGTTTCTATTGCACTTTAAAAACCCTCGTCTTTGTATAGCAATTACGTTAATTGCATTTTCAAATGCTGTACTTTAAAGCCTTCGTCACATTGAAAGCGATGCGACGCGTTGTGAAATCGCGTTGACTCTATGGAAGTATATTTACGCATCCTGTGCCACAATGTAGAAGCCACTCCAGAGGGTGAAAGGCTGGTGTACTGTCATACAGGTTTCCAAGTACAGACACTAGTCTCTCACAAAAACTAGGTTTATATAGGTATCTCATAAATTTAAGCACCCATTGTTGAGCAATGTATATTTTTGCAAGAGCAAATAAAAACTTTTTGTATTTTTTGTATTACATATTTAACTTAAATTGATTTAGAGATACATAGAATAACAAGAAGGGGTTAAGTACAGTGTGAAACAGATAAATCCTTAAAGGCCGCATAATACACGTTAAGTTTTCTCAACAAATTATAACTGTTTTTAAATAGTACGTTTGGTATATTGCTGAATTCAAGTGTTTAACAAAATAAAAACTTATCCAAAAGTCATTCATGATTTTCTGAGAACAGTTAATTTATATTACACAGGCCTGTAAAGATTTATCTGTTTCAGATGTACATGTCTACAAAAAAAGTTACCAATTTAAAGGAATGCATAAGCATACGTAAACAGACTAGAACACGTTTTCTCCAAGACTACCGTATCATCGGGAAGATTTATTATATGTGGAAGTATATTGAATATTTTAGCATATAATATACACTACACGGTAAGGTATCAGTGACGTCACATTTAAATCCCAGCGTAGTTTGCCGCACTGCGCCGCGTATCATGTCGCTAAACAGCTACTTAAAATATACGTAATCTCCGACAGCATAGCTTGCAGTGTGACAAAGGCTTCAAAAAAAGACAAAGCTGGAGGAAAACCTTACTTAGTACCTAACCTGACTAGTTTTACTCCAAGGAGGGTTTCTTGTTTCTCTCTTTTTAAAAATTCTTCACCACTCTTCAAATTTTAAAGAAATGAATTACCTGACATAGTTTGTTGTTTAATAACTTTGGCGTGCTAGTGCATTATGTATTAAGAGTGGTACTAGACACGGCGCTACTGAAGGTAGACGGTGACCTACATGACACTATTGCTAACCTTGGAACCCAGAGTAATTAAAGAAAGACATAGGGTATGCCAGTAAGAAAAGAGATTTCCCACTTCCCGCCATGGCAAATGGGAGTGTTGCCAATATTGTAGCTAGGGCCATCCCTATGGGGAAGGAGGTCGAGTGAAGCTCGGCCTCCTGCTTTCGTATACACCACGGTATGCAGTGAGCGTGGCAGTAGCAGAAGGTTACCGCGAGTAATAATACCAGTAATACGAGTGGCAAAAAGTTGAAGTGGCAGAGGGCAGGGCACATAGCTCGTAGAACTGATAAGTGCAGCGTAGGATATCCACCCACAAAGTGTACGGACGATATAATGAAAGTCGACAGGAGTCGTTGGATGCAGACCGCTGCGCTAAGATGGCCACAGACTTCATCATAAATGTTGAAGTAAAGTTCTTGATATGAATACGTAGGTTTATTAATGGCAATTTATCTTCAAGGAGGTTAATGTTCATATCGGTTAGGTTCGAGACGATGGGAAGTTGGGGCCTTGAGGCAAAACACCTGTCAGCGAGTCTCATCGAGGCTTCTGGTGACCGCAGAGCGGGCAGCTTCCTAACGCAGGGAATAAGTCTCGCTATTCAACGCGAGAACGCTGCTTGCCTGTTGAGCGATATGCCGCGTTTTTTACATATGATGTTATGTACATAAATTATGAATTGTATTTTTTATGATTAACTGGATACGCGTTTGACCACAATCTCACCTGATGGAAAGTGACGATGTGGCTGAAGATTAAGCACGCGAAGATGAATTATTTAACATTATTAAAGCAATTTATCTACCATAATTACTATCATATACTAACATACTCGATCTAATATGACTGAAATATCAGTCACATATATTTGCTTTGTATGACATAAAATCAATTCAATTTACTTACAGTGTTTTTCGAAGGAAATGCCTTCGACAATAACCTCGTATAGATCGATAGATAAAGCTTCATTTGTTTCATTCACACACATTCAAATTTAATGGTACTTGTGCTTGTAGCGAGAGGGTTACTTGCACGGGTGACATGCGTCGTTATAAGCTTAGGTAATTGTATTGCCCTTAGGATTGCTCGACTTCTGCATGGCCGAAAGGAGTCGTGTTCCGGCGATTTCGTGGAAGCCTACGAAATAGGACGCCAGACAGCACAACGACATGTTCATTGAAATTATTGTTTTATATTTTCATTATTATGTCAGTTAGTCTGTAAGGTATGGTATCTATTATCTATGGGCCCTAGTCGCCTGATTATAAACGATTTTATTATTTATTATTATTATTAAGAGCATTATCCCACACGACATTCCTTGCAAACTTTCCAATCCAAATTTTTGAACATTATTTCTGATTTAATGAAACTTTATACGTAATTAGCAGGATATATAGATCTAAAATGTTACATGCTCCTCGTACATAATACTTTTTTTGAGAACTTGACTTGCGCGTGTCTTAATTCATGATTGGTTTATTGTGGTAAATTTGCTTATGCGACCTCCTGACGGGTGTACATTATCCATTGTTTGCTGTTGAAAATAAGCTCGTCCTTTTACTTTGTGAGTCGATTACCACAGACGTTGAAGAAAATTATTTTAAATCGATACCCATTAAAGTCTTTTTAAAATCACTAAATGCTTTTAAAACTAACATCAAAAAGCTCGCTGGTTCTAACGCGTTTTGAGCGGTAGCTACTTTTGATGAATGACAACTCCGTGTTCAATCCTCTCTTTAAGTATTTCCTTATTTATATACATATTTATTTATATGTATTATTAGTATGTAGGTATATATTTTATTAAGGTATAGTTATGTATTATTATATATTATTCTTATTACTTTTATATATATATAATATATATTTATTAGTGTGTAGTGTAGGTATTTGCTTTAGTTTGAATTTGCTGTAATTGGTATACGCCCAATCTGTTGTTTTCTAACTAACCCTATGGGTGACTGGAAGAAATCCCTCTTTGGGATAAGTCCGCCGTTGTACTCAATTTATGTATCAATGCAAAATTAATGTATTGCCTTTTGTACAATAAAGCGTTTACAAACAAACAAACAAACAAAGTCATAAATTTCGTGAAATGTAAACAAAATTATTTTTGGTAACGTAGAAGAGGCCTATAGTGGGTGGCCAGCAGTGGGTGGGTGTGGGCTGTGCGCTGAGATTGATTGATTTATAACAATGACGAATTTTTGAAATATAAATTTTAAATATACAAAAACCAAATGGTCATTTCGGTATTTAACCGTAGCTCAAAGGTTTAACCTTGTCAGCGGCGGATGAATAGTTTTACCGTAAGGAAAAACATGAATGGTGGTTTTGAAAAAAGAAAAAAATAAAACTATCTTTTTTTATGCACAACGGTCACCTCAATCACACCTGATGTTAAGTGAAGATGAGGTCGAAGGTGGAAGCGTACGACCCGGAAACCCCAACACATTTGGGGGACTGGCTATCTCATCTCTGATAACCGGAACACAACAATGCTATTAACATTGCTGCTTGGCGGCAGGAGGCGGATACCTATACCAATACCATCTATTTCCCTTCCTTACGGTAAAAAACTCATCCGGTATACTGGACTAGTTTGACAATAAAAAGTTATTTGTTATTTGAATGGGAAGAATAAGTGTCACTAGTTCCGCCACGGAACTATTGGGAAAAAAGTGTCACTTGTTTCGCCACGGAACTCCTGGGAAAAAATGAAAAAAAAAAGGAATGACCCGTGGCTTCTATTTCACTTACCTAATATGCCTTACTTTTTTCCTTAGGGTAAAAAAACTCATCCGGTATACTGGACAATAAAATTTATTTGTTATTTAAATAGGAAGAAAAAGTGTCACTTTCCGCCACGGAACTATTGGAAAAAAAGTCTCACTTGATCCGCCACGGAACTTCTTCCACGGAACTACTGGGAATAAAGGGACCCGCCAGCGTCTCGAGGTTTGGCTCAGCGGTTATTATTATTATTATTGTTATTATTAAATTCTTTATTGCACACAAGCGGTTAAGACGCGGTCTCCCAATTTGGGAGGTCCGAGTTCCTTTCCCAGGCAGGCCATGTACCAACGAGTTTTTAAATTAAATTTAATTACTTATGTGCATTTATCCGACTGCTTCCAAACGGTGAAGGAAACCATCGTGAGGAAATCTGCATGCCTGAGAATTAAAATTTCAAAAGTGAAGTCCCGAACCCGCATTGGGCCAGCGTGGTGGACTGCCCTTACTCCCCCATAAACGAGGGTAGGCCTATATCTATGCAGTGGGATAATTACGGGCTGATGATGATGAAAACGTCATCCGGCTTCTAAACAAATGCTTGTGTATGTACACTTTGCTCAGATGTAGTAGCGATTTGTTGAAATCCTATCGTTTACGTTCCCACCCAAAACAAATTGACGGGTGTACATTATCCATTGTTTGCTGTTGAAAATGGGCTCGTACGTTTACTTGTTGAGTCGATGATGTCGATACCACAGACATTGAAATGATAACAAAATGGTTTTTGGCAGGTAATAAAAATAATTTAAAGTTTTTTATGACGTAAATTCACAGTTAACCGTGTAACATTTAGTTTTAGGAACCGATTTCGAAAGACATATAAGCGAAAAGCGAAAGTGCGACGCCAGATAATCGAAGTTCCATATGAACGAAACGCCATTTAGCCGATGAGCCATTTAATCCAAAAGACAAACATAGTCTATCGATAGTTTAAGCAAAAACAATAGTATCGATAGTATCGATAATATAGATTTCTCTTTTAGTGCAATACTATCGGTAAACAACCAATACTATAGATAGTATCGATCCCTGACGGCGTATGAACTATCGATAGTATCAATAGTATCGATAGCTGTCTTATTTATTATTCATGTAATTATGAAATCAGAAATTGTAACCCATAATCTTTAAAAGAGCAACCCTAGAGTTTCTTGCTCGTTCTTCTCTGGGGAGTCAGCTTTGTGAATGAGCCGTAAATTTAAATTTAAATTTAAATGTAATATTAATAGTGACGTTTTCAAGTGATAATTTTATCCTATGAAATAAAATATTTTGATTTGATTTGATTTGATAGTATTGTTTTTCAATATTAAATAAACTATCGATAGAATCGATACTATCGATAGTTTAGGGCAATCGATTGTTACATTTGTTTCAATAGTATCATTGCATTTACACTGGAAGGTGGGTATAATAGAAGTTACCGATACATTGAATTTAAAGGTCACTATCGGCTATAGTTATATGTTGTTCCCAATACTATCGATAGAATCGATACTATCGATATATTTGGACAATCGTTTGTTACCTTTAATTCAATAGTATCATTGCATTTACACTGGAAGGTGGGTAGAATAGAAGTTACCGATACATTGAATTTAAAGGTCAATGGTGTCGATTCGGATGTACGCCAACTAAACTAAAACCAGTTTTAGAGTAGTACTGTCTCTTTCTCCCTGGTACAGTACGATGCGACGGCATCACTCCAAAACTGGTTTTAGTTTAGTTTAGTTTAGTTGGTATAACATCCGAATCGACACCACTATCGGTTACAGTTATATATTGTTCCCAATACTATCGATAGTATCGATTCTATCGATAGTTTAGGACAATCGATTGTTACCTTTATTTCAATAGTATCATTGCATTTACACTGAAAGGTGGGTAGAGCGAAGTAACCGATACTATTGAATTAAAGGTCACTGTCGTACAAAACTATCGATAATATCGATAGTGTCGATAGTTTTTACAATATCAGATAGCAATACTATCGATAGTATCGATAGTTTTTACAATATTAGATAGCAATACTATCGACACTAGTCCAGACAAAGACTGCACACACACACTACGCCGTCAAAGACCTAACACCCGTCGTTTTTGGTCGGGAGTTAAAAAGAGGAAAGCGGCACTGTGAGTTGTCGAAATAAACCGTCTAAATAGAATAACCAATCACCAAGTCAAATTTGATCATTTACATTCGGGTATAGACAGCTGACCTATATCCTTCCTTTATTATACCAAGAGCCCGGATGGTCCGGTACTTGTTCAACCATTCTATTCTCGTACAAAAGGTTTTTGCTTCACGCCACCCAAAGATTTCATTTTGAACGGGCCTTCTAGTTTTTCCTGTGTGAAGGTAGAATGAAGCAATGAAAGCCGAAGACTGTATTCATAAATGGTAACTATTAGGTTCCATCATAATAATAATTTAATCACATTTGGTTTACGATTCGGAGGTCTCGGGTTCGATCCCCAGCGGGGTACATTTACTACTCGGTTTGGTTCGTGGTAGGGCATTTTAAATGTCCGCCTGGCTAGCTACCACCATCTTTAATACACTATGTCCATAGCTGGGGGGCCTGGTGACCTGTAATTCTGGTTCTTCCTTTTCAGGCACCAGTCTTCCCACAAATGTGTTCTATGTATTATAGTCCTAAAATCACTTCGTAAAGCGTCATTTATGGTGAGAAAATACACAATTTTTTTTTTAAATCTAAATCTGCCGCCAAACAGCAATGTTAATAGCATTGTTGTGTTCCGGTTGTCAGAGATAAGATAGCCAGTCTTCCAAATAAGATGGGATTTCCGGGTCAGTACGCTACCACCTTCGGCCTCATCTTCACTTAACATCAGGTGTGATTGAGGTCAAGTGCTAACCCGTTGTGCATAAAAATAAAATTTAAATACACTCCAGGTATCAAGACGAATCTAACGACACCATGCACTTCTAAATTTGTCAAGTCGTTTAGGCTTGGCCGGACATACGTACACTCAAAAAACATTACTCTCCTTCCTTGGGCAGTGTGGTAAAAAGCGCCTTGGGCTTTCCATCTATTGCACTTTTGAACATTTGAAACACCCAAACGCTAATGTTTGGGATATCTCTGACCACCCCCTTTGGGTTAAATATCGTGACGTTATGCAACAACGCACGAATAACATACCAATAGCAAATTACTTACCATAGCTACCGAATACTCGACCTCCTTACATCTGAGGTTCGTTACTTTGTCCATTGAATGGGATGCTCAGAAGGGATTTTCTTTTGAAGAATTAATGAGAGGGTTTGAGGGTTGCCTTTTCTTCCCCTATTTCGCACGTCTTATCAAGTTATCAGATTGCTTTAGGGAAATTAGGTCAATTTACCAAACAGACAATGAATATAACTCAATCTAAATAAGAAAAAATGGTCAATAATTTTTATAAGCCATTCAGCATCGATTTTTCCGGTATCTGTCTGTAATCAATTCTTACTAACTAAATTTAGCCCCTTTCCCAGAATTTAATTGAGGTGAAATGTTGCGTAGTAAGACTGATGACAATGATATATTATGGTGTCATTGAGCTGGTCTGATGATGGACTGAGAAAGTGGCCACAGCAACTGTACTGAATCAATGCAATCCGCATTGCTGTACACACAGTAAATTGTACTGTACCCTTTTTGTTTACCAATGTGTTATTGTTATGCAATTAAGAATATTTTGTTTGTTCGTAAATAAATTCTACTTTTAAAATACATTTAAAAACAAGCTCATATTATTCTAGTACATAGGCGAGTAATATAAGTCCATCAAGGAGTTCCAGTTGCAATCTTCTGGCTCCATCTGCAGACACTCGTCATCATGTGTAACGGAAGTGCTCATGGCAACAAAACATCCTAGCCCAAATTCGACTATGTTGCTATTTGCCATCAGGGAGTTCCAGTCCCTACCCGGCTCCATCATCAGATCAGCTCGATGGCACCGTAATATTGCATTGTCAGTAGGTATATGTCAAATTTCAGCTCAATCAGATTTCAGCAAATGGTTGAAAAATGTTGTAAATTTTGAAACGGACAACTTATATACGAACATTGCAAACTAAATACTGATATACGTCCAATCGCCAGTGTTTGAGCACTTTCAGTAGAGTCGCGTACATCCGTCGTCGCCGCCACCACAATATCTTCAAAGGACAAAATGAAGTCCCCGCAGTACCTTCAAAATAATTAAAGGTACTAATGTCTGTAACTGTCCAAAGGTACCTCTGGGTGTAATCCCCGGACAAAGACTGGTCACACAGGCACACAAACACACACACACACAACGCTGTCAAACACATAACCCATCGTTTTTCGTCGGGGGTTAAAAATAACATTGACCTAACGATTTATTAACATTCACAATAAATTAATGATAATTTATTAAATTGAGCTCTCTCTAACATAAAAGTTGTGTTCTTACGCGATGTCACATATAAAACTTGTACCTAGTACAGACAAGATCTTTTAGACATACTGTGTGACAAGCAATAAACAACCTAGTCTAAAGTCCATTCGGTAACTTTAGGTAAGATACGGTATTAATATACCTGAATTGTTTTATTAAAATAATATAAGCGTATTGAGCAGATGGTACGAATATTTTTAAAGTCAGTCGCTGGCACGATAAACGACGGGCAAAATGTCGGGCGCATTTTGTCCTGGCGAGAGTCAGTAAAATATTTGAAACTCGACATATCTACCGGGACCCGATGAGATCTCGTTTCCGTTTGTGAAAAGTTTGTTTTGGTTGGATTTTTGCATGTTTTATTTTTCCTTCTGCAAAACCTAACCTCTATGTCGTTTACGTCTGGATTAAAATACTTGGCTGTATGGGTTTAGTACTCTTTGCCTGTTCAAATGGACGAACTTTACAAAATAAAACTATTTTTTATTACTACGGTTACAGTCCACGGAGTATAATAAGTTTACGGTAATGCAATTTCCAAACGTTAAAACTATTTCATTTAATACCATGGACTTATTATTTAAACAGGACTGAGTACTCGCCGCTGAAAAACGAGCCGAGCAGGATGTGTAACGTAGAGGCCGTTTGTCTCTGTCTAACAGGGTGACCACAATATATTTGTTACTTGGGACAAATGTTGTAATAAAATATTTGTCAAAAAACTTTGGCGTTTTGACATTAGCCGGCGTGAGCCATTTATTTCGCATTTCTTCATTTTTTGGGAAACTGCAATAATAGTACAACAGTCAGGACCCTAATCAATCACACATATTTCATATATTTCGACTCATTTCAAGAATTCATGGGCATCCTACTTCTTTGATTTACAAAAATATTATTTTTAGCTTACCTGTGGAAAGATATGTTGCAACCACCATAGGGTTCACTTGGGCAAGTATAAACGCAACACTTTTTCACCATTTTACTCCTTTTACTTGTTATAATATAACAAATACTTTAAAAAACTTTTAATGCAAAGAAAATTCAAAATCACACCGAACCGCCATGACATGACATGCTTTTCAGGGTTACTATAAAAATAACAAAATCGAAATAAAAATGTATGTTTTCTGTTTGATTTAAGAATATATGAAAAGAAATTAATGCGAATGTTATTTGTTTATTTATAATTGTTAAAATAACATAAAAATATAAGTGTTTCAATGGAATTTTTGAGTAGCCAAAACTGTTGAT
Organism: Oegoconia quadripuncta; assembly: GCA_949316235.1. Lineage (NCBI taxonomy): Eukaryota > Metazoa > Arthropoda > Insecta > Lepidoptera > Autostichidae > Oegoconia > Oegoconia quadripuncta. Next base: position 18,437,470 of record OX438756.1, on the reverse strand, counting down.
CATAATCATTTTTTTTGCTGGCAAGATGTAAGAACGAGACACACGGCCTCCGTTATTTCTATCTCTCTCGGCTCGGATTTGCCTTTGTGTATGGTGCATCCAATTTAATACCTTATTGCGTTGACATAGTGATCATTTTCCTAAATGATTCTTTTGATAGTTATCAGTCCTGTTTAAATAATAAGTCCATGTTTAATACTGAAGTGTTTTTTTTTTCAAAAACTTCATCATATCAATCAATAGTCATACAGGTTAGTACCAGTTAGTACCTAGTATTGCCTAGTATGGACCTTAGGCTGTGATTTTTTTTAAAATTTCTCAGGCATGTAGGTTTCCTCATGATGTTTTCCCTCACCGTTTAAGAGCAGTCGGATAAATGCACATAAGTAATTACATTAAATGTGATATGTAATATACTAGAATAATAAAGTGATGTGTAATGTACTAGGTACAGTAATATGTGATAATCATGAAGCATTAAAAGCTTTAACATAATTTAAATTTATTTTGAATTAAATAATATGCCACTAAAAGGAATGTCGGGTTGTCCCTTACACGCAGTATATATTAGGTCCTTACCTATGAAATTGGCGTTTTGTATGAAGAATTTCATTAAGACTGTTTTCTCCATACAAACATTTTTGATTTTCAAAATTTAGACAAAAGACTATTTATAGTTTATTGTACACTAATCATAAAAACAGTACAGCAATAAAGAGGATGTACAATGGTGCAAGCTTATCTCTAAAAAGAGATTTCTTCCAGCAAGACCGTGAGTGACAAGAGTGAGAATTGAAGTGGATAGACATACATACGTGTACAGATTTAATAATAATAAATACCTAATAATAGTAATATAATATATAATACTTGTATACACATACTTATATGTACAATACCTACTTACATATCTAAATAGATAAATAAATACTAATATATACATATATAAATACATATTATGTACAGAATATTAAGAAACCTATAGTACCTGTGTGTTATAAATACCTATATTTGCAATACATTATGGGAAGCACATGAAAAGAGCTTTGTTCAAATTTTTTTTATTATGTGATTTAGCCCAGAAATTAAAATATATTTCATGTGAAACCTTGAAATAATATTCCATTTTCCAAATAAAAAACAAATTTGGATATAGCTTTGAAAATCGAAGGAATTGGTACATTATGATTAACGAACAAAAAAAACTCCAATTTCATAGGTAAAGATCCAATATATCTAGAAGTTGTGTTTTATTTGTTAAAAAGAGAGACAGTGACGGCAACAAAACTAGGTCAAACAGCTCGCGTGTTCTTGAGTGGAAATTAAATGTTTATTTACCACTTGAGTAGCTCTAAAGACGAAAAGGATATACGGGGTCTTTCAATGGGCCATAGAGGAGAAGTACCTTTATGGTAGCGAGCGAGTATCACTAAAATACAAATCTAGAAAGAGGTAATATTACAGGGGGTCTACTCTCTAACGAAAATAGCATCGGACGACCGTGACTTCGGACTTTTTCTTTTGCCGTTTGCTGTGTCAATTATGAACCAATCGTCATTATACTTTTATTGTATATAGTTTGTCAAACTTCAAAGTTCAAGCATTTATTTCAACGTAAGATACAATGATGTCATTTGTTGAATGTCAATTTAAATCTACTGGAAATAAAAAAAAGTTTATTGCATTTATCTGTCAGTCGGTTAGTCCAAGCTACTGCTTCGGAAAGGGAAATCATCTGTGGGAAAAGAAGCGGCGCAAGAAACCCACAGGATCATTGTTGTCCTTTTTTTTTTAAATAAAGTATATAACTAATACAATTTTATAATTTTGGGGAGCTGGTCGAAGTACACCACAAGTTAGTACGGCAAGGAAAGTTTGAAGTTCTTAGGAGAAGAAAAAGTCCGTGGTTAGAGCTATCCGAAGCTATTTTCATTAGAGAGTAGACCCCCTAATCTGTAATATTAATGTGGAGAATTTCATGAGTATAAATGCTTCTTTGCTCTTTAAATAAAAAGTTGAGCGGTATCTACTGTTGATGTATGATGGCTCTGTTAACGAGAGGTTTACGTTTAAGTTTTTGCTTATATAACTTCTTTTATGCAGAACGGGTTAGCACTAGACCTCAATCTCACCTGATGTTAAGTGAAGATGAGGCCTTAATTGGAAGCATACTGACCCGGAAACGAACACAACAACACAACTTTGCTGTTTTGATTGACTTAAATAAGATGGTGGTGGCTAGCCAGGCGGACATTTAAAACGCCCTACAACTAATCAAACCGAATACTAAACATGTACCCCGCTGGGGTTCGAACCCGCGACCTCAGATTCTAAACCCTATGTTGTTTATATTAAGCCACGGAGGTGGTGAGCCATGTAGTGGTGGTTTATTATGTATTATTAGTATGTCGATATGTATTTTATTTTATTTAAGGAGTGGAACGCATTGCCTCCGTCTGTGTTTCCAATCGCATATAACCCGCAGCTCTTTAAAGACAGGTTAAATAGGCATCTTCTGGGAAAGCTCGTTCCATCGTAGACCTTATCTCGACATTAGTCCAGATTAAGGTCAAGAGCGATCCCATTCTAAATAAAAAAAAAAAAAATATTTACTTAGCTATTGGTATAGTTATGTATTATTATATGTTATTCATATATGTTATTTATTTATAGTTAGTTAATAGTGTGTAGGTATTTGTTTTAGTTCAAATTTACCCGTTATGCATAAAAAAAAAAAAAAAAAAATTTGCTTTAATTGATATACGTCCAATCTACTGATTTCTATCTAGGTAACCTTATGGTAGAAGGACGAAATCCCTCTATGGGATAAGTCCGCCGTTGTACTCAAACCGTCTTATTCATAAAAAATTACAAACGCTTATAAGCCTGTGTTAGTTAAAGTAAGTGACAAAACATACTTTAACTAAAACAGGCTTATAAAGCGTTTCTAAATTTTTATGAAAAATAGGGAAACTTTGCATCTATTATGTATCTCTGTATAAAATTAATGTATTGCATTTTTAGTTACGAAATTAGCTACTTACTACTTAGCTTGTATGCGCTTAAAAGGTTTTGCTGTAGAGCGCTTGGCACCATCAACTTTTCGGTTAGATTAGGCACTGGAATCCAAATTACAATCGCTACAGCAACCTCTACATTATCCCAGTCTTAATTCGTGCCAATAAACTTTACCCCAACTCATCGCCGTTTCAACAATTTCTTAACAAATTGGATTCACTGAGGAACTTCGAGATTCAATGATACTTCTAAAAGATTACATTGAAGAGGGGTTTATTCTGCGTAGGCATTGTCTGCCTTAGCGCAAAAAATATATTGTGTTTACTTAAACACTGTCTAAATACTGAAAACAGTTACATCTATCTAAATAATATTATAAATACGAAAGTCCAAACATCCAAATGTTTGTTTGTTCTTTGCTCAATCACGGCGAAACGAATGAATGGATTTGGATAAAATGTGGTATATAAGTAGTAATTTGGTATCCATGTATCCTTCATATAATTCAATTGGTGTAGTGGATAGTGACCCTATCAGCGAAACCAACGGTTGCGGGCCCGAATCCCGCGACGGGTAAATGTTTGTATGATGAATACGAACATTTATTCCCGAGTCTTGGATGTTTATATAAATATTCATGTATGTTTATCCGTTATCTAGTATCTATTGCACAAGCTTTGCTTAGTTTGGGACTGGATGATTGGTGTAAGTGTCCGAAATATTTATTATTATTATTATATACGTATAAAGTTTCACTATAGAATCGGTTTATTCATTTAAAAAATTTTGGACTTCAATATTTGTATGGAATGCCGTGTAGAATAAACCAACTAATATTATATATATGCGAAAGTTTGGATGTTCGTTTGTTTGTTGCTGTATCACGGCGAAACGAATGAATGGATTTGGATAAAATTTGATATATAAGTAGAATATACCATGGATTAAGAATTTTTTATCTCGATAAAGTGAGCAGTTCCCGCGGGATAAACAAATTTCAGCGGTAAAGTCATTCCACGCAGTCGTATCCGCGGGCTGATAGCTATAGTTTTTCATACTATATGTACGTTGCAAATCCTAGTTATGTTGTTCGCGCGTATCAAATCAAAATGCCTTATTTCGTAGGTACACAGGGTACACTTAAAATAGTCAGATTTTACATTTATAAAGCTACTCCTTGTTCAAAAGGCAATTTTCCCCTGAGAGGAACAAGCAAGAAACTCGAGAGGTTGCTCTTTTAAAAACAGGTTATTATATTACGAAAAGGCAGACCGATATTTCATTATTAGTTGTGAAATAGCTTGGCATGCGAACGAGCTGGTAATATCCAGGAATGATTATCGTTTAAATAGTCTGATATTTTATAATATGCTTTCTTTTGTATAGTATCTTTAAATTTATTGAAAAGAAGATTTGGAACCTTATTGAAAAATCGTATATAATAGCCCTTTGAATGAATTACTGACTTTGCGGAGGTGACTTAGATATATTAGTATAATTCTTTTTACGTGCCTAAAACAATATAGCACACAATATTCAACATTATGCATATTATTTTTAATCACTATATGAGCTACTTAAGTATTAATTTTCTATTATATCTATGTGCGACTCTTTATTCGCCCAAACGGATTCGATGTGACAGTCCAGTTATAAGAAAGGTTACATCACAAAAAAGGAAACCACACGTAAAGCCGGGTCCTCTGCTCCAAGAAATAACAACAACATAACATGTTTGTTGAACATGTTAGCAAAACATTGCAGTCTCCTGCTACATTTAAACAGAAACAAACTTCTACTTATTATGGAAATGTGAAACAAAGAAGCCTTCACTGTTCGCAAGCAACGATGAAATGAAAAATACCCCACTGTACAAACGCGGGGATGTTTTCCGTCCATCTCGGATAACATGTTTGCTTGTTTTTCCTAAGAAAACAGTTAGGCTATTATTTAGAATAACATGTTAGATGTTAGAAAACCATAAAAACATGTTGCAAAAGACCCGACTGAAGTGTGACAAAATGAAAAAAACATCTTAAATGACGATTCAGACATGAGTAAGCCATAATATATGCAGCATACGTTTGGAGAGCTGGAATCACATAGGAAATTTTTAGTTGGCATGTTATACAATCGCATTTTTTTTATTAGCTGGTGTATACTTACGTCCTGCTTGTGCTTTTATATAGTATCTTTACATAGGAAGTTTGAAGCCTATGACTGTCTATGTATATATAGCCTGCCGACACCTAGTTATTATGTAGGTTTTACATGAGGGAATTGGTCCAATACACAGTACATAGAGACCACGTTAATCTAAATGCAAATTTACTTTTAGAATTTTGATGTGTGACTTATAAAGTCTGTCTCTTACCTGAAGCTCTCAAAAAATTAGACAAATTTGCATAAAGATCAAATTAAATTACCATACGGTAAGCTTGTTTAAGACATTAACATTCATATTTATTCCTCAACCCTTCACGTATAAGCACTGTAGGCTCTTACAAATTTAGAAAACCCCCAAAAACTATATATAAAGATAGATAGATGAAGCATTTATTTACGCCACTTCGTTCACACACATACACAAAAAAATTAAATATACACACAAATACCAATAAAGAAACAAAATGAAAATACAAAGAGAAAGTGTGTGCCGCGGTAGCACAAATGGGTCATAACTCAATGTGGCACATCACTCAAAGAGCGAAACGCTGTTTTTTTAAGCACAACGGGTTGATATTTGAACTCAATCACACCTGATGTTAAGTGAAGATGAGGTCGAAGGTGGTTTTCAGTTACAACCCCTACAAACGAGTGCATAAAAGTATGCGGATATTAATGTTACCGTCTGCGCATATATTTGCGGTTAATTTGAGAGTGAAGTATCCGTTGTTGTTCTAGCTAGTGTTGAGTAATAACAAATTAAATGAATGACATGATGTGATATGACAAAAGGAAAAAAGAAAAAGTGAAGTGCATAGGAAATTCCTCTATAGGTAACGCTTCGGAATTCCAAATAGGAATATTCTAACTGTTTATCTTATATGTGTCACTTGAGTCCAATTAGTACATAAGAGATATATGTACGGTCTACCAGATGGCATGTTTGTGTGGTGGACTGTACATAACTGCAGGCTGTGGCTGAAAATCAGCGGCCGCTGGTTCCCAGCGACCATATGCTGAGCTACAGACCTTTTTGTCATAATTATAAAGTCATTTTATATTTAAGTTTTTACTGTTCTTGGCAAATAAAGATTTTTATTATTATTATTATTCTTGGCTATTCTTTGGCATACACACAGCGCCACCTAGTTTTATACTAAGCTCCTCGAGGCATGGCTAAGAACAATGTCTCTTTGGTATGTGTATGTGCTATTCTCTATGTACAAACCAATCATCCTAAAAGTATCACATGGGCTAAAGTGTTACCTCCAAAAATTTTTACTTTTCTTATTTTCCTTACCTTTTTATTATTTTAATGCAGTGTTTACGTTTTATTTTCCTTTATAAAAAGAAAAAAAAATCCAAATAGAAAAAAAAATCGAATAAAAATTGTCTTAGCCGGATTCGAAAACCGTGTCTTTTCGAAAGACGTTACCTAAGCACTCGTGTCGCTTGCCACTATACCACGATATCAATTAGCAGAGCTGACGAAATTTTCTTACTCATTTATATGTGACATATTATTATGGATTTGGTTTGAGTGTTGATATTGTATGAATACTTTCTAATAGATGGTGCTAGAGTGCTTCGGTCCATACGGTCCATATAATACTTTTAGGGAGATCCGTCTGTACGTAGATAATCGGCATGGCGACCACTTCGACTCCTATACAGGGTGAATTTATATTCATGTAATTCCCATTAACTAGTGACGCGACTCTTGATTACGAACAACTTTCCCCAGGACACCATAGTCAAATTCGATAAAAAAAAATCGATACTCATACAAAGGAAACCATTCTGAAGCCACCTTTAGTATGGGGGTCCAACAATTTTCGGCTGGTAACTCCATTCCTGATTACGATTAACTTTCCACTCCGAATCCGAATTCAGCCGAAAATTGTTGGACTCCATACTAAAAGTGGTTTCAGAATGGTTTACTTTGTATGGGTAATCGAAATTTTTTTGATCGAATTCGGCTATGTTTCCTAGGGGAAAGTTGTTCGTAATCAGGAGTGGAGTCACCAGTAAACAGGAATTACCTACACGAATTAAATTTCACCCTGTATAGTAGGTTCGACGTCGGTGTGCTCGAATAGCCGATCTTTGCGGTGAACGCCCGTGCGCAATGTAGGCACGTAACCACACCTTCCATGTAGTGATAATGAATGGCAGCGGGCGGACGGGTTTTCAGCTTGTCGCGTTTAGTTTAGCGTCGAGGTCAGCTTTACGCTGCACCTCGAAATCGCTTACTCTCCTAAGCATTACCCTGCACCATTCAAGACGTTGTGCTGCCAAACCTATCCTTTGTATATTTTGTTTATGCACAATGGGTTAGCACTTGACCTCAATCACACCTGATGTTAAGTGAAGATGAGGCCGAAGGTGGACGCGTACTGACCCGGAAACCCCATCTTATTTGGGGGATATCTTATCTCTGACAACCGGAACACAATCTCCGAATCGTAAACCCAATGTTGTTTACATTGAGCCACGGAGGTAGTTAAACGGAGTATGTAGAAAAACCTTAACCGCCTCCGTGGCTCAATGTAAACAACATTGGGTTTACGATTCGGAGGTCGCGGGTTCGATCCCCAGCGGGGTAGATGTTTAAGCACTCGGTTTGGTTGGTGGTAGGGCATTTTAAATGTCCGCCTGGCTAGCTACCACCATCTTATCTAAATCTGCCGCTAAGCAGTAATGTTATAGCATTGTTGTATTCCGGTTGTCAGAGATAAGATAGCCAGTCCCCCAATAGTGTTGGAGTTTCCGGGTCAGTACGCTTCCACCTTCGACGTCATCTTCACTTAACATCAGGTGTGATTGAGGTCAAGATAGGACTGCTAAGAATAAGTGGCCAAAACCAACACCTGAACTGGTTATATTATCTGTAAAAGCCGGAACACAATCAGGGTAGATGTGTGCCCCGCTGGTAATTGAACCCGTAAAGTCGGTATTGCAAACCTTATTTTGTTAATATTGAACACGAAGCGGTGATCTCATAGGTGACACAAACATGTATGATTATATAAAGGAAACTAGATTAAGCTGTTATAAATAATTATATGGGTATCTTACAGTCGAATAAAATAAAATTTATCTGTACGTTGCTTCCGTTTGAAGGGTCTTAAATCTGGCTAACCCATAATGTTGTCAGTAACTCTGAAAATATCTAATATAATAAATTTAAGCCCAACTGTTATTGTATATAAAATAAACATCGTTATAGAGCGGAATCAAAATATAATGAATCTATGACACGAGGAAGCCATTCATTATATTTCATACGGGAAATTACGGCGAGACTTTAAATGCCTGAATTATCATTCTCATTAACAAGCATCATTAGTTATTGCTTCTATTTCGTCAAAACATGAAATAATAATTTAATATAAACAAACACCTCTGGGATGGTTCAGCCAAGTACCAACTAGCTGCACTCGATTCTGTGGAACGACGTGCCATGAGACTTATAGGTGATAATTCGATGACTGCTAAATTGCAGAGCCTTGAACACCGTCGCAAAGTCGCCTGTCTCTCAGTTTTTTACAGGATACATTTCGGAGTGTGCGTTGGAATTACATAATCTTATTCCACCGTCACCCTTCCATCTTCGGACCACTAGGCGTGGGGAGGGATTCCACTCATATATAGTTAATATACCGAACATTTGCACTAAGAAGTTCGATTCCTCATTCATCATCCGAACAGCCAAGGCATGGAACTCCCTTCCGGCGTCAGTCTTTCCTGAATCCTACAACCTTGGGATCTTCAAGAGCAGAGTGAATAGGCATTTACTGAGATCGCGTGCTTCATCTCCGACCACATCGTCACTTTCCATCAGGTGAGATTGTGGTCAAACGCGAATCCAGTCAATCATAAAAAAAAAAGCGATCTGTCGCGGCTTCGCACAGATGCAATTACTTTCTATTTTATTATACATATAAAAATTATCTAAATGATAGTGAAAATCCCATCAAAATCAGTTGCGTGGTTTAGAGGAGGAGAAATAACCTCGAGATTCTGGGTGAGAGCGCTTGCCCCTACAGCCTCATCTTCACTTAATATTAAATGTGATTAAGGTCAAGCAATAACCCGTTGTGCATATAAAACCGGCCAAGTGTGTATCGGGCCACGCGCAGTGTAGGGTTCCGTACTTGCCTAAAACATGTCCGGACTTAGAAGGGGGCTCTTTGTTGTGTGACAAATAATTTTCAACGGAAAGCAAATTTTATAAGTTTTTCGACTATTGCTCATTAACTTACCTGTAATTAACCTACTTATCTGTAAGTTTTCCTTTTAACTTCATTATATAAATAAATAGATATCTTTGCACATACGCACAGCGCCATCTAGTTCCACACTAAGCAACTAGGCTTGTATTATGGATACCAGATGGTTGATAAACAACACAATTAATTTTTTTTTGTAAATAGGAACACGTGTTTGTATTCATCATACAAACATAATGCCTCCAGCGGAATTCGAAAGAGCGACCTTTTGGTATAGCTATACCAAAGACTGCTATACCAAAAGGTCGCGCCAAACAGGCCGCATTTTTACTTATGTAATTTTTACTTATCCAAAACCAACTGTTTAGCTTTTAAGGGGGTATTTTTGCGTCTAGGTCTTCAACGTCCTTTCTTTCCTTCAATCTTTCCCTCAATTATATTCTTCATAAAAATGTCGTATCATATCAAGTAACCTATCATGTTTCCTCATCAGTTCACAACTGTGGCCAACAGGCATCTCTTCTCCTTTACCATCATTAATATGTTATCAATCAATATATCTAAATTTTTATTCAATTTCCATTGTTATGTGGTTTTCAAGTCCGAATTTTAAAACCATTAACAGGCTTCGTACATTAAGGCATGATATAGCCTTTCCATGTTGGTTAAACGACTCTTTAAATGTAAACAAAGAGTCCATTATTTCCATACTATTATGAAGTTCCAATAGGTCAGTATACGTTTACTCCGTGCATATAGCTTCAATAAAGCTGAAAATATTTTCTCTATTCGAGGCAACAGCGAAATGTCAATAGCCGCTATCTCCCTGATCGCTTAGATAGCGTGTTATACATTCAACCATTTGACATGAACTATCGCAACAATGGACTTTATCTACATAGCTCATGGATCTACACAGAAATACAACTTGGGATTACCCGCACGGGTAGCAGAACAACACGCTATATAGTTTATCGCGCGCATCTGTCAAAATGCTGCTGTATGACTGTTATGTCATTTTAACAGATGACTGCGATAAAATATGTTATTATCGTTTTATTTTCTCCTCTCGGAGAAGGCAAAGGGATCTAAGAAATATGTTATTACCTAGGCTTTTTGGCGGGATCTCGGCAAGTGAAGTTATTTAAGTTATTTCTTTATAATTCTTATAATTTGTGCATTCTGACTTCTGAAGCTTAATAATGGCAGGATATTGTGCAGCAAAAGTTAGTTATGGTGTACAAGTGAAGGGAAGTGTAATGTAAAGTAACGGAGCTTTCGGGTTCCCACAATAAGCCGCCAAAATCCTTTGTATAATAATGACTTGACCGTGACTAGATCCCATTGCCTTATCCGAGAGGAGAGAATAAAACGAAAAAAAAATTGTTATTAACTATATCGCAAATTGTCATGCCACGGTTGATGTTTCTTCCTTACAGATGTTAAGTCAAGGTGTTTACTAAATCATCGGATCTATGAATGAGTGGTTCAGCTGAGTATTGGTTGATGTGCTCTGTAGAAGTAGCTCTACCATGATCAATCTGTATAAAGTTGGATTGTCCAAAAAAGCGTGAGGTTTGAAGAGGTGAAAGCATTCAATGAGGCTGGCATAGTCACCCATGGTGTACAAAAGCCAAAAGAAAAAGAAATTAAAAAACATTACCCTCTTTCTGTAGTTATACCTATATTATAAGTTTTATAAAAATTTCTGCAAAACTTAATGTATGTGTGTGACTGGAGTAACAAATAAACGCTTTATCTATCTATCTATGTATCTATCTATCTTTCCTTGGGCAGTCAAGTATTAACGATATAAGTTTAAAAACCAAAAAAAAAACCGACATAGCCCAGGGAAAATACGGTTTGACCTCGGATCAAAATCAAAAATCAAAATGTCCATGATTGTTTATCATCTAAATAATCTGATATTTTATAATATGCTTTCTTAATAAGTTTCTGTTTTATAGTATCTTTAAATTTATTGAAAGGAAGATTTTGTATATCAACAGGAAATTTATTGAAAAAGCGTATACATAACCCTTTGAATGAATTACTGACTTTGTGGAAGCGACTTATGTGACCTGCAAGTTTATCTTTATTTCTTGTATTGACATCATGGTTATCACTATTTTTCCTAAATGATGCTATATTTTTTTTGACATATATTAGATTTTCAAAAATGTACTGTGACGAAAAGGTTAGAATATTATACTCCTTAAATCTGTCTCTAAGTGACATTGGGTCTCAATTGATAAATTGCGCGAACGGCTCGTTTTTGTAAAACAACGATTGTATTTATATCCGCGGCATTTCCCCACAGCAAGATACCGTAAGACATCAGGCTATGGAAATAACTAAAATATACTAAACTAGCAGTATTTACGTCCGATATTTGTCTAATTTTTTTGACTGCATACGCTGCAGAGCTGAGCTTCTTTCCCAATTTATGGATATGAGGACCCCATTGTAATTTGGCGTCCAAAGTAATGCCCAAAAATACAGTGGACTCAACAAGATATAGAGTGACATTTTTTATCATTATATTTGTGGGCACCTCCCTAACATTAGGCAGTACAAATTTAACACATTTAATTGTTTTCTCATTCAGTAACAAATTATTTGCCGTAAACCATTCTACTATTTGAGAAATAGCGAGAAATAGAAGTAGCGAAAAACGAATAACCGCGATTTTCTTGAAACATTTAATAAAGTGCTGTAAATGTAGTAACAATTGCTAAAAATTCAGCATTTGTAAGAAACTGAAGTACTAAGTTAGTAACAAAATAAACTAAAATTGAAAAATGTGTTTCTTTAAAAAAAAAACTGCTCTATTGATGGGTATTTCTTTGAATTCAAAACATTTAGGGAAATTATTGTTACAAAATATTAGTTCTCATTTTTATTTCTTATGCAATGCAGCTCGACGACATTTTCAGCTAAAACACATGCATGCCTAACTATAACGTGCTTAGTTTTTTATCCATCAATAAGTTAACTGTGTTTAACAAAAGTCTACCTAATTAAATATCCGTTAATATTTATTGTTATTAAGATACAAATTAAATATAGGATTTTCTAAGAAAATGTAGACTAAGCGCTCGTGTTTTTAGGCTTAAATTATGTCTAATATGTTCTATGTTATGTTCAAATCCCGCTAGGCATATGTTTGTATGATGAATATAGACATGTGCTCCCGAGTTATGGATGTTTTTCATTTATTTATTTACATTTATTTACAAAAAACAATGTATTTGTGTAGTATATCAACCATCTGGTATCCACAACACAAGCCTATAGTTGCTTAATGTGGACCTAGATGGCGTGGTGTGTATGTCCAAGGATATTTATTTATTATTATTATTACATAGCTAAGTTAATTTTTTGCCGTATTTTCCCTGGGCTAACAGCATATTATTTTGTATGTCGCGGGTGCTATGTTGTATTTTTTACTATAAAATGTATCCTAGGACACTCCGGGGATGAAGACGAATCAACGACACCATACATTTCGAAATCGGTCAAGCCGTTTAGGTTACAGAAGGTAACATAAAAATCTACATACTTGCATACATACTCATAGACTGGCAATAATTTTTTATTCAACTAATTCAGAACAACGCCATCAAGCCACATTTATTGGACTCAGAATCTGTACTCTGTGACATGTTGTGATACTATTTATTTGTGAGTTGTGGCAATGGGGTGTTGTTTTATCTAACTAAGAGTCGGACAGACAGCAAACTCTATTCATCTTGCATTTGCATAGGAACTGCTAAACAATTGTTTGTGTAAGATGCTACAAAGGTTTCATGCTGTCAGAGTGTAAATGGTTTTCGAATAATGTATTTTAAGTTTCAAACTTAGCTTGGAGCATTATATTCTCTGGATTAAATGATGATTTAACTGTTATAAACAGACACGAATTTGGTTTGCCTAGATTCCAGCAATACGTGACGCCAGAATAGGTACTCACTTAAAATATTCAATAAGTCTTAATCTACAGTGGCACTATTTCTCGAGAAGAACAAGCAGAAAACTCGAAGGATTGTTCTTCAAAAACAGGTTTATTACATATGTAATTATTAATTGTTAAATAGCCTGGCATGTGAACGAGCTAGTTATATATTATCATCTAAATAGTGAGATATTTAATAGTATATTTTCTTAATAAGTTTTTATTTTATAGAGTATCTATTTTATTGGAAGGAAGATTTGGTATATCCAACCCTCGTATTTCTTATATTAACACTATTTTTCTTAAATGTTGCAATGTTTTTTTTGATATATCTATATAAAATTTTCGAAAACCAAAAGAACATTATTTTCTTTATTTATCTCTAAGTGAAACTGCATGTTATATATGTATATCGTACGAGCGTAACGGCTCATTTGCTTTATAAGTACATACTGTTTAATGGCGTAAGAAAGAAATGTCTATTAAATTCTATTTAAGAGAGTTTATTCTGTGGCGGTTATTTTCAAGAATTTCAAATATTGATAAAAACGGCTTCTCTTTTATAAGCGTGATTTCAGGAAAATAATCGTCATCGATCATCATCATGGACGTCATGGGCTTTCGTGTACCAAAAGTGCGGGTCGTCTTTACTGACACTTTTCATTGAACGACCTTATCCGTCGGTCCCTTACTTACGGACACTCGAACCATCAGGCATGCCGGCATCTGATAGCAAGAGACCTGACGGATGCAATCTGGTTCCCTGGCGACTTGGCCGCACACTGGCCTGGGATGCCACTTGTATAGATACTTTCGCCCCATGTTATGTACAGAGCTCAGCCCGCAAGGCCGGTGCCGCCGCCGACCTCACCTAGAGAGTAAAGTGCCGCAAATACGCGTTTTTAACTACTAATTACGAGTTTGCGGCACTTGCCTTCGAAACACTGGGCTCGTGGTCGTCTGACACTAAAAAATCATAAAAGAGTTTATTCCGTGCCGGTTATTTTCGAGAATTTCAAATCTTGATAAAAACTACCCCTTTTTTATAAGTGTGAATTTTGGAAAATAATCGTCATCAAAGGGGCGATTTTTTTAGGTTATTCTGTATTTAAAAAGAAATCTTATTTTGTCCAATGGAGGGTGCCACTGGACGGAATAAACCCTCTTGCGTAAGTCATAAATTAACACTGTTCCTTAATTTGCTGCTTAATTCACTTTATTATACCGTAGACTTTCAGAAGCGATGGTAATTTAAGACTGTATCATTTCAAATTTAATTTGTCACTTATAATTAAATCGCTGCCCGGTTTCGACTCTAAAGTCAATTTTAAACATCTTAAAACTTTAAATAATGTTCTTTGGAGAGTTTTGTGTAATTGTTATTACTGCCTCGGCCGCCACAAAGAGATGTCATTATAATGCCCATTAGGAAGACGAATAGCTATACGGCTGATCTCTTTGAGTGTTTCGCCCATTTATACAAATTGTTATTGCTGTTGAAAAGTTTTAATCGGCGACTGAAGTAAGTTTTCGCGTTGTTTTTTGCGAACTTTTAACGCATTTCTATTAATGTTTTTTTTTTCTTCAGTTTATTATTAGCATCGTTTTAATACGATGTTGTGGTCAATGTAATGTTTTGGTACAGTCGCCAAAAGAATCTTTACTACGGTCACGACCCAAAGAATATGTTACGAATAACTAAGGTAAATTTTAAAGTTTTGTAAGTAACATTTTTATTTTTAATTACGTTTAAGTGTGCTTTACTTTCTAAATTTTGCCTGTATCTGTGAAAACTCTTACAAAATCCGTTCAGTAGTTTTTACATGATGCACATTAAAAAAATCAAATAAAAAATAATATACTTTTATTTAACAAGGTTATTTATTGTAAACTTGAAATTAATTTAGCACGTATAGAATATATTCTGGCTATAAAAATAAGAAATTGTATATTTTTTTCTTCATTATTTATGTAGTTAGTTATATAAGAAATAATAAACACCCTACAAGCGGGAACGTAATAGTAATTGAATTTGCAATAATCCTTAATTTTTATTATATTTTTTCTAGCAATATTAATTATTGTATACAAAATATAACCTTGTATGTTGCATATATCCTAAATGTAAATATTATTTTCGTAATTCTAAAATTCTATTGCAATTTTCTACAACGAATAAATAAATTAGTACGTGTCTGTGTTTCCAATCGCATATAACCCGCAGCTCTTTAAAGTCAGGTTAAATAGGCATCTTCTGGGAAAGCTCGTTCCATCGTAGAGCTTATCTCGACATTAGTCCAGATTAAGGTCAAGAGCGATCCCATTCTAATTAAAAAAAAAAAAAAAAAAAATACCTGATTCATGCTTAATATTTTTTTTTATGCACGACGAGTTCGTACTTGACTTCAATCACACCTGATGTTAAGTGAAGATGAGGGCGAAGGTGGAAGCGTACTGACCCGGCGAATATTTGGCAAGTTCTCCGTGTTTACCCATTCTCGTTACGTACCTATTTCATTAGGTCTGTATCTTTGTACTCGTATATAAATTGACAGGATGATAGGAGTAATAATTTGTTTATATGTGACTTCAGTCACGAACCAGGCGTCATATACTACAATAGCAGAGATTGGTTTGTAGAATTTTATAGTAACCTAAGCAGAGGAACTCCGACTCCCAAACAAGGATGACCCGATTTTTAGGAGTCAGTAAATCTTTAATATTTTTTATTACTTCTTGAAATATCGAAAGCTTTTAAAGATAAAGTTAATTTGATTTAAGAAAGAATTTGAATTAATAAATTACTTGTACCTTTTACCGCCTCAGTGGCTCAATGTAAACAACATTGGGTTTACGATTTGGAGGTCGCGGGTTCGATCTCCAGCGGGGTACATGTTTAAGTACTCGGTTTGGTTGGTGGTAGGGCATTTTAAATGTCCGCCTGGCTAGGTACCACCATCTTATCTAAATCTGCCGCCAAGCAACAATGTTAATAGCATTGTTGTGTTCCGGTTGTCAGAGATAAGATAGCCAGTCCCCCAAATATGTTGAGGATTCCGGGTCAGTACGCTTCCACCTTCGACCTCATCTTCACTTAACATTAGGTGTCATTGAGGTCAAGTACGAACCCGTAGTGCATTAAAAAAAAACCTACCTACTTGTAATGAGAGTTAGTAAGAATGTTTTCAACATACTTGCTCGTAAAGTGGATCTAATTTCACCGGTTTTAAATATATCAAGCAGCTCAAAAACACACGCAAATTGTGAAGTTATATTCTATAACCGCACTATTTTCTATGGCAAAGAACATAATTCTCATACAGCCAAGTGATAACACGATGATGTTAAATCCCGGTGAATAAAATATCGCTGATCTCCATGTGTTATGGAGATCGTAATAAAAATTGTTTTTTTTTTTGCTAACTTCGAACTGGCCCGCCCCTTCGAACTTCCTCGCAAGTATGTTGAAATACGTCGTACGATATATTAATTAATAACCAATATATATATATATTCGACATAGACATAGCTGAACACATTTTCTTCATACTTGGCTAAGAACCGAGTAAAGTTTCTCATCACATCCGAATATAGATGTAACATAACTTAAATTTTAAAAAAAACAAGGTCTAATAATGTTAGGCAATTGTCCAACCTACCTTTGCATAATTTGCCTAGCTTTAATAATGAATATGGTAAATGTAATGAATAAACTACCAAAGCATTATCAAGCATTTCAAGCATTTATTTCAACGTAAGGATTACCTGATATCGTTTGTTGAATGTCAATTTAAATTTAGGTGTCAGTCAGTATGTCCAATCTACTACGACTTAGGAAAGGGAAATCATTTGTGGTAAAAGAAGCGGAGCCAGAAACCCATCGGATCATTATTGGCCTTTTTTTTGAAAAAAAAGAAGGGGACTAAGAGATTAAAAAGACACTAAAATTAATTAAAAACATATAGCTACAGTTTGACAACTATATATAACGACGTAAGACGTGACCTCTCAGGCGCATACAATATTTAATATTTCAGATTTTGCAATCCTGAGTTTATTTGATACAATGTATGTCTAAGTGAATGAATGTAATTTGTTTGTTATCATGTTGAAGTTGTTGAGGATTTTTAGTAATAGGTATGGGTGTAGTACCTATGAAATTGGAGTTTTTTTTCTTCGTTAATCATATGTACCAATTCCTGCGATTTTTGAAGCTATATCCCCAAATTTGTTTTTTATTTGGAAAATGGAATATTATTTCAAGGTTTCACATGAAATATTTTTTAATTTCTGGGCTAAATCACATAATAAAAAAAAATTGAATTTCTTTTCATTGCTTCGCATAGTCATTTCTTAGATTCGCTGAAACTTTTATAAAGCGGTTACTTTTAAAAATTAACGCTGCCTATACTTAACTTAATGTTATCCGATAATACATCCAAAGTTTAGCTAAATTTGGATTTGCCGTTCCCAAAAAAAAAATCAAAAATGTTTGTTTGGAGAAAACAGTCTTAATGAAATTCTTCATACAAAACGCCAATTTCATAGGTAAGAACTTGGTTGATTGTTTGATGGTTTGATTTATCAAAAAATAAATATTATGCAGTACTTGTACTTATTACTGGAAATAAATTCCACTAAAAACCTGTCTCCTCTTTTCGTTAAGAGCTTGTAGTTGTTTAGTCATTAATGGTCAAAAGATTTTATTTCATAGGATAATGTATCATTTGGAAACGTTACACTTTTTAATGATGATGTATGATGAATAGTGATCCTGAACGTCCAGTTCGTTGATGATTTACACTCCAAGGTTATTTGTGGGGCAACTTTGGAGTTTGCGTTGAGTTTATTTTTACCGCAAATGTAAACCGAAGCTGTGTAAAGGTTGATTTACGTATGCCCTCGTAAACTTCCTATCGTGATTCATTTACATGGAAAACTTTTAATGACTGCATAAACCCGATTACCGTACGAAAACTACGTCGCCACCTTTCCTACCTAATCCCAAAAAACGAAAGGAACACTCGGAAACTCGTCACGTTGCGTTATGTCAGGCTGGATGCCAACTTTTTTCGTTCCGAAATCGAATTAAAAATGAACATTCAAAACTTTCTCGTTAAATATAGTTCGGAGGTGAACGAACGTCGTAGCACTGACCTCCTTTCTGTGTGATGTTGAACGTGCGGAGTCTGTAGGAGTCTTCGTCGGGCTCCTCCTCGGGCTGGTGGGTGGCTCTGGGCACGTCGAGGAAAGCGTTGGAGCGCCGAGGCTGGTTGGAAGCGCCAGGCGGCGGCCGACGTCGCGCCGACGCCTGCCTCCTGACTTGAGGAGGTGTCTCCACTTCGGCAAGACGAGGCTCGGAGCTGTATCTCGCCCTGGTCTCCTTATCCAATTGCTGTTGCTGCTGCTGCCTCCTATACCTCACTGATCGTCCGCCGGTGATCCTGGCGGATTGGGACCTGGTGGCGGGGCGGCGGCGCGGCGCCGGTGTGGTCTCCATTGGCGCGGCCAGAGCCTCCATACTCGCGGAGGCCGGCGCGCATATTGACTGGGAACGCTTCGTACGTCCGTCCGTGGCCATAGTCGCGGCGATACTGACTGTGTAAACTGTATTTCAGTTTCAGTGAGCCAGAGCTTTCAAGCGGTCGCCGCTATATCGGGATCGCTAGATTAGCACGTTTTACGATGGTCTCTACGTTTTCATTAGGATTCGATTTCAGGAGGATAATAAAATTCTATTCATTGACTTGGAGCATAAATTAGAAAGCCTTTGTGATCAATATCGATTTGTTTACATGAAACTTTTAATTAAATTTAACATAGTATACCTATCTACTTACTACATCTCATTACAGAGAAATAAATATTGCTGACACAAATACTTTTTATTAAACGAAATAATTATTTAACTTATAAACTGGTTAATAGTTAGCAATTAGCGTCTATCTTTGATTTAATTAGTCTATCACTTTCAGGTACATAAAAAACCTACTATTTAATAGAAAAATACGCCATTTTGTACATGTATTCCAAGCTCAATTTTTAATTTTAAAGGTGCCATCTTTGTGTTCCAAGAATAATAAGAAAGAGGTAGTGTCACGTTAAATTATCGCTTTACTTTGCAACCATTACCAACAATCTACGAGTATATCTATTGGGAATGGTATTAATGTTGCTGGCCTAAGTAAGACTTATCTGTCATTCGAATGAAGATAAAAAACTATATAACTATAACTATATAACTATAACTATATAACTATAACTATATAACTATAACTATATAACTATATACTATTCTATATTAAAATTCAAATATAGAATATAGTTTTTTTATTCCAATTCGAACAGAATTACCACTACATTCAAGATTGATTTTTTGAATTTCCTCATTTAAAAAACCATCGCCGCTTTCCCTCAGCGCTAACCGCGCCATTTTTCCACGTGAGTGAGTGTCAGAGGGGCCGCGTCCCTCCTTCAGAGGTTACTTGTTGCATCGTACAATATAGTGCTCGTTTCTAACGTGACATTCGATTTGAACTTTAATATATACTTTAATATAGGTATATATACTTTACTTCAATAATATTTTTTTTTAAATTTTATTATAAATAAGAAGTTTTTGTTTAGTTATACGATCGAATGTTTAATTCATCGAATTATTATAAATACAATCTATACTGGCATTCCCATTAGGTGTAGGTCTTATTAATTCGAAAAGTAGGCTCATATAGCGTTTAAAAAACGTAAAAAGAATCATACTAATCTATCTAAGTCACCTCCGCAAAGTCAGTAATTCATTCAAAGGGCTATTTTATATACGTTTTTCCATAAGGTTCCAAATCTTCCCTTCAATAAATTTAAAATTACTATACAATAGAAAGTATATTATAAAATATCAGACTATTTAGATGACAATCATCCCTGGATATTACCAGCTCGTTCGCATGCCAAGCTAATTAACAATTAATAATGAAATATCAGTGTGCGTTTTCATAATATAATAACATGTTTTTAAAAGAGCAATTTGCCTTTTTTTAAAAGGGAAAATTGCCTTCTGAACAAGCAGTAGCTTAAAAAATGTAAAATTTTACTATTTTAAGTGCACCCTGTGTACCTACAAAATAAAGCTTTTTTGACTTTGACTTGCTCTCTTCCTGAATGGTGACGCGACATTGATGCAATGGGATCGCTGTGGATTGACAATAATTGACACGTATAGAAGCACTCGCGACCCAGTCGCATTCGCTATTCGCTTTCGATTAGCGAAGTTAAGCAATGTCTGGTACGGTTAGTCCCTGGATGAGTGACCACTAGTGGAATTTTAATACGAATGTTTCCGTGATTCGGAGGACACGTTAAATTGTCGGTCCTTGTTGTAGCCAATTGTAGGGAGTCGTTAAGCCCAGGGGGTGGCTTAAGACCACTGACGTTAGGTGTCAGGGACTTGTAAAGCTGTTGATGATGAGGTACGAGATTTCATTAATGAAATGGAAATTACGAAAACACCCAAAAGACTATCACCCATACAACTCAAACAACTATATTAAACGCTAAATATCTTCGAAACGGCTTGACCGAGTTTTATCAAACATGGAAAATAACTTAAACTCTCGTTTAGGCTTTAATATAAAAAAAACCGCATTGAAATCGGACCACGCATTATTGAGATACATCCGGACAAATTATCCACATGTCTTGGGGGGTCAGGAAACATCCCTGGACCTAGGTCAACCGATGGTAATTTTTCGAAATTTTTTTGCTTAACATTAATGTCACCATCTTTATCCTAAATGGGGTGGTCAGAGATTTTCCAAACATCAGCGTTTGGGTGTTCCAATTTAATCAAAAATGTACCTTACTTTGATTTTTTAATCACGCTAGATTAAATGTCTATTGACAGATTAAATTTACATACATATATAAAAATGTATCTTAAAATGATGGCTGGGGCTTCACACAGACATGACTCCCTGACTTTATGGCTTGATCTGCCCTTGACTCCCCTTTCCATATGGAAAGTCGTAGGTTCTTGGACTTCTTTCTTCACTAAGAGTAACCGTTGTCACAAAGGAAGTAACTTTTGCGTAGTCGCTAGGCGTGTGACGTATTCGGGCGACGTGCCTCTTGGCGTAGTCCTTTTGACGGCTATGGCGCGTGACGTCAAAATTTACAAAATAACCGACTGAATATGCTTCCGGTCTCTATTTCCGACGTACAACATCTCATATTTACTTATGTAATATTAGGTTTTTACCTATGAAATTGGCGTTTTATATGAAGAATTTCATTGGGACTGTTTTCTCCATACAAACATTTTTGAATTTTTTTTGGGAACGGCAAATCCAAATTTAGCTAAACTTTGTGTGTATTATCGGATAATATTAAGTTAAATATAGGCAGTGTTAATTTTTAAAAGTAACCGCTTTATAAATACTTCTGCGAATCTAAGAAATAATATGGGAAGCTCATGAAAAGAGCTGTGTTCAAGTTTTTTTTGTTATGTGATTTAGCTCAGACATTAAAAAATATTTCATGTGAAACCTTGAATATACTCGTATATTCTATTTTCCAAATAAAATACAAATTTGGAAATAGATACAGAAATGTAGGAGTTGGTACATTATGATTAACGAAGAAAAAAAACTCCAATTTCATAGGTAAAGACCCAATATATATGTAGATTTCTATGTTACCTCCTGCAACAGCTTAACCGATATTTGAAGTGCGAGGTGTCGTTCGATACGTCTTTATCCCCAAAGCGTCATCAGGTATTTTATTAAATCCAAAACACTAACATGCGGTATTAATACATTGACTATTGCCAACTATGGTAAATGAATTTTCAATTGTGTCTGCAAATTATTGAACTCCAAGTAAGTCACCATGTATCGTTCAACCTATTGTTGAAAAAGCCTGACAAAGAATTACCTTCCATCCCTTCAACAATACAATACACACTAACTGTCAGTTTGCATAAGAATGATCCCACAAAAGTTACTCAACCATTCAGAATATTCAATAGCATTTGAAAGCCTCAGTTCTCTCAGGGGAGTCGTATGTACGAGTAGTGTCCTTATGGACCAACCCAGTCAATAGTTATATGACAAGGTATATAGTTAGTTGTAATATCATTAGTCCTACATTATTATATGCTTAAAATAACATATTATACCTGATGAGTTTTTTTTAGCATGGCATATTAGATAAGATCCCACCTACGCTCCCTCCCACTGTAACTCCTGTAAGTCAGGATCAACAGTGGTACTCTGCTCGGCACCTACTCAAGGTAGACGGTGCCCTACGTGACTCTATTGCTACCTTGGACCCTAGACTAATTAAAGAAAGAATTTAAGGGTGAAAAGTAGGAAAGAAAGAAAGTCCCACCTCCCCCCCAGCAAATGGGATTTTTTTTTTATATGAAAGGGCGGCAAACGAGCATGCGGGTCACCTGATGGAAAGCAATCACCGCCGCCCATGGACACCCGCAACACCAAAAGGGTCACAGATGCGTTGCCGGCCTTTGAGGAAGGTGTAGGCCCGTTTCTTGAAGGTTCCAATGTCGTACTCGTTCGGGAATACCGCTGCCGGAAATCCGTTCCACAGGGTGGTCGTACGTGGTAAGAAGTTTCTTGAGCAACGTACAGCGGTAGACTTCCACTCATCCAGGTGATGTGGATGGAAATTTAATTTTGGGCGAGAAGTGTATCGATTAAATTGAGCAGCGGGTATTAGCTCGAATTCCGAAAGGCGCGTGCATTTTTGAAAAAACAAATTAAATTATCTACGGCAATAACTTCTATTTCACTTACTTAATATGCCTTATTTTTTCCTTACCATAAAAAAACTCATCCCGGTATATAGGTGCTGAAGCACGTACACATGACACATTTGGATAAAAGGCATAATTTTTAGTAGATAGATTTTTTTTTTATAATTGACTGGATTCACTTTTGACCACAATCTCACCTGATGGAAAGTGACGATGTGGTCGAAGATGAAGCACGCGATCCCAGTAAATGTCTATTGTATGTAATGTAATGTAATATGTATGTAAGAAAAAATATAGAATCGTTTAAGAAAAATAGTGATATACATAATGTTAATACCAGATATAAAAATAAACTTGCTGTTCATGCCAGCCGTTTACACAAAGTCACTAAGTCATTTAAGGGGCAATGTATACGCTTTTATAATAAGGTTCCAGTGGACATTCAAAATTTACCTTTAAATAAATTCAAAACCATCATAAAACAGACATTATTTACCAAAGGCTATTATAACATTTCTGACTATCTGGATGATAAGCAAGCATGGACATAGACCGCTCGGCGATATTCAGCCTAATTATACAATATAATATAATTGTAACCCAAACTTATTTAAAAGAGCAACCCTTGAGTTTCTTGCTCGTTCTTCTCTGGGGAATCTGCTTTGCGAATGAGCAAAAATGTCAATAATTTTAATATTAAGATAAAAAATGTGACGTTTTCAAGTGATAATCTTTATCCTACGAAATAAATATTTTTTGACTTTGACTTTGACTTATTCACTCGGCTCTTGAAGATCCCAAGGTTGTAGGATTGTAGATAAATAGATAATTTGATTATTTGCGTCTAAGCACATTGCATAATGATAACAATTAGTAATACAGAACTACAATTAGTTACCCTCAAGATGATATAAGTGAAATTAGTACAATAATTTCACATCATTAAATTGTGACTGAAATTTTGCCATAATGTCTAAATCTCACGATGTGATGAGTAAAATACAACATGGTAATAGCTTATACAGGCGCTCCTAGCCTTTTAAGTAGATAATTTAAGATCCTTGTGTGACTGACTGTAATTTGTTATGCAATGTATAATATTTTTTTATATGAATAAAGAACTTTGAAATAAAAAAAAGTAATACAGAACTAGTAGTATTACAGGAATAAAAATTCTAAAATGTCAGTTATTATGTGCTGTAGTGACAAAGTGGTTCCAACTCAGCATGGTGCTACGCCCTCGGACGGATGGAGCGCTGGTATTCTGTTGGGACCAGTTTGTACTAGTTGGGACTAGTAAGATGATAATTAAGAGTCTTTGAGTAAACGTTTATCCACTATCTAGTATCCATATAGTAGTAATTTACTGGGTGCGCGTAGGTGAGATAGTTTTTAATAAAAAAAAATACAAGCTTTCCTTAGTTTAGGACTGGGTGATGAGTGTCCGGCATATTTATATAAAAAAAATATACAGTAAATTAGTTTAAATTTTTAAATTTTAATTTTAATAAAGTAATACTGTCGAATCGAGAACCTGTTCCTATTTTGAAATCGTTTTAAAACTAGCAACAGTGGACATAAAAAGTATGTTACTGTCTAGTATGTTACTCAGGTCGGAAAAAAATTCATAACAAGTTACGGGAATACTCCATCTTTCACTCAAATTAAATTCACTCAGCAACCATTCGCAGCACTCGACGCCACGCGTTTTTCTTCCAGCTGTAAATCACCCGACAACTGTTTATGATTTATTTCAGGCATAAATTTTCCTCTTCGTTCATATTAATTAGTTACTCCAAGAACAAGCAACGTGCAAACTAGTTTTCTGAATTGCTAAAAAGGTTTTTAACTGCAGAAGTCAGTTTCTAGTGAAACCGTGAGCTAAAATGAGGAGGTTGACGCATACATTTCACAAACTAGAAAATTGGGTATTTTTTGGTTTTTTATCGTCGGACGATGTTGAAGTACTTAAGAAAGATTAACCCGCACGGCATTCTTTACAAACTTCAAGTCCAAATTTTTCGAAACGAATCAATTCTAATGAAACTTCATAAGCATGAAACACGTATACAGGGTGAATTTGAATTCGTTTAGTTCTCATTAATTGGTGACGCCACTCTCGATTACGAACAACATCTCCAAGAAATCATGGTCGAATTCGATCAAAAAAAACCAATTTGATGCATAATTTATTACTGATCTCCATAACACATGGAGATCAGCGATATTTTATTCGCCAGGCTGATGGTGTTATCACTTGGCTGTATGAGACTTATGTTCTTTGCCATAGCAAATAGTGCGGTTGTAGAATATAACTTCACTATTTACGTTTATAACACACGCGTGTTTTATGAGCTGCTTGATATAACTAAAACCGGTGACATAAAAATATCTTTATAACATACGTAGTTGCAAATTACAAAACTATCAAATCAAAAAAATCGGCCAAGTGCTTGTCGGGCCACGCGCAGAGTAGGGTACCGTACTTGCATAATATGCGGACTTAGAAGGGGGCTTTTTATCGTTTAATAAATTTGATACATGTTGCAATTGCAAGCCTAATTGCATTGGTAATCTATTTCAAAGGCGTTACTATAGATAGATCAGTATCCTCAAGTTTACAGAGGCCGAAACCACAAAGCCACAAACCTCTAGTGGATGCATGAACAATACACACACAACACAATTGTGTACACTTTGACGAATCCCTTTAATATCAATAGAGATGATATCATATACACAGCGCTATCTAGGTGCACACTAAGCAACTGGGCTTTATTGTGGATACCAGATGGTTGATATACTACACACTACTAGCTGCACTCGATTCTGTGGAAGGACGTGCCATGAAGTTCGATGACTGCTAAATTGCAGAGCCTTGAACACCGTCGCAAAGTCGCCTGTCTCTCAGTTTTTTGCAGGATGCATGCATGCATTTCGGGGAGTGTGCGGTGGAATTACATAATCTTATTCCACCGTCACCCTTCCATCTTCGGACCACTAGGCGTGGGGAGGGATTTCACCCGTATATAGTTAATATACTGAACATTCGCACTAAGAAGTTCGATTCTTCATTCATCATCCGAACAGCCAAGGCATGGAACTCCCTTCCGGCGTCAGTCTTTCCTGAATCCTACAACCTTGGGATCTTCAAGAGTAGAGTGAATAGGCATTTACTGGGATCGCGTGCTTCATATTCGACTACATCGTCACTTTCCACCAGGTGAGATTGTGGTCAAACGCGAATCCAGTCAATCATAAAAAAAAACAAATACATTTTCTTGAAAATGTGAAGTGCAAATATGAAGACTGTACCTTTTAGTAAGAATATTTGTGAGAGGCGATGGACGGACAGCAAAAACTTCTTCTTCATAAATTCTGCCTAAATAACTTCGTGAAAGCCAAATTCAGGTACACGGAAACTTAAAATCGGTTACCTATTGAAACGCATAACGTTTTTCACCATAAACTGACAATTCATACTATTACTCTCCATAATAGTCATTTGCAATAAACCGTTATAGCATAACTTCATTACACATAATATCATATGGCCGAAACCTGTAAGGCATAATCATAGAAAGGCATAATTTTAATAAGCATAAGTAATGAAAGGCATAATTTTTGTTGACCATAATATTCAAAAGACATAATATTTAAAAAGCATATATGTCAACTGAAACGAGCCGGGCGAGCAGAGCGAGCCCGGATCGCCCGCCATACCCTTCGAACCTAACCTATCCATGTCGGGGTGCAGTTATGCTTTATAAAAGTATGTCAGACAATATTATGAATATGGTAATTTATGCATAATTAAAATCTGCGTTTCAAAGTATGCTTTATAAAAATATGGCAAATGAAAGTATAGATTTATATGATTATGTCTTTTATTATTATGCCCTTCAACAAATCTGCCTTATTATGTTTATGCGTAATAATAAATTTGCGAAACACTATTATACTTATTAATTTGTATGCCATATGATGTATGTCAATTGAACTTATGACAATAAACATTATGCGTTTCAAAGTGTCACCCTTAAAATCATTGTTCCTTTGATAAGTAAAAGCTCGAACCTGGTATATTATTATATCCACACACAGATTCTACGGTTAGTTTAACACGTACTGCTCGACAAGCGAAATAACGAACGTTGGCGAATACTCACAACTAACGTCAGAGCAGAGCAGTTTTCTAACGTACCTGTTGCGTTAACTTTGCTCTTTTTGTATCATCCAATTAGGGTCAATTTATAAGGGGCGTTCCTACTTCAGGAGTCGGTGCCTGTCATCGCAGTTTTAAGCTACAAAATTAAATAAAGTCGACCACATCTGATACTACTTCATGTATATAACAGGCAGATTGTGCTGTTTATTTTAGTTTAGTTATTCCTTTAGTTTTGTACTTAGCACTGAGTTGTTAGTAATTTGTGAATAATGCTGCTGGTTTTGCAATTTGTAAAACTGTTTATTGTCCCTAATAAATAAAAATATAATAATAAATAAATAAAAAAGTTATTGATATGTATCTTTGTATCTAGCACGGACGTCTATGTAGCTAGCACGGAGCCATGTCCGTCCGAATGTATTGACCCTCTTCTAGCCTCACCCTTAACGGCAGCTGTCTAGGACGGTACCAGACTACTTCATACGGCTCCAGGTACCCTTCAGTAACACGATACAACCAACCTCATTTGGAGTGTGGGTAGCCTCTCAGAGGTGCGGCTACCTCGCGTTCCTCTGCTTCTATTTTCCGAGCAGCCTCCTTGATCATTTCATCACCTTTATACTTAACCAATGGACTTTATGGTCGATATCACTGGTTCACCGAAACATTCGGTAATGAGTTCCGTTAATCCATAAACGGTCTCAATTTAGTAACACCCATATCCCTGCTTAAAATCCTATACAACAACGTCCTACTTGGGTTAAAATCAGTAACTGATTATATTTCTCATATAACTTTTAGGTGGCGGTGCTTTAATTTACAATCTGTATTTTAATAATGTTATGTAGGTACAGTAGGGTTCAAAAGTGCATATCCGGTTCCAACACAAGCGGTTAAGATTTTTAGCAATGCCTTTGACTTTAACAAACATACCTAGAGAAAACGCCGAGCACGCTCTACAACAGAAGTTTTTTTTTTATGCACCACGGGTTCGTATATACTTGACCTCAATCACACCTGATGTTAAGTGAATATGAGGTCGAAGGTGGAAGCGTACTGACCCGGAAACCCCAACACATTTGGGGGACTGGCTATCTTATCTCTGACAACCGGAACACAACAATGCTATTAACACATTGCTGCTTAGCGGCAGAATTAGATAAGATGGTGGTATCTATCTAGGCGGACATTTAAAATGACCTACCACCAACCAAACCAAGTACTTAAACATGTACCCTGCTGGGGATCGAACCCGCGACCTCGTAAAACCCAATGTTGTTTACATTGAGCCACGGAGGCGGAAGTGAAGCCACAAATGGTGTAGATGCAAGTACGGAATGCCCACCACCACTTCAACTTGACAATCCGGTGGGCTATAGGCTAGGTTGCTGCATGAGTGTAAGTGTAAGTATTGACAATGTTAAGTCTATAAATACATACATATACTCCTGTTTCCCGTTGGTGTAGGCAGAGACTATTGATTTCGGTTACCTATTGAAACGTATAACGTTTTTCACCATAAACTGACAATTCATAATATTACTCGCCATAATAGTCATTTGCAATAAACCGTTATAGCATATCTTCATTACACATAATATCATATGGCCGAAACCTGTAAGGCATAATCATAGAAAGGCATAATTTTTGTTGACCATAATATTCAAAAGACATAATATTTAATAAGCATATATTTAATAAGAATAACCGGCGAATTCACTAAGCTTCTAAGAGCAAGCATGCAAGCAAGCAAATAGGCAAGCAGGGATGCATACATGTCAACTTAACACGAAGGGTATGGCCGAAGCGAGCCGGGCGAGCAGAGCGAGCCTAACCTATCCATGTCGGGGTGCCAAGATATCCCGTGCTCGCTTCGCTCGCACTCGACAAAATTATGAATATGGTAATTTATGCATAATTAAAATCTGCGTTTCAAAGTATGCCTTATAAAAATATGGCAAATGAAAATATAGATTTATATGATTATGGCTTTTATTATTATGCCCTTCAACAAATCTGCGTTATGATGTTTATTCGTAATAATAAATTTGCGAAACACTATTATACTTATTAATTTGTATGCCATATGATGTATGTCAATTGAACTTATGACAATAAACATTATGCGTATCAAAGTGTCACCATTGATTTCCACTTGCAATGATCCTGACATCTTCCACTCTCATCAAATGCTTCCCTTCATCGGTTAGTGGTTGATGCACCTGACCTTTTGTGAGTACGTCAGTCACTTGATTGATGTACGTCCTTCTCGGTCGACTTTCGCCGACCCTTCCATTCACGCTTTCGTTAAATATTGCTTTCGTTTACCTCCATTCACTCATTCGTTCTATACCCCCACACCACTTTAACGCCCTCTATAAATAAAACGAAGTAATAGCACTGAAAATCAAGTCAATACCTAATTTAATTTCAAAGGTGTTCGATAAATCTACATAGCTTGAGCTGGGACTGGGTAAACACTTATGAACCTGATTGTCCATATAGGTACTACCTAACTTTACACAGCGTCATGTCGTCGGTTTTGTAACAGGGAACGGTTCAGGCTGTGATAGTAATTTGACGGAGTACGGAGTAATTAGTAACTAGGCGTAAATTAGAGGGGCAATTTAGCTGAGTAACTTGTAAAGCAATTTATATAGGTAATATAAATTGAAAATTCAGAAAACTATTATTATCCAGATAAACCAAACCAGCCAGAATAGCTTCGGCGGTTAAGACGCGGTTTCCCAATTTGGGAGGTCAGGGTTCGATTCCCAGGCAGGCGATGTACCAGTTTTTTTTTTAATTTAATTTAATTACTTATGTGCTTTTGTACGACTGCTCATAAACGGTGAAGGAAAATATCGTGAGGAAACCTGCATGCCTGAGAAATAAAAATTCTAAGGCAACCCGCTTGGGCCAGCGTGGTGGACTATGGCCCATACTCCCTCATTATACGAGGGAAGGCCTATATCCCTGCAGTGGGATGTTTACGGACTGAGAGAGAAACCAAACCAACTGTTACTATTAAAAACTAAATATCTTTGAAAATCCCTTAACCGCTTTTCATCAAACATAGCCGTTATAAGGTTCCGTAGTAATAATGAACCCTTACAGTTTCGCAAAGTCTGTCTGTCCGAGGCTTAGCTCGGAGGCTCTTAGTATTAGAAAACTTGTAATTTGATACATATCTATCACGCCAATTAACAACGTGGTAATATAAAATCTTGGAAAATATATTTTTTATGGATACCAATACCTCATCGTGTGGGGTGTCGTTGGATAGACCATTTAAAAATAATACAGATTATCTTAAACAGTTTTTTCGTTTAAGAAATATTAAAGTTTAAAGTCCTAATTAGAGAGTCTAGTGCCCTCCCTCACTCGATTCATATAGACTCACTCATTCGATCGATTGACAGCGAATAATACAGAAATCGATCCCCCTACGTATAAATGAAAGTAATATTGCCTCTAAATACACTGAAAATTAACAAAAACATCAAACTGTTAAACATAGATGCAGGCGTAGTAAGAAACAGACAATATATTAAATATAAATATTTCGGACACTTACACCAATCATCTAGTCCCAAACTAAACAAAGCCTGTACTATGGATACTACATACCGGATAAACATATAGGTACGTAAATATTTATTTAAACATCCATCACACAAATATTTACCCGTCGCGGGATTCAAACCCGCACATATAAAAAAAAATATTTTATATATCTGTACCCTCACCTATACATTACCTCAAATGGAATGTAAATTGATTTCAATTCTGAACAGTAGGTAAACATTCACTCACCCATGTTGTGTAAACGAGTATTCTCTTTCTGTTTGCTTTTGGGAGCAGCGCTAGCGGAAAAACAGAAACATACATCTATGTGTAGGTAAGTAATGGATAATTATTTTTTAATAGTAACCTTTTTTAACCATAGAAATGTTTTTGTGTTCCGGTTGTCAGAGATAAGATAGCCAGTCCCCCAAATGTGTTGGAGTTTCCGGGTCAGCACGCTACCACCTTCGGCCCAATCTTCACTTAACATCAGGTGTGATTGAGGTCAAGAACCAACCTGTTGTGCATAATGCGAATTTTAATTGGAACTCATATTTTCTCTAACTTTTTTAAAATTTATTTCATTTAATGATGTAATTATGTGCAATAGGCTACAACGCCACCGTCAAATGACACAGCGCTTTATTATATTTTATGGTTGTGAAGAAAAATATCATAGAACCGTGTTGATGGATCGATCTTGAGATTGGGATCGCGTCTCGGTTCGATATTATAGTTTTCTTTTTGTCCTTTTTCTTTGATATTGTATTAATATGCAACAGATTCTCAACCGTCAGCTTGTGGCCATCTCATTCTCGAGAGTGGTTTGTGGGATATGGGCTCTAGTCACCTCTGTTTTGAGGTTTTGTTTTTTTTTTTCAGTATGTAGAAATAAATGGCTTAAATAGTTTAAATGGTGTAATTTCCTATTCTAAGTACCTATTGTTAAGTAACTATATATATTGCGTAAAGAATGTTCTGACAATAACCGATTTCTTTCTTTCTATATCGATATAACGAGTTTCTATACAGGGTGAAATTTAATTCGTGTAATTCCTTTTTATTGATAACTCCACTCCTGATTACGAACAACTTTCTACTAGGAACTATAGCCGAATTCAGCCGAAGATTGTTGGACTTCCATACTAAAGGTGTTTCGGAATACTTTGTATGGGCAATCGATATTTTTTTGATCGAATTACATTAATTCAAATTTAGCCTGTATAGGTAGTCCTCCAAGGTCGAAAGTTCAATTCAATTTCTTTAGTTTTTTAGCACGTCTTAGTATAAAGTCAGAAGTTATAGAGATAAGGCCTTTTTAAATTGTGACAGCTGTCAATTTAGATTTCATCACGATCTTTCAATTTGGTAAAGGAATGCATGATACTCCAGTGTCAGTATTTTTGGACATTTCAGTATGGGCACAAAATACCAAAAACCTAATTTTGCTCCTTTAACAAATGAAGTGTTATATTCTTCATACAAAATAAATGTCAGTATGCCCTTATTACATGCACCCTGTATACCTTTTATGAAGTTCTATTATTAGAGGTAGATAAAAATCAGCGTTTTTGTAACCCATTAAAGTAGCATTATGAGATTAAGCGTTACTTCAATTTGACAGAATTTGGGTTATCTAATAGAGTACCTCCCGAAATGAGATTACAAAATCGATAGTTCTGTTTTCAAAGCCATCTTGGGAAAATGTGATGAACAAAACTATATTAGCATGTGGGTACATAATATACAACGAATAACCGAATGGGTATAACAAGCCGAAAGAGTTGGACTTCCTGCAGCGATATTCCCGAACGAGTACGACACCTTCCTCAAAGGCCGGCAACGCATCTGTGACCCTTTTGGTGTTGCGGGTGTCCATGGGCGGCGGTGATTGCTTACCATCAGGTGACCCGCATGCTCGTTTGCCGCCCTCTCATGTATAAAAAAAAAAGAGTTGGACACATTATCTTATTCAGAGCCTCTGTGCATGATTTCACACCAAACGTGATCACTTGAAAAATAAAAGTTATTATTTTTATTTGATATTTTTTTTATATGCACAACGGGTTGGCACTTGACCTCAACCACGCCTGATGTTAAGTGAAGATGAGGCCGAAGGTACAAGCGTACTGATCCGGAAACCCAAATATTTGGGTTACTGGCTATCTCATCTCTGACAACCGGAACACAACAACAGACAGAATTCGTCGTCGTACTGTGGTACTACTGATGTCAGTGTTGTGCAGAAATCTATGTGAAACTATGGTGTAAAATAAGACACTTTTACATTCAGACAAACAATTTTTGAAAATATGAGGTATGAGGCATGTTTTTCATGTGCCATTTATCTCATCTAATCTTTGATTTTTGGGAAAATAAAGAAATGAAATCGCGAGGGTCTGGATGATTGAGTTTCTTATGTTTTGAAAAATATAACATTCCAAATTCAGACATTTATGAGCGGCCAGGAGCGCAGAACTTTCAGTATGCTCTATGTAT
The DNA here is from genome assembly GCA_949316235.1 of Oegoconia quadripuncta. Classification (NCBI taxonomy): domain Eukaryota; kingdom Metazoa; phylum Arthropoda; class Insecta; order Lepidoptera; family Autostichidae; genus Oegoconia; species Oegoconia quadripuncta. The sequence continues at coordinate 18,404,096 of OX438756.1, read as the reverse complement.
AGTTAGTGTAAGTACACAGTTAGAAGACTTAGTGCTTCGCATGTATTTAAAAAAAATTAAACTAGTTCATACGTTTTGGCTTCACATAGTCTTTCTGTTACACGTTGTATACCGTAATATACAAGCTCCTTATTATATGGCATACTTTAAAATATAATTCTGTAGTAACTTATTCATACCCCACAATTTGTTTGTCAATGCCACTAATACAAATAAATGAGTTAGTTATCACTCCCATTTATAAAAGAATTTCGCGTAAAATTTGCTTTAACATTAATCCGGACAGAATAGGAACGGATTTCCGCTCCCCGAGCCGATTAGTAGATTTAAATAAATTAAATCCGGCGCTGACACAACTGCCAAGTATTCAAAATGCTAACGAAACAAAAGATTTTTTCCCTACCTGCCTCTGAATTAGAACAATTGCCTGTTTAGGTACTTAAGGAAGTGAAATTATGCATACTGATTCTGATGATAATAGACAAGCTGCTGCTGCAGCCAGGACCGTCTCCTTAACGGTCGATCATCTCCTTCATACAAGATATAAAAATAAACTTGCTGTTCATGTCAGCCGTTTGCACAAAGGTACTAAATTTTCGAATTTAGGTCATAATTTTTTTTTAATGCACAACGGGTTGGTACTTGACCTCAATCACACCTGATGTTAAGTGACGATGAGGTCGAAGTGGAAGCATACTAACCCGGATACTCCAACACATTTGGGGGACTAGCTATCTTATCTCTGACAACCGGAACACAACAATGCTATTAACATTGCTGCTTGGCGGCAGATTTAGATAATATGGACCACTATGCTAGCTACCAAGCTAGCCAGACGGTTTAGAGTGACACAATAAGGTCCTGTAAACTTTGTAATCAGCTCATTGCATTACCTAATCTATATTCCTAAATTGTGAAGAGCTCTGACTCCTGTAATCATCCTACATCCTGTACATGTATACATGGTAGTTTAGGAGTCAGAGTTCCCCTACTTAAGTTTCTATAAATAAAAAATTGTACAATTTTTTATACCCATTGTTATGTGATAGAGGTAGTGAATAAACTATAAGATTCCCGACCACCAACCAAACTGAGTACTAACAATTACCCTGGCGTACGACCTCCGCTTCGTAAACCCTATGTTGTTTACATTGACCCATGGAGGCGGTTACAGGTATATTATAGTCAAACGCCTCTCCACTGCATCACAAAAAACTTAAACACTTTACTATTTTTGTATGTTTAAGGAAAAGTATCTAAGATGGGCGAAATATTTGTTTTTCTTTGCAGGGGCAAAAAACGCTTGACAATTCCATAACTGTGATTAATATTGCGTGGACCGGTATAACCAGCGGTCATTACCGCGCCACAGACTAAAAATATTTCGACAGGGCATATAAAATACTTGTAAAATTTGTTCCAATTGAAAGTACCTACTCGTACCTGTACGAAATTTGTTAGTAAAATAATTTGGATTTTTTTTAATATTTTTATTTTAATATATCCAAATGAATTTAAATATGGCCATATGCAGATTATCCTAGGTATCTAATTATAAAAGCCACCTCTAAATGTTCCTCTTACAGATGCGCAAGCGCCGGCCGAGCGTCCGTGAACGTCAGTCTGCCAGCAACCGTGGAGCAAAGTAAACGTCATGGCTAGCAGCAACATTGTTTATTTACTAGCGCTGCTAGCTTGGTGCAACGCGCAAGCAAGAGCTCCACAATATACAGTACCACCAGCAAAGTTGGAAGCCATCTATCCTAAAGGACTAAGGGTGTCCATACCAGGTGAGTTTTTTATATTTTATAGTATCACGGCATATTTTAGAGGGCAGAATAGGAGAAACCCGCATTTTTCTGTGGGTGTCGTAAAATGTGGCTAAGCTTGAGCATAAGCAGTATGGACCAAGCAGCAGCATCATTGATGCAGAGCTTCCAAATTATCTTCGATGTGCAATCCGTCTGGCCAGGGTGGCGATTAGAGGAAATCCATTAAAATTGCTCCATAGGCGTGGCTCATGGATATGCTTCTGGATAGAAGACGGCTTTGATAGGTCCGTTTAGATTATCTGACGGATCCTAACACTGCGTTTTGATTCTCTGTTCCGTCCGGCTTGAAGAGCGCCAGTGAAATTACTTGACAATTCAGATCTCAGCCTTCACAGTTGGCAACATAAACCAACTCGTTTTGCACATTTAAAAGAAAATGTAAGGAATGGCTTTTATGCAAACATTTAGTCTTCCAGTAACTGGGCCTCTGTGATACCGAAGTATGACCTGCCAGCCAGTTCTATTATTCGATATTTTGTTGTGAGATTTATATAGGTATTGTAGAGGTGTCTTTCGCCAAATATAATATTAGGTATTTGTACCTATGAAATAGGATATTTTTTTCTTCGTTAATCATATGTACCCTACGATCTTAAAGCTATTGCCGAATTTGTTTTTTATTTGGAAAATGGAATATGTTTTCAAGGTTTCACATGAAATATTTTCAAAAATCACATAATAAAAAAAGCTTGAACACAGCTCTTTTCATGTGCTTCCCATATTATTTCTTAGATACGCAGAAACTTTTATAAAGCGCTTACTTTTAAAAATTAACACTGCCGATATTTAACTTAATGTTATCCGATAATACACAAAGTTTAGCTAAATTTGGTTTAGCCGTTCCCAAAAAAAATTTGAAATATTTGTATGGAGAAAATAGTCTTAATGAAATTCTTCATATAAAACGCCAATTTCATAGGTAAGGACCAACTATTATTATTGCTCTTACTATTTTGTTTCTTCATGTAATACTTGCTTGCATGCAGCGTGTAGCCGATAGTATTGTAGTGTGCAACAACTTCTGACGGGTTATGCGTTCTGTTGTCAGTGAATGAAACAGATATTTATACCAACTAAATAAGCAAATTTTATAACTATAATTCTTATACTATATCTTATTATTAATATAAAATAAAAATAATAAAATAAGCTCATCACCACATTCACGACAACTAGACCCTATCAATTTAAACGTTTATTTCTAGATTTCGTCGATTATAGTTCGTATGAAAACGTTTATCCCAAATGAGGTGGTCAGAGCAATCACAAATATTAAGCTCAATGCTTCCGTGTTGCACCATTTGAAATATACAAACATGGCCACGTTACAGGTGAGCCCATCGCCGTCACAACGTGCAAATCCATAGATGTTTTTTTGGTGTAAAGTCCCATAGTCGCCTTTGACGACACCCACGGAAAGAGTTGGGTTGGTTCTAATATTTTTACGTGCCGAAACCACTTAACAAGGTTTCTTCATAGGCATTTCTCACTAGCTTATCGCCCGCGGCTTCGCATGCGTGGAATAGTTTTATCGCGGATATGTTTAATTTGTTTATCCCGCGGGTACTACTCACTTTATCAGGATAAAAGTATCCTATATCTTAATCCAGGGTATATTCTACCTATATACGAAATTTCATCCCAATCCGTCCAAAATAAATATTTCGGACACTTACACCAATCATCTAGTCCCAAACTAAGCAAAGCTTGTGCTATGGATACCTAGTTAACAGATAAACATAAATAAATATTTGTATAAACATCCATGACTCGGGAATAAATGTTCGTATTCATCACACAAATATTTACCCCTCGCGGAATTCGAACCCGCAACCGTTGGTTTCGCTGACAGAGTCACTATCCACTACACCAACCGGTCGTTTCACCACTACACCAATATGAAAATTTATTTATTTAAAAACAGTAACAAATAAAGAGATGGAATATTTTCCTGGTCGATAGTGCCTCGTGTATCTCAATATGATGCTTGTCAAGATTTGATTATGGACATTTGAATCAATATGAATAGAGTTGCTAATTGAACTACAATTAGCACTTAAATAGTTTCGCCGTCTTTAGATACAACAAAACTTTGTTATATTATTGCTATGTAATTTGAATAAATGTGTATTGTAAATTGTCAATTTTGAAAATCACCAAGACACTTTATTCTATTTAATTTTTATGTTTTATTTTATTTTATTTATTTACATAGAATCAACAGCATTATTACAAATTCTTATACAGAAAACTAATACCAAACTTATGCCAATTAAAGATTTCCCCCCAATTTTTTTTTATTACTAAGAAGATTGCAAGTCGTTTCAAAAAATATAACATTCGAAATTCAAATAGTTCTGATTAGCTAGAAGCGCAAAACTTTTAGTGTGCCCTATGTATAAGGCAAGGTACATATATATGTACGTGCCTTTCCTACCCTTTACTGTGAAAATAATATTTATTTTTTTTATAATTTATCGAAATCGCTTTTCACACAATCTGTGGTAGCCACCCGACCTAGTTGTCCGTAACAAATGAATCGATTTGGACGAAAATTGGCAATCAGACGGCAAAATGGAAAATTTTAATAATATTTGTGCACAATAGGTGGCTCTTTCCTATGAACGTAGGATTACCAGTGGAGAAAAATTTTACTCTTATTGACATATCCGGAATCTTACTGTTCTATCACAATACCGGAAAGAAAATGTTTTAAGGAGTCTTTGAAAGAGGAAATATAAATAATAATACTTACCTACATTTTTACTAATAATTTGGATTAATAAGCGTTTTGGAGCATTTGAGTTCATTAGTTTTCTCATATTTTGGTAGTTTTATACACTGATTAGATTAATTTGTTTTATTAATAGTTATAAAGGGTCATTAAATATTTATAACACACTAATTTGTCTAGTCTATGAATGTTAATGGATGAAAAAGAAAACCACTGGAAAATAGAAGGGGATTATCTTAGTATTGACCAGACAAACAGAATGGAAAATTTAGATCGATAAACGGAAAAAAAAATCAGAAATACTAATGAGTATATTTATTTGTTTTTCCCTTCATTTGTGAGCACGTTCATATAGGGTTACCAGAGGGCGGAGTGTGAGTTTTGTTTCGACTTAACTTTACTACCGCGTTCACGTTTACGGAACGATTTGTATGGAGAAATGTGTAGCGCCTCTAGCGGATAGTTTGCAAAACGATTTTTTTCATAGGGACTTTTTTCGTAAACGCGAACGCGATGGTAAAGTTAAAGACGAGACAAAACTCACACTTCGCACACTGAACCATAAATAAGGTTTTCTGATAAATCCGTGGTTTGTAATATAACTGTTCGATGTATTTGGATGATCATAATATGTTTTATCACAAAACCTTATTTATGGTTCTGGTAACCCTATATGAACGTGCTCACAAATGAATGGAAAACCAAATAAATATACTCATATTCTCAATTCTCATATTATATCATAATTTGGTCATATAAGTGAGTCCTTCTATCTAAATTCTAAACAGACACACGCAGTGTCAACCCAACCTCCATAACGATTATTCAATGTCATTTTATTGTACGTAACCTACATTGAAATAAAGTAGCAAGTATAAGTAAGCCTGGTATTTTTTGTGTTTGTAAGATTACGTATAATAACTACCAGTGGACTCTGAATGTAAATGTTCTTAAAATTACGAAAATAAATAAATAAATAAATACAAATAAATATCTTTGGACACGCACACAATGTCATCTACAATGGTTCCACTTTGAGCAACTATAGCCTTGTGTTGCGGATACCAGATGGTTGATATACTACATACATGAAAACATCCATAACTCGGGTACACATGTCCGTATTCATCATACAAACATATACCCCTAGAGGGATTCGAACTCGCGACCTTTTAGTGTCATAGAGTCTGGCCATCAAAAGGGCGACCTAAAAAAACTTTTCTGAAGTTTTTTTTTTAATGCACAGCGGGTTGGTATACTTGACCTCAATCACACCTGATGTTAAGTGAAGATGAGGCCGAAGGTGGAAGCGTACTGACCCGGAAACCTCAACACATTTGGAGGACTGGCTATCTTATCTCTGACAACCGGAACACAACAATGCTATTAACATTGCTGCTAGGCGGCAGATTTAGATAAGATGGTGGTAGCTAGCCAGGCGGACATTTAAAATGCCCTACCACCAACCAAACCGAGTACTTAAACTTGTACCCCGCTGGGGATCGAACCCGCGACCTACGAATCGTAAACCCAATGTTGTTTACATTGAGCCACGGAGGCGGTGAGTATGAAAATAAATCTTAATTTATCCAATGAGGGCGCCACTGGACGGAATAAAGACTCTTAAAGCGAATGACTTTCATGATAGGATTTTACCTGCAATGATAACAAGGAAAACGGTTTTACATTCAATTGAAGGTAAATTAAATTATTTGGTGCAATATCAACCATTGTTATTTCCCATACTTTAACCTTCGATTGATCAGGAAATAATTCATAATCAATTGTTACATTGGTACATTCACACTCCTGGCGTAATCGCATTCGCTATTCGTTTTCAATTATCGAAGTTAAGCAATGTCCGGCGCGGTCAGTCCTTGGATGGGTGACCACCTGCGGCATTTTAATAGGAGTATTTCCGTTCTTCACAGGGCACGTTACATTACCGGTCTGAGTTGTTTTAAAATTGAAGGCAGTCGTTAAACTGTAACGGTGTCGTTCTTTTGAGGTGATACTCATTGGTGGGTTTGGGTTATTTGAGTTCATATTCGAAATTTTAAACTGACTGACTTACTGATGATTTTATTGGCACATCGATTTCCAGATTTCAACTCAGTCTCACTGTTATTTCTAATATTTTTTTTTAGATCTCAATAGTTAATTTTTTAGTTTTGAGACCCTTTCGATCCTCTGCTTCATGCAATAAACAATCCGTTATGGTGTTGTGGTATGTATGGTAGGTATGGTGGTGCAATAACGTATGGTGATCCGTGTTCTGTTTTGACCATGGCCAGAGCTGTCCCGACCCATTCTGAACATATACACCTCGTGACTCGACCCAGCTGGGCATAGGGGAGCTGGGAAGGTCACAAAGCTAAGTCCGTGGCCGACAGGGGCGGTGTCAAAACACTGTCTGTCAGCTGGCCACTAGTCTGACAAAAATCCACCAATCCGCGTTAGGCCCGCGTGGTGGATTACGGCCCATACCTTCTCCCAGTGAGAGGAGGCTGTGTGCTAACAGTGGGCAAGTGTGAGGCTATTGATGATGACATAGGTACATCGGAGTTATTTTTTGTTTTTTTTTTATTCACAACGGGTTGGTACTTGACCTCAATCACACCTGATGTTAAGTGAAGATGAGGTCGAAGGTGGAAGCGTACTGATCCGGAAACCCCAACACATTTGGGGGACTGGCTATCTTATCTCTGACAACCGGAACACAACAATGCTTTTAGATAAGATGGTGGTAGTTAGCTAGGCGGACATTTAAAATGCCCTACCACCAACCAAACCGAGTACTTAAAACATGTAGCCCGCTGGGGATCGAACACGCGACCTCCGAATCGTAAACCCAATGATGTTTACATTGAGCCACGGAGGCGGTTGAAAATATTATTAGTAAATTGTATTGCTTGTATGTGTGTGATTATCTTTAATCTACAAATTCTTGGATCTATTTTACAAAAATAATATAAAAAGTATACTTGTACACTTACACCAATTATCTAGTCCCAAACTAGGCAAAGTTTGTGCTATGGATACTAGATAACAGATAAACATATATTTATATTAACATCCATGACTCGAGAATAACTGTTCACACAAACAATTTCCCGAATCCTACAACCTTGGGATCTTCAAGAGCAGGGTGAATAGGCATCTACTGAGATCGCGTTCTTCATCTTCGGCCACATCGTCACTTCCCACCAGGTGAGATTGTGGTCAAACGCGTAACCAGTTAACCTTAAAAAAAAATAAGAAAAATAACAATTGGCATTCGAACCTGCAACCGATTATTTCGAAGGCGGTGTCATTACCTACTACACCAATCGGTCGTCGATATAGTCTGTAAGTTCAGGTATTGGACACTCAACTCCAGAACTTATGTGTCATTAATTATTTATTATGCAAACGCCCCTTTAAGGAAAATGATTGGATTTCTTTGACCTGTAGCTAACTAGTAGTGATAAGTTTATGCTCTTTGACATTCATATCCAATAAAAGGTTATCATCTTTTTATGTAAAACAATTTATTTTGTTTAATTTACCTTATTGGTATACCGTTTAATCTTCAGTGGCAAAAGTAAACAATAGAGTTCTATTTGTCATGTAGCCATCTGAAGAAAGTCATATTGCCAGGTGGTGATCATCTGGGTAACTGAATAACGATTATGGAACCAATTTACAGCTATAGTAGGTAATTTGGACATACTGACTGATAGATAATGCAAAAACCGTATTATAGTATGAAGGCTTGTAACCGGTTACAAAAATACCGGTAAATAAAGATTTATTCCGGATTTTAGAAAATGTTTTGTTTGGAGCGCGTCCGAAATGAGAGCGCTACCTAATACTTTAATAAAAACCGGTTTAATCCACACAGATGGTTTTTTTTATACACGACGGGTTCGTACTTGACCTCAATTACACCTGATGTTAAGTGAAGATGTTAGGATGTTAGGTAGCTGAAAAGAAATACTATGTCATGGACATGTGCCCTTTTTGCTAAAACTGATTCAAATATATCCTGAACTGTCAAAATTATAAAACAAACAAACATGTCCGAAACATTAGTCAAAACTCACGGGAAAATTATTCGCCAGCATTTTTCCGTAATTTCTTCCGGTCCGGATACAAAGGTAACTGAACTGGAACCCTCATCAATGTCCGTCAGTTTCCATTTCTGATATTCTGGGTCGCATGCCGGAGACATAATTTCTTTCTTTCCAAGATCTTTATATGAATGCCTTTGCTTAAAAAAGTCCTATTATAGAAGATAATATATAAATCAGGTAGGGGGCTGTGGATTGGATCCATAGCTTGGTCATCACAAATTGAAATAGTTTATTATAATTATAACGTGTACAGAATATGAAATCGAAAATTGCAATAATTTCTTAATTTTTCATTGATTATTAATTTATTCTATAATAATAATAGTTAAGAATAAGAATAAGAATCGTTTATTTGACCCATTTAGCGACAAACATATTATTTTTACATAAAGTGTGAAAATATATACAGTGAGTTTGGGACCGAGTGATATAAAAGTAGTACACAAACCAGTTTCATGTGTTAGAATAGGTACTCCTATCTCATAATGTAGTTTACAGTATACAATAAAAATAGCTAAGCAGTTTCTCTTATAGACTAAAGTTCTTAAAAATTAATTTTCGGAGTCGCAAAGTGGTATCAAAGAAGGTCTCCTTGATACCATTGGTTCAATAACTTGGTGGTTATAGTTGGATGGATGGATGGATGATGGTGGTTTGGATATTTTTCATTGATTATTAATTTATTCTATAGTAATAATAATAATTGGTTCAATAACTTGGTGGTTATAGTTGGATGGATGGATGATGGTGGTTTGGATATTTTTCATTGATTATTAATTTATTCTATAGTAATAATAATAATTGGTTCAATAACTTGGTGGTTATAGTTGGATGGATGGATGGATGATGGTGGTTTGGATATTTTTCATTGATTATTAATTTATTCTATAGTAATAATAATAATTGGTTCAATAACTTGGTAGTTATAGTTGGATGGATGGATGGATGATGGTGGTTTGGATATTTTTCATTGATTATTAATTTATTCTATAGTAATAATAATAATTGGTTCAATAACTTGGTGGTTATAGTTGGATGGATGGATGGATGATGGTGGTTTGGATATTTTTCATTGATTATTAATTTATTCTATAGTAATAATAATAATTGGTTCAATAACTTGGTGGTTATAGTTGGATGGATGGATGGATGATGGTGGTTTGGATATTTGTTTGTTCGGTTGTTTGTAGCTCAACACGGCAAAACGGATGAACGAATTTTGTTGAACTTTGGTAACAAGGTTGATTTTTACTCTGGTCAAAACATTGGATATTTATATCCCGATTAAGTGAATAGTTCCAGCGGGATAAATCCACGCAGGCGAAGCCGCGGGCTGAAAGCTAGTAATTTAATAAATATTCACACTTAAATATAGATGACATCCCAGATGACATTCCATTTTATTGTATTTTGTTTTATTCTGAAGTTTTATGACGTAAAAGTAGCAAATGAGATATGTACAAATAGGTCTAATAGTATATAACGATGTTTAAAACTTTTTGTATTATTTTTCTCCGTATCGTATTATTATTTTATTTTTTTCATCGATAATTAAATCCAACCATATCGCTGTGGGTACACGGGTAAACAGGAATTACCCCTACACCCACCGGTGGGTGAAGCCAGTGGGTGTACGGGTCGCGGGGGCACCAATCATCTAATCCCAAACTAACCTAGAAACATACATAAATATGATGAATATTGACATGTGTTCCCGACTTATGGATGGTTTTCACTTATATGTATTTATTTACAAAAAAAATATGTATTTGTGTAATTTATCCGTAACACAAGCCTAGATGCTTACTGTGGACCTAGATGGCGCTGTGTGTATGTGCAAAGGTTTTTTATTTTATATTTTAATTTGAAATATTTATATAAACATCCGTGACGCTGGCATAAAATGTTCATATTCATCATACGCACATTTACCCCTCGCAGAATTCACACCCGCAACCTTTGATTTCGCTGACAGGGTCACCATCCACTACACCAATCAGTCGTCGAGACAGTTATAATAATTGATATATTTATTTCAGCTGCTTACCTACCTCTATCTGTTTTTGGAAAAGACATGTAACAAAGAGAACCTATATAAGGATGCCGTTTTTCTCTATTAAGGTAGGATGCCTAAAAACAAATGTCCCTATTATTGTCTTGTTATGCGAGATAGGACAACGGCTCGAATAGATTTTTCGTTTTCCAAAAATTGAATGCCTATATCTGAAGATTATAAAAACTTTTATACGTTTAGGCAACTCAATTTCTGTTTTAACGATCGCTTTTGTAACAGATATTCATTAAGTTTTAATAGGAAATTTTATAGACACCTTTTATGAGCTATATTTAAAAGCCAAAGATAGGTATTTCCAATTCTTCCGTATTTTAAACAATCAAAGATGACTGTCTATCATGGGGCTTTTAGTTTTTAGTTAATTAAGACAAGAAGTTATTGCAGCAACCTCGAAAAGGAGACTTAGGGCCCATATTAATAAATCGTTCTTGATGCTTCTGGTCGCCTTTCGGCGTCTTCAAAGATACTGCGGCACGTGTTTGTGTGTTGTAATGCCCAACTCACAAAATTTACATTTCTAAATTTTATTTTTTGAATAAAATCTGTTAACTTTAATGTTTTATTTTTTTCGTAATAGGTACATCATATACATACACTCTGCAACGTTGGTGGGGTTAATTTTGTTAGACCTTATATGTATATACATAAATATTTATATCCGTTATCTAGTATCCACAATTACAAACTCTGCTTAATTTGAGACTAGATGATAGGTGTAAGCGTCCGAAATATTTATTTATTAAAAAAAACTCACTCAAATCGGACCACTCTTTACGTGATACATCCGAAAAAGGTTAAACACAGATACAACGCAGTTAAACACACTAACCTAATTCGTTTTTTGTCGGGAGTTGAAAATGGGGAATGAGCATAGCTCTACTATGCGCCTGTATTCTGTTGAGGCTTTGGAATTTCGATGCCGTTAATTAAAGGCAACCCTAGGAAAATTGTTAGGTTAACAAAATATCAGATAATGAAGGAGTGTGTCAAGTTACAGAGACAACTAAACAAAGACGTAGTGATTATGGCCTCGTGAAAAGTGATTTAAAGGACACGAAATTATTTGCTACTTTTCAATTTCTTGAATCGGCTTCGGTACTTAAAAAGAATAGGACAAACTCATCTCTTCCCGAGGGCGTCGTAAAAGGCGACTGTACCTACACCAAAAAAGATCTATAGATTTACACGTTTCAACGGCGAAACCGCCTGCCACGTGTGGACCACTAACAATAATGTTTGGGATTTCTCTCACCCTATTGGGATGAGAATCATTACGTTATGTATGTATATACCTACTAGCTTTCCGCCCGCGACTTCGTCCGCGTGGAAGATTTCATCAAAATCGGTTCAGCAAAAAAAATAGCCTATATGTTAATCCAGGTCCTAATCTATCTACCAACCAAATTTTATCCAAATCCGTCTAGCCGTAAAGAGATAACAAACATACATACATACATTTATGAAAGCATGAATATACATACATACGTGCACACACAAACTTTTGCATTTATAATATTAGTTGGGATAGTTAACAAGCTCTTCTAAAAAAGTGTTGTCAATCATATAAATCTAAAACGAAATATTTAATACATTTCGCTGGTTTGCAGACGTCATGCTCTTGAATCTTTGTACATTACATCATTATTTTTTGTTATTTCTAAACCTTCCATCATTCTGTCAGCCGAAGTGACTGTCAGAGAATTATATCCATCTTGAAGGATCAACGACCGGACGGAGTTTTTCGAATATTTTTTAAGGTACGCGTTACGGTAACCAGTGAACTATAATGGTCGTAACAATAATATAATAGCTACGAGCATCATGGCGTCAGGTTTTGTAATACACGCAACATCGAAACAAGTTTTTGTTGATTACGTTGCTTTGGTATCACTAATTGAATCTTAAGATTTCATCGCAAAGCCAATCTAACTAATATTATAAATGCGAAAGTTTGGATCTTTGTTTGTTTATAGCTCAATCAGGGCGAAACGGATGAATGGATTTGGATGGAATTTGGTATATACGTAGAATACACCCTGGATTAAGACGTAAAATGCTCTGCTCTGACCCGCGATCGGTTAATCGAGGAGTGCCTCAGGGTTCAATCCTTGGCCCTCTTCTTTTCATAATATATAGTGCTGACTTGACTAGACTAGGATAAAAAATATCCTATGTTTTACAGGATTTCTGCAATAAAGTTATTCCACGCAGGCGAAGCCGCGGGCGGAAAGCTAGTGTAGAATAAGGCTAAGTCAAATTTTGTATTTTTAGATTTCACATAAAATATAGGCTCACGGCTTGGCTTGTTTTTAATATCCTGCGATAAATAGCAGTCTGTGTCCATTCCCGAACCTTCAATTGACCGTATCCAACAAATTATGTCATTCTGATGCTCAGTAACAATGTGAAGGAATGATGGACATGGCTTCACCTACGTGGAGGTAGGTACTTTATCGTGGTCTTTAACAGGCTGACAAGTAGCCTATGTCTATCTCCAGGAGCCGCATCGCTTTATTGTACTTCATATGAATAAATATACATTGATAAATTAAATGTAACTCTTAAAATTAAGTACAAAGGCGGACTTATCCCATAAAGGGATCTCTCCCAGTCAAATTTGGTAAATATAAAAGAACACCTTGACTGGGCGTACAAAAAGCTAAACATTTTCATTAAAACTACATATTATATACCTACTATACTACAATAGATATGTATACTTACATAATTAGATACATACATAAATATAATGCATGTTTATACAATACATAATATACATTTGCGTACGATCGCTAAAAAAAATCCCTTTAGATCCCATGCGATCGATTGCTGAAGTTGGTACAGTAAAAGTGCCCTAAAGTGAACTATGGTAACTAGATACGTCTATTCATTTGACATTTATCCCCTTATCCTTACTTCTAGGGCGCTTACGTGGTACCATATTTAGCGATCGAACGCAAATGAGGAAGCGGTTACGATACGATAGTTATTTCTTATTCATAGTCAGGCTAGTTTCCGCAACTCGACATGCTTTTAGCTCCTGTAGGAAGCCGAGCATTTAATGAAAGTTGCCACCAGCTTGGTGAAGCAATTATACCGGTCTCCCAAATAGAGCAGCCTGATGTGTAGCGCCCTCCCCACACTCAAAATGCATGTATGGACAGCTGATTCTTCCACCTCTTATACACGCTCTGCACGGGGGCTGTCTGTGATAGCTACATTAAATAGATGGTTGTTGTAATGACCGTGACCTGTAATGTGTATCCGTAATCAAACGTAATTGTGCTTTGGAGAATCGCAACAGTTGGCGAGATAGCTCGGTGGGAGAACGGCCGCTCTGGCTTGGCTGCAAACGATAGATTATACACGTACTACTATTATGTTTCAGATGACGGCTTCTCACTCTTCGCCTTCCACGGCAACCTCAATGAAGAAATGGATGGATTGGAGGCTGGCCATTGGGCAAGGGACATCACCAAAGCCAAGGCAGGAAGGTGGACATTTAGAGACAAGAACGTAAAATTGAAACTAGGAGACAAGATTTATTTCTGGACGTACGTGATCAAGGACGGTTTGGGCTATAGGCAGGATAATGGAGAATGGACTGTCACTGGTAAGTTTGTCAGATCAACAGATTATAAAGCCACGTTAAAGTTACATTGGTTGGAAATGTAGACATGTGGAGAAGATATGGTGTGAAGAGTTGGTAGAGGGTGATCTTACGAATGTTCTCAGACCTACAAAATAAAGCATTTTTGACTTTGAGACAAACTGAGAACGTGATGAATAAGGTCAGGTTAGAAGCACTCTTAACCGTTTGACATTGTATGACAAGACTAATGAAGTGACAAGGCGAGAGAGATGTGTCAGGATTACGTTTTTTTATATTGTGAGTTTATTTATTATAGATCCTCCAAGATAATACCTACCTAAAAGAAGAATTATTTATTATATAGAAAAAAAGAAAGAAAACAGTTTATTCGCCACAAGTGGGCACACATTAAATGTACAAAACAAAATTAAAATATAACACATTACAAAGAACAAACTACAAAACATATAATGATAAACTGTTGGCGATAAGGCCGCCTAATTTGTAGTTTCTATAAGATATTTAAATGTACCTTCCTTATTTAAACAATAAAGCGTATTTGATTGATTGATTGATTGATAAACACAACAAATTTTGAGTGCCACTTTGGCAAAAAGGAGTGGGACTCAGCATTATGCTCAGTTCCAGGAACTGGGCGCTGTTCTTCCGTCCCACCCTGGGAGAGGAAAGCAATGTGTAAAAAAGACTGTGTGTTAATAATATGTGCTTGTTATGTAGCGGGAAAGTATTGTAAAATAGAATAGAATATGATTTATTTGCTCTTGAATAGGGTACATTAGATTAGGTGTTGTTACAATAAGATCCGCCTAATTCAGTTATTACAATGACGTGCAAATATTGGACAATATTAAAGTTTCATACAAAGATAATCAGCATGCATAACATTTAATCGCTTTTGTGCTAAACGAAATTTTTGTGGAAAGGAACTAAGTATGTACCTTTTAAAAGTTACAAATCAAGTGAGAAAGCATACCAATACATAGTTTAGCTAGTGGTAAAATTAATAACAATTAATCATCAAAATAATACAAAGGAATATAAAAATGTCAATGTTGAAATGTCAAATTACAGAGAATGTCAATTGTAATTGTGTCATTGTAATAGTGCAGTGTGTGAATGTGACAAAGAAGATAATAAATACATAAATATATTGTCTTCTCCTGTATTATATGATGAACCTTAGGAACATTTCCGATTCATTTAATGGAAAATTAAGAATCGAATTCTTCCAGAATTTGTCAACGAGAATGGTACAGCAGCGGACACGAGCTTCCCTCCACTTCCTGTTACCAGTAGTCCAGGTGAGACTACCACAAGAGGATCCGAGCCTGCATGTCAAACTTCGCAGACAGCAATACTCGGCCGCGGCTCAGTGTGCAAGGGAGTGCTAATATTCAGCGAAGAGTTTGAAAAGGCTGGTCTTAAGGATCTAATCAATTGGGAGCCTGAGGTCAAGTTTTTAGATGAACCAGTGAGTAATTTAATTTATAATTTATGTATAGATATAAATAAAAGATCTCCACAACGATCGGTCCAGCGCTGCCAGCATCCATAGCGGCTTCCCGCGATCTTTAACAAATCGTCGGTCCACCTCGTGGGAGGCCTGCCCACGCTGCGTCGCCCGGTGCGTAGTCGCCACTCGAGAACCTTTCCGCCCCAACGGCCGTCGGTCGGTATTTGGGGGAAGCTGATGTGATAATTAAAATACATGGGTTATATACCAACTAAGTCATGCGTCGGACGACTTTAGCATCTGAAAATATTGCCAATACTTTATCATCCTCAACAATAGCCTTACATTGTCCCAGCCTCCGCTCATTGGAGGAGGGTAGGGGCCGTAATCCACCACATAGGCCCAGTGCAGATTCGTGAATTTGTGTCAGAACTACTCTGACTAGTAAGTCACCTGACAGTACTTTTAAGTCACCCCCTGTAGACTACCGACTTGGACCGACTTAACTTTAAAACTGTTACTGTTATAATTTATATCCCACTGAAACATTTTTCGAAAATATAAGATATTAATATCAAATCCATACTTCTTTCTTCAGGACTACCCATTTAATGTATACATGAACGACGGCACGTTAAAGCTTGAAGATGGAAGCCTCACCATTTCACCTGTGTTGTTGGAAAATCACTACCACGACGGGTTTATTCATGAGCAGTTGGATTTAACAAACACGTAAGTTTGTATACATATCTTCTAGTAGGTATATACAGGGTAAATTTGAAATCGTGTACTTCCCATTAATTGATGACGCCATTTCTGATTACGGACAACTTTCGCCAAGGAACCATAGCCGAATTATATTACAAAAATATCGATTACTTTTACAAAGTAAACCAATAGTGTCAGCGGAACCACGCATTCGAATCCTGCGAAGGGTAAATGTTAGAATGATGAATATGAACATTTATTCCAGAGTCATATATGTTTTTATAAATATTTATGTATGTTCATCCATTATCTAGTATCCATAGTACAAGATTTCCTTATTGGTGTAAGTGTCCGAAATATTTATTATTATTTATTTATGATAATTGTGTAACGAAATTTCTATTTATATCGAGATCCACGCGGACAAGGTAATAGGGGAAATTTTGAAAAATCTTCGGGAAAACGTTATAGGAACGGGAAAACCAGGATCGCTGCGGGTTAACACTCGCTAAGATAGGATTATGGAAAATTTTGGTAAATTTATCCGGGATACGGAATTTTGTGTTTTCAATTTCCATTTCTTTCAAGAAACCCGGACCTCCCGAATTGGGAGACCGCGTCTTAACCGCTGAGATACCAACGACGCCGTATAAAATATAAATATTTATTTATTTAATGATTTATTTGAAATCATATTTATAAATAGTATAATATATACTTAGACAAATAATGATAGGTACGTCGTTAATTCGTCAAAACTTGCATAACAGGAAACTTCAAATTCAACCATAGTTCAATTAGTCTCAGTTTTCCTTAACTTGAGTCAAACTAATCACGTATCAGTAAGTTAGTCTTACCCACTTACATAATACATGACATTTATATTATACACAAATAGCGTTTCTTGCTCAACTGCTTCTTTTCGCGAGACATTTCGTAAAAATTTTAATTTTAACCAACTTCAAAAATTAGGACTTTTTCAATTCGGCCGATACTAGAAATAATATTATTGTTGTTATTAAATTCTTTATTGCACACAAAACTAAAAAACAAAGAACATTTAACATAGATGATGAAGTGTACAAAAGCCGTCTTATCGCCGATAGCAATTTCTTCCAGACAACTTCAGTTAAAGAAGCTTTTTAACAAGTTATATACAAATAGTACTTAATAAGCTTTTTAATTATAATTACGACAGTTTACATAGAAAATAACTGATTGAGAGTTACGAGTGTTTCAGTAAAATTATTCTTTACTTTATATTGATTCAAAAGATTTTTTGAAGTCGGTGGTCCTTTTTTCTTGTTAAAAAGTTTTTATTCTAAATATAAATTTTACCGAGGCATACACCTATTTATCTAGTACCTGGAGAGTAGATAACGGATATAATGACGATCTGTTTGGTGTAGTGGTTAGAAACTTGTGTTTTACAGGATACATTTCGGGGAGTGTGCGATGGAATTGCATGATCTTATTCCACCGTCCCCTTTCCATCTTCGGACAACCAGGCGCGGGGGGGGTTTCCATCCATATGTTATCAACATACCGAACATCCGCACTAAGCTCTTTGCTTCGTCATTTATAATGCGGACTGCTAAGGTATGGAACTCACTGCCCGCGTCGGTTTTTCCCGACACTTACAACCTTGGGATCTTCAAGTCTAGAGTGAATAGGCATTTACTGGGTGCGCGTGATACATCTTCGGCTACATCGTCACTTTCCATCAGGTGAGATTGTGTCCAAACGCGAATCCAGTTTTTAATAAAAAAAAAAAAAAAAAAAAAAAACTCTGACTGCTATACCAAAAGAAGGTCGCGGGTTCGAACCCCGTTAAGGGCATAATATATTTGTATGATAAATACTTTTTTTTTATGCACAACGGGTTGGTACTTGACCTCAACCACACCTGATGTTAAGTGAAGATGAGGTTGAAAGTGGAAGCGTACTGACCCGGAAACTCCAACACATTTGGGGGATTGGCTACCATATCTCTGACAACCGCAACACAACAATGCTATTAACATTGCTGATTGGCGGCAGATTTAGATAAAATGGTGGTAACTAGCCAGGCGGACATTTAAAATGCCCTACCACCAACCAATACAGACATGTGTACCCGAGTTATGGATGTTTTCATTTATAATACGTATTTATTTACCAAAAAATTTATACTATAATAATATGTAGTATTTGTAGTTATAATTTTTTTTTGTCATACTGATTTCAAATTACATGATCTAATTGGTATACAAAATATAACCTTATATAAATATGGACTAGGGAATAAATGTTCATATTCTTCCCACAAACATTTACCCCTTGCGGTATTCGAACCCGCAACTGTTAGTTTCAAAGGTTGAGTCACTACTTATTAGAGCAATCGGCGATCATACAATTAAATATAAGTAATAAAGTTTAACTCTCACAATTTCTCACTCAAGTATTCCTTTTTATTATATTGTTAAGTTTCTTACTAAATTTACACTGTCTGTTTTATTTAGTAAAATAATATAACATAACTTCTTTAGTTAGGTCTTCTGATACAGGTATTGCTATACTTACAAGGAGACCTTAACAACTCATTAATTAAAAGTGATATTTTACTGAAAATAAACAATTTTTTTAATTTTGAATAAATGCTTGAAGTTTCATACAAACCGTAAAATAAAACCTACGAGTTGCAAAACATCCTCTATTCAGTATCATTTAGCATAATCAGTTATGGTTTATTACTTTCCAATTTCAAATCCTTTCATCAGATGCACAGGACAAGTGGACACCGAATGTAGGCGCCAGGCGTCTGGAGCCCAGATCCTGCCTCCAGTTATGACCGGGAAGCTAACAACAAAGAACAAATTTTCTTTCAAATATGGGCGTGTGGAAGTTAGGGCCAAGTTGCCGGCCGGAAGCTGGCTGTTACCAGGTGGGTTTACAAATATTTGCTCCAACGTTTGTGGATGAAAGTCATATAAAAATTTAACTAATCCGTTTCTTCCCGTGGGTGTCGTAAACGGAAGACACCAAGCGGCTCCACCAGTGCCATCTTGATGACGCCAGGACATGAGGAATAACCTAATTAGTTTTTCCCTATAATTAATAAGTACCTACGAGAGTAGGTATAGGTATACAAAAATACAAATATCTTTATTTCAATCTAAAATAATTTTTTTTTTATTATTTTTTTTTTTAATATTTCCGACACTTACACCAATCATCTAGTCCCAAACTAAGCAAAGCTTGTGCTATGGATACTAGATAACGGATAAACATACATAAATATTTATATAAACATCCATGACTCAGGAATAAATGTTCATATTCATCATACAAACATTTACCCGTCGCGAGATTCGAACCCGCAACCGTTGGTTTCGCTGACAGGGTCACTATCCACTACACCAATCGGTCGTCATATGTCACTATGTTAAATATTAGTCACTATGAATAGTGGATGGAGTCAACCTAGTATAATAGTCCAGTAAGAATACACTTTTCAGTTCCTATAAACTTATAGAAATTGAAAAACGGCCTTTAAAATTAAGAGAGTGCATAGGGTCTAGTAGCAGTTGTATTGAAAACTTTAGATTTTGACGACCTGTTTGGTGTAGTGGTTAGCAACTCTGACCACTATACCAAAAGGTTGCGGGTTCGAATCCCGCTAGGGGCATATGTTTGTGTGATGAATACGGACATGTGTACCCGAGTTATGGATGTTTTCATTTATAATAAGTATTTATTTACAAAAAAAAACTGGTATCCACAACACAAGCATATAGTTGCTTACTGTGGAACTAGATGCCGCTGTGTGTATGTCTAAGGATATTTATTTATTTATTTATTTTTACATACTACTATCAGGATCAAATAACCTTTTAAGGTTTTCCTTGTAAGGTTAAGGTTTCAAGGTTGTGTAAATGTATAATTACGGTTTGTATTGTATTTTATTTTTGAACAATACGGAAATAGCAGCATCATTATAAAAACTATTACACACAATCTATAGGTCAAAGTTATGCCAATTACAGATTCTCATTTTTTATTGCAATTCTCATAAATTAATTCGGTGGAATAGTATTTGAAAGGAAAATTTTAATATTTCCATAATTTTTTTACTTTTTGATTGTTACTAAATTAACGTGCTTGCCAATCTCCGTGATCATTTTTGTGCGATGGCGACCTTTCTAATTCCTAGAGTTTAGATGAGCGAATGGGATATACCAGGTCGAGTTGATAATCTTCGTATATTTATTGGTATTCAGTGTGAACCACCAACCAGTGACCAACTCTAAACTTTTTCCATACAAACCCAACCTGCATTTATTTATTACAATCATTTAAATATGTAATACGAATCTTTAATGTTATATTCCAGATTAAACTGGGGAAAGGTTATGCACATAGTTTCCGCTGTTTCGAAGATTATACTTTTAATAACATGTCTATTTCTCTTTTCTTTAATTCCACCCAGAAATCAACCTAGAACCTCATTCAAACGTCTACGGCTCTCGTCGCTATGAGTCCGGCCTGATGCGAGTGGCCTACGCTAAAGGGAACCCTACCTTTGCCAAGAAGTTGCATGGAGGACCAGTCCTATCTGACACGGAGCCCTACCGCTCTATGCTGATGAAGGAGAAGATTGGCATCGATAATTGGAACAAGGAATATCACAACTACAGCTTAGTTTGGAAGCCAGGTGGGTGTTAATTGTGGATTTAAAACGCTTTCATAGGTCTGCTTATATTGTTCAATTTAAGAAGTAGTTTTTTTTTAAGCACAACGGGTTGGTACTTGACCTCAATCACACCCGATGTTAAGTGAAGATGAGGTCGAAGCTGGAAGCGTACTGACTCGGAAACCCAACACATTTGGGGGACTGGCTATCTTATCTCTGACAACCGGAACACAACAATGCCATTAACATTGCTGCTTGGCGGCTGTTTCTTGCCCTCTTTTGTTACCAATAGCTTCTTGATGTCGTAAATAGAATAGGATTAAAATTATTCTTTCAATAAAATTATTATTTTCTCTAATATTTCTTAGCTTTTCTACTATAGCTTCCATATCTTTGATATTGGATGAATTTAAAATGTTCAACATACAATGTTCAACATACGATGGCGGGAACTATTATATACCTTAAATGTCCATAAACTAAAAATATTCTTACACAAGCAAGTAAAGTAAATAATTAATTAAACATGCGACAAGCCCGATGTTGAAAAACATAATAATAATAATAATAATAAATCATTTATTTTTCCAGACAATAAGGTCCATCTTTGTTAGTACAGTCACCTATAACTATGTTAATAAACAATGGTAGACATTGAAAATTTAAAATAACAATTGTGATTAACATAGACACGACTAAACCGATATCTGTGAAATATGACTACGAACAATAGCATTCTTTTTCAGTGATACGAATCATCTCGTGAGTAAATTATACTTTAAACAAGTCAAAAAAAGAATGCGCTGAATATCCTCCAAACCTGTCCTCCCTTTTATTCCTTCGGCTTTTAAAAAGTCAACTGGTGGGTAGAGTTAAAATGTTACACACAGATATGTTACTTCCTTTGCCGTGGTAAAGGGCTCCCTGGTCATGTTGACTGACATTTCCAGATGGCATCCTACTCCAAGTGGACGGCGAGCAATACGGGACCGTCGAGCCTGGCGAGGGTTTCTACACCAGCGCGCGACAGCACGCGGTGCCGCACGCCGCTCATTGGCTGAAGGGGACCGTCATGGCCCCGCTGGATCAAATGGTAACTGTTCATTGGTATATTATCTTATCGCGTCATATCCACGACCATTAAGGAATTTTTCGTTGAGGAGACAATCGAGGCTGCAGCTTCCGTTCATGTGTAATTCCTACCGGAAATTATGATTTAACTATCAGAATTAAACGTGTATGGAAAATCCAAGCTATTGCCCATTGAAGAGAAGACGAACCCAGCTGCAGTATCAGTTCATGTCTATCATATAAATGTATTTCCATCAGAACTGCTACTTACATAAACAGGATGGTTCTAATTTCACTTTAAAATTTTGATCGCAGTTGATATGAGGTACTTTAAATAAAAGCTTGTAACAAACCAGTACCCTGTTTTGTCTTCAGTTCTACATAGCTCTGGGGCTCCGAGTGGGCGGTATCCACGACTTCGCCGACGCAGCAGACAAGCCCTGGAAGAATAGGGGCAACAAAGCAGTGCTCGGCTTCTATAACGACAAGGACACGTGGCTCCCGACCTGGTTCGACGCCGGCATCAAGATAGACTACGTTAGAGTATACTCTTTGTAACTAAAGGCTGTGAGATTGATTTAGGAGTAATTTTAAGTCAAAATTTAAGGTCAGTTCAGTAAATGATTGTGGATTCCTTACGTCTCCATATTGCTGGCACACTGTTGCTGATTCATAGCTTTTTGTCACTAGGAGAAGCTATAAGATATTATCCACCACGCTTGTCCAGGATTGGTGGATTTATGTCAGACTATTGGCTACCAGACAGTGTTTTTAAACCATTCCTGTACTGACATGACGACTGTCTTTCATTAAAAACAGATGTATACCCTCCGGCTAAGTCGTAGCGGTTAGCTGTACATAAAATTACTGGAGAGATTATGACTACCGTACCTTAAGTTCGTCATACTGCCTACGGCCCTAAATGACTACAGCCCTATCTAAGGTAGTACGTGGATAGTGGCAGAATTAACCTGTAGGCGGACGCCGACACCGATCGGTGTCCAAAATACTTTTATACCTTCAACACTCGCGAACACCGATCGGTGTCGGCGGTACACCCGACTTTCAACTCTCAATTGTAATGATTATAGAGTTCCAATTCCTTTGGACTGTGTTTGAACTTGTTCTCTATTAAATTCCGCATCCAATAATGTACGCCATGTCATGTTAGCTATGATATTTAGTCTGTATTTGCGAAAATATTTTTTTTCTCTGTGGGTGGGAGTATAGGCATAGAATTCCAACTACTGTTTTTTATTAGAACAGGCTTAGGAACCTGGCCATAGAGCTTCCAATTCTCATAACAATTTATTGAATTACCCGTTTTTTTAAGAAAAACATGAAATAAATCTGTACTTTCCGTAAAAATACCAATTATATCGTGGATATAGGTATACCTACATATTACAACTCGTAACATTTTTCTGATTTTTTGTATTATAGCTGTAGTAGTGTTCATTCATTATATCCATAGATAATATATTCCCGTAGCTATAGCTTTTCACAGATTACAAATACACCCAGTAAAAGAGTATCTATAAACGTTTTTAACACCGCAGGTATTTTCGAAAATTTGACAGGCGCGCCGAGATACTTGACCCGCGGAATTATAAAAAGGAAAGAGAGGACAGAGGTTAAGGGGGTTGGTGTAGTTTCTCAATGCTAAATAGCAGACGCAGCGAAAGCCCAGTTTTTGGGGCAGTAGGCGCACGAGGAGGACCGCTGTTGTGCCGAGTCGTCTGTTCAAAGGTTGAACAACAGGGATGGACTGTCACAGCATGAGAAATCATTAAATTTTAGCTATTCGATACAAAAACACGAAAATACTCATGAATTATATGATTGGCAAATAAACCAATGTTACATACAAACTGACAGTTTTATAATCTATGTGATCTAATAATATGTGTTAATTGTAATATAATGTGATCAAATATGAATTTAATAAAGATTATGCCTGAGATTTCGTCGTGAATTTCACTTCTCACAATATTTGCGTTCGATCGCTAAATTTGACACCACGTAAGCGCTCTAGAAGTAAATTATGGTAACTCGATACGTCTATCGATTAGACATTTATCCCTTTATCCCTACTTCTAGGACGCTTACGTGGTACCAAATTTAGTGATGTTGCAAGCTTAGACAACAAATTATTAGCGATCGAAAGTGTCGGATTAAACATTAATCTTTTAATATTTGGAACACTCAAACGCTTTAGTTTGGGATATCTCTGACCACCCCATATGGGATAAAGGTCGTGACTTTATGTACTATGTAATAACAGTAGATAATCTATAACTAAACAAATATTTAGGTTTGTAAGTTAAAATTTATCATCGCAATGCCCTGTGGGTTCCGTACACATCACCATAGCCGATTTATGACATTAACCGCAAGTATAAGTATATCGCGTATTAGTTATTACCGAAGTATTTTATTTACTAGCTTTTCGCCCGCGGCTTCGCCTGCGTGGAATAATTTTGTCGCTGAAATTTGTTTATCCCACGGCAAATAGTCACTTTATCGGGATGAAATATCCCATGTCTTAATCCAGGGTATATTCTACCTATGTGACAAATTTCATCCAAATCCGTTCATCCGTTTCACCGTGATTGAGCACCAAATAAACAAACAAATGAACAAACAAACATCCAAAGTTTCGCATTTATAATATTAATTAGATAGATTATTTATTTACACAACGCCAGCGATCTTATCGTGTAGGAGGTGCAGATGTCATGGGCTATATTGATAGTATAGTATTAATAATCGTCTATATTCTCAGTACGGAAAGACCCATCGTGTGCGACTAAGATAACTATATTTCAGTAAGCTGCTAATAAATTACCTTTCACATGCAACCCTGTGAGAAATTATAAGGAAAGTTAATTGTATACACCGTGTAACGGTTAAGTGTAGTCATATTTTAAGGGCTTGTTCTACCCATCAATACGAACAACTTTTACTATGGGGGCAACTTCGAAATCGCGAAAAAAAAATCAGCTGTTCCATAGAAAATTTCAATAACCTCCCGATGCAATGTATGAAACAGCTGATTTTTTTTTCGCGATTTCGAAGTTGCCCCCATAGTAAAAGTTGTTCGTATTGATGGGTAGAACAAGCCCTTAAAATATGACTACACTTAACCGTTACACCCTGTATAATTGGTACTCAATTATACAATCGACTGCACGAAATCACTTTATTCTCATCATCAACAGCATTAGGTACACATCCTCGGGGCATAGCCTCCTCTCATTGCGAGAGGGTATGGGTCATACAGAATACACCACGCGGACCCAGTGCGGTACAGTGGATAAATTTGTGTGGTCTTGTCTTTGCCTTCAATTAAAAACAACCGGGATCGTTTAACCGGCAAAGATATGTAGCGTGCCCTCCGAAGCAGGCAACATTCTTATTAAAAAGCCACTAGTAATCACTCATCCAAGTACTGACCACGTGCCTACAGTGATAAACCTAGCATCTATAGCATCTATAACTTTATAGCGGGTATATTTAAGTTGTTTATCCCGCGTGAACTACCCACTTTATCGGGATAAAAAATATCCTGTTTTAATCCAGGATATGTTCTAACTATATACCATTTTAAAACATTTATTTCCACACACCGAAAAATAAAAAAACAATAACCACAACAACATACAAGAAATCAAAAACAGAGGTGACTAAAGCCCGTATCCCACAAACCGCTCTCGAGACTGAGATGGCCACAAGCTAACGCTTGAGAATCTGTTGCATATTAAACAGTATCGAAAAAACAAAAAAGGCAAAAAAGAAAACTATAATATCGAGACCGAGACGCGATCCCAATCTCGAGATCGATCCATCAACACGGCTCTATGACTAACTGGGTACTACAATGAGTGCGTGTGTGGGGGACTCTCTCAGTAAACACTGAGTAACATAAATCGCTCAGCACTGGTTTTCAGCCTGCCCTCGACATATGTTACAATTTATATCTTCGTATTGCGGGCTTGTTACGCAAGTTAGCAAAACCAACGGGTTTTTTTTTTTCATTTTTTTTTTCTATTCATTCAATTCTGTTTATCCGTTTCGCCGTGATCGTGCAACAAACAAACATCCACTCTTTCGCATTTATAATATTAGTTAGATATAGTCTGTACCCTCTTCTAGGGTATGAGCAGTGACGGATTAAGACTACTTGATGCCCTAAGCAATCCACGCCTGTGGGCCCCCCTATCCGTATGTCAACTAGAATCGGTCTTTAATGCCAGGCGGGGGGCCCGCGGGGAAGGGGTGGTTTGTGATTGGCTGATCGCAATACCGGTGCTTTCGAATTGACGAATGCACTAGACTAGCGGGCAGCGAGTGGGCGCAAGCGGGAGAGCGGGGTAACTCTAGGTCGGCTCTTATGTTAACTTAAAACGCGCGAATTTTCAAATTAGTCCTATAAACTTTTTTTGGTGTGGTTTTTGATGACGTGAGAGTGAGACGTGATGCCCTAAGGACGGATTTTTTTGTGCTTCTTCTGGTGCCCCCCCAGACGTGACGCCCTAGGCAATTGCTTAATTTGATTAAGGGTTAATCCGTCACTGGGTATGAGACCCAGTAGTGGTTGATGAGAAAACTTAGTACGAAAATTTGTGAACAATCATTTATTTACTTTAGTAAACCAGTACGCTGGGATTCCCGGTTCGTCAGTGTACTTGATTACTTAGGCGATATCGTATTTTGTTAGCGAATTCCAACCAATTCCGTGAGTAGTATACTTTTCCTTATTTGATTACCTACGTGTCGGCGGGCCGTGGACACCGCAGACCACGCGAAGAGCACGGAGGTCAATTAGGTGGCCTCGTGGCCTATAACAGGCCACGCATTGTTCATGGTAACTTTTAAAAACGAGCAAATTCTAAATTGGAGACAAATTATTTTTGGCAGTTGCGTTGCGGTGTTTTGAATACTTGCTCTCTCTGTATATATTTTCTTCAAAGTCAAAAATGCTTTATTTTGTAGGTACACAGGGTACACTTAAAATACCTAGACAATTTTACAATTTGAAACTATACTGCTTGTTCAAAATGCCATTTTCGCCTGAGAAGAACAAGCAAGAAACTTGAGGGGTTGCTCTTTTTATTAATATTATTATACCATATTCTATACCAGCACAAGGCTCTTAGCTATCGTCGATATTTTTTGACTTTAAAACACGGTATTAATGAGCCTAATGATTCAAATTTCAAGCCTTTTCTTCAAAAAATATGACGTCATTTGTAGAATGTCAATATAATAATAGGGCCAATTTATCTCCGTTTTAACCGCCTCCGTGGCTCAATGTAAACAACATAGGGCTTACGAATCGGAAGTCGCGGGTTCGATCCCCAGCGGGGTACATGTTTAGTACTAGAGCAATTGCTACAGCGCTGGTTTTCAGAGGAGCCCAACGTCAAGAGCCTCCAATGTGATTCGGACAGTTGTACTATTGTGCAAATACATACATATAACCAAATGTTGTAGTATAGTATAAAAAATAATGCAAAGTGAAATAAAAGGTTTATCGCCATGTCATCCCAGGTATGATGTTAGTTTTTTTTATGCACAACGGGTTGGTTCTTGACCTCAATCACACCTGATGTTAAGTGAAGATGAGGTCGAAGGTGGAAGCGTACTGAGCCGGAAACCCCAACACATATGGGGGACTGGCTATGTTATCTCTGACAACCGAACACAACAATTTTATTATATATAATAATATTAACTTTGCTGCTTGGCGGCAGATTTAGATAAGATGCTGGTAGCTAGCCAGGGCGACATTTAAAATGCCCTACCACCAACCAAAATTTGTTACTCCAGTCACAAACATATACCTACAATAAAACATCGCCGTCGTTAAGTAGTCGCCTTTTACGACTGGTTTCAGGTATTGTTAATCTTTATTTTGAGCCTGTAACAAGAAATAATGATATCCCGTTAAATGATTTTATTGATGTATATTAATAGAACTGACTTCGAAATCACAATTTTAACCTAAACAATAAAACATCATCAAACATGGCAAGCGTAAAAAAACAACAAATAATCGTCCGAGAGCACAGAGATCCGGTAAGTTGACTACCTACCTACTCGTCAGTTCCAAACCGCAAGCAGAAGCAAACGGTTATCTAAAATATATCCTCTCTTTAATGTGTTAAGAAACAGAAACGTACCTCATAGGAATTGTGAATAATGTCTTGGATAAGTTATTTAATTTTAATTGGATTGTTAACGAATTTAGTGTTGTGCTATGAAGTGCCACCAGCGAAATTAGAAGCCATATACCCTAAGGGCCTACGAGTTTCAATACCAGGTAAATATCAGGTTCATATTACCTTCTGAAACAATATGACACTAGTTACCTTAGTAAATTTCTTAATGCCTTTAATTTTAATTGAATTATATACAATTCTATTTGAAATTGAGAACTCTTCATACAATTAAAAGTTAATTGTCGTAAAAACAAGTTAGGTTAGCTATCATCATCATGCTAATGAAACTAAAATCTAAAAACACTGTTGATATTAGCAATAACCAAATAGAAGCATCACTCGGTGGCCGCAAACTACGAGTATTTGCTAATGACCTTGCAATCAATAGTAATCGTAAATCTGTAATTACATAACATACCTACACACACAATATCCACAGTGTTATCTATCAATGTCTGGAGCCATTTAATTTTAAAATTATTCATGTCTATCGGAGGATTCATTTGTTTGTTTGTAAACGCTTCATTGTACAAAAAGGCAATACATAAATTTTGCATTGATACATAATTTTTTTCATTCATATTCATTCAACTTATTTGTTGGAATGGTAGTTTGCGTAATGCAAATAGAAGCTAGGATTTCGTTCATTATATTTTACAAATATTGTAAATAGGTACCTGACGAGCGTACTCGACAATTGCCAAACTTATGTGGCAGTGGGCGGGGCAATTTGCGCGTAGGACCGATTGCCGTTGGGGCGGAAAGGTTGTCGAGTGCCGACCACGCACCGAAAGATGCGGCGTAGGCCCCCCACGGGGTGGACCGACGATTTGTCGCGGGAAGCCGCTGCTGCTGTGTGACCGATCGCTGTGGAGATCTTTAGGGGAGGCCTTTGTCTAGCAGCGGACGTCTTTCGGCTGATATGAAGATGATGAACGTACTATTAAGTAGTAGTAGAAGCATAATTTTTATTCATGGAATACAAGAAATAAATTAGTTGCTCTGATTTTTTTTTCAATGATTTAAGTTTATTTATTTATAACATTTGTACAATATTTATAAACAATAATTATACAATTTATTATAAAAAAAAATCACAAATAAAAAACTAGCCCCAAGTCTCTGGTTGGTGGAATGGTACCCAGAAGGCTGGCCGCGTTGCCTCGCTGTATAGCAAGGCTGATTCTTTGACTAAAATATTGGCCAGCCCTCCGATCGTGGGATGCATCAACCAGACACTCAGATAACTCCCTAAAAAGAGTGTGAGCACCCGGTCCCCACGGCCCAAGCGTTTTTACACCAAACGGCGCAAATAGGTGATCTCCACTGAGACCGGCATATTTGTAGTTGTTGCTTTGTACTGAGGTCGTTGCACTTACAGATATGACGCATCCTAGAACACAACAGACTGGGAGTATCTGGTCCATATACTTGTATCGTAGGTAGGTATATAAAACTAACGCCAGGCTTTATGTGACTACATTCATAAAATTTCCATATAGATGATAGCGGTCCGACGCGCAGTCCATTTGGAAATTCAAAGTAAAATATTTAATGCAAAACTTCTTGTCTGTCTATCATAGTTCATACACTAGAATTTGAAAACATAGAAAATATCGGCCTAGTTGCCAAAAAAGGTTTTTATGCACTGAAAAATCTTCTTCTGATAGCGTGTAATTATAAAGCCAGCTTGCTGCTAACTTTCCTCCCGCGGTTTTTATTTTTATATTTACTTCAGCGTGCACTCTTGTCTTGCGTGTCTTGTTTCTTTTGTGTCTCTAAGCTTGTGTTTTATTTTACAGTAAGACTTTGCTTACCTTAAAGTAGCCTAAGTCCGTCTCCAAGTTACAGGCCATCTCTCTGCCAAATTTTAATACAATCGTGATAAGATGACACACAGATATATATTTATGTATTATAGTGTAGATGTGGACGATGCATGCAGGAATCGAGTCAAGAAATACTATTTATATTAAAAATTCAGGAGATATTTACCTACTATCTTAGACAGGAAAAAAGTATTAGATTTGAATATTTACATGAGATAATACTTTAATCATTTCATTCCAGATGATGGCTACTCTCTCTTTGCATTCCACGGTAAGCTTAACGAAGAAATGGAAGGATTGGAAGCAGGGCATTGGTCTAGAGACATCACAAAAGTCAGAGACGGTCGCTGGATTTTCAGAGACAGACAAGCCAATCTAAAGATAGGCGACAAGGTATACTTCTGGACTTATGTGCTTAAGGATGGACTGGGATATAGACAGGATAATGGGGAATGGACAGTGACGGGTAAGATATTACCTAATTAGATAAATAATGCCAAGCACGAATCTTTATTATTTCGAACAAACTCGAAAATCATGAAACTAAAGCTAAGGGTCATCTTATGCAGTTCCTCTCGTCTAAGCTTAATTTGAAATATCAGATTGTGATAGTGAGCGGACTAGCGTCCAAGTGTGAAGAAACAGAACTAAGAAATCCTATACAGCGTGATTCGAAAAGTAAACTAAACCAAAACAATGCAGACAATATTCATGCACAATATATTATTATCAATGACTGGAAAAAAAGAGTGAACGGTGGTGGTCTTAACAAAAATGATTTAACAAAAGTATTTACCTACTACATTAACATCTCAAAACTATTTATGCAAGTATGTCAGAGCTACTACATATAGCTCATCTTAACCTAGATTGAACCAATATAAAATGTAATAGAATTTCTTCATCACTGATATTTTAACACTCTATCCAAAAAGTCATATTATTAATCGTAGCACAAGTAATGATGAACCGATTTCAAAGCAATTTGTATACAAACTGGATTTCGCCCTGGTGGATTTTCTTTATTTCGGACTTTCGCCTAATTTCTTAGGATGAACGCTAAATACGATCGAACCAAAGATTTAGCCATGAAAGGTAACAAAGAGATAGTTACTTTCACATATACCGGATGAGTTTTTTACTGTAAGAAATAAACGCTTTAATCGATGATGGTTTTGAAAAAAAAAACTACCTATGCCAATACCTTCTATTTCACTACGTAATATGCCCTATTTTTTTACGGTAGAATAATATAAATATTAAAATGGATACATGTATGGATAGAATGGATACTTTTAAAATATAAAATTAGAGATTATCAAAATTCTCCATTGTACACATGACAAGACGGCGTTTACGCACTGATAACACCCAGCCTTTGGCCGAAAAAGTAACTGACTCTTAGGGCCTCAGAGGCCGAGATAAATCGTTTGCTGTATTCTTGACGAAAACTTCCGTGTCAGAGCATAAGTCATAGTTTATACGGCATCAAGGGGACAAAAATGTTAGTATTTATAAGTTTTTGCTGTTATTGTAGAATTCGTTGATGAAACCGGCAACGTAATAGACCCGTCCAACTTAAACAGCCCTGAGGGATCCGAGCCCGTGAACCAAACACCAGTAAACGTGGCACCAGCCAGCGCTCTCGCTAATGTCCAACCTGAGTCAAGTACTGTCAATCAACCCGAAGGATTTCCCTGCGAGATATCAGAGTCAAAGGTGTCCGTGCCAGGGTTTGTCTGTAGAGGACAGTTGCTGTTTGAAGACAATTTCAACTCTGGTATTGACAAGGGGAAGATTTGGACGCCTCATATTAAGTTTCCGGGAGAACCTGTAAGTTATTTTTCTTGAATTCAAGTCTCAAACACATCAACAGCACCCAGTATTAGGCGCTCGCAAATTTTTCTTTAATATTTCAAAGCGCTTAGTCGATGTCGCTGGTGACCCGAGAGCTGGTTGTTTCCTCGCTCAACGCTTAAGTATCTGCATCCAACGAGGAAACGCTGCCAGCGTTTCGGGTACGCCTCGCGGCCCCAATTTTTTATATTTGTTCTAGTTTATATTTAAATTCCATCTCTTTATTTGTTACTGTTTTTAAATAAATAAATTATATCTACTGGATTATGTCAGTGACCTTCGTTCGCCCACGGATTATTTCATTCCTGATTCCAATAAAGTAATACTCGTGATATTATGTTTCAGGACTACCCCTTCAATGTGTACCTCAACGATAGGAACCTTCGCGTCCGAGATGGTAAACTGATCATCAAGCCGATCACTCTTGAATCCAAATATGGCGAAGATTTCGTCAGACAGTCGTTGGATCTCACATCTAGGTAAAGCGATATCTTTCAACATCTACTTGATATACCGAACATTAGCACTTAGAGGTTATGGCTCCTCAGTCTAATCGTCAATTTAAATTTTCCGTGATTCTAGATTATACAAAGTGGAATTCAGCTATTTTGATAATGTCGAAAACTTGTGCTAAAGGAAAAAGAATTGTGCTACTGTAATTCGAGAGTTATTCAATATTCTGATGTCACGTGTTGCTGGAATCCTCATTCCTCATATATACGCAGAGATTGATTTACTATTTATGTAAAAAAGTGCACATAAATAGTGCCACCAAAATATACAAGTCCCAATAATACTCCAAAAACAACGAAGTTATTTAGATGTCTTTGTAAAAAGGAGCAGCGCAGATATCTAACATTTTGTTGGCCGGACGCAAAAATCAGAAAATTATATATTTATTATATTTAAGCCGATAATGTACCTACTTGCTGTGCTTGGAAGATGTTAGAATAATAGCTATTTTGTGCAACGCTACTGTTCGCAACTGTTCACAGCCTGTATTGTAATAAAATAGCAGAGCTCTCCTGTCGGTATTGTCTCGTTTAGGTGATTAAAGCAAAGACCGCAGCTCGTGCGCTGCGCTATCTTATAAATATGAGAAATAGATGCTCGCCCACCCGGCCTGACAGCAATGATCCAGTCAAAAAAATAATATTCAGGCACTCCGAGATTTACAAATGGTCAACACGTCTAACAAGTGGTACCCAAGCGAGGCAGACGAAGCGAGATTCTGTTATTTCAAGCATCCTATAGTTTTATTTTCGCCAGTGCTGTGCGGGACATATTGCAGAACAGTAGAGCTATCCCCCATAGCTACTGTAAGCAATAAA
Organism: Oegoconia quadripuncta; assembly: GCA_949316235.1. Taxonomy (NCBI): domain Eukaryota; kingdom Metazoa; phylum Arthropoda; class Insecta; order Lepidoptera; family Autostichidae; genus Oegoconia; species Oegoconia quadripuncta. The sequence goes on along the minus strand of OX438756.1, from coordinate 18,370,583 downwards.
AACGAAGTCTCAATCATCAGATGTACCGGCATGGTCGGCACCGGGGACTGCTCCCGCGAGGCCTCTGGCCCTCAGATCCTGCCTCCCGTCATTACCGCGAAGATCTCCACGAAGAATCGATTCAGCTTCAAATACGGCAGGATCGAAGTCAGCGCCAGGATGCCGCTGGGAGACTGGCTTGTGCCTTGTAAGAAATCGTATATGTTTTAGGAAATTAAAGTTATCAGGGTAAGTTCATGTACCCTGCGCATTTTTTGGGAATGCGAAAATTGGAGTGAGCAATGCGGGCTTATGCATAACGTTTTGAATTACGAAATCCGCTCTGTGATTTATTTTTTTATTTTATTTATTTTATTTTATTGGTAATACAGAATCAACAGCATCATTATAAAAAATATTACACAAAATTTACAAGCCAAAGTCATACCAATTACAGATTCTCATTTTTCATTTCGATTCTCTTAAAAATAATTAGGTGGAAAGTCAGTATTAAATAATAATCATTATACAATCTAGATATTTCTGGTCTGAAACAGTCACAATTTCTGATCTTTAAACTATTACACCACTCATATTACTTCTTCTTAGCAAGTCGATGGCAAAAACATCAAATTCTTAGGACCTTCCTTCCTTCTGCAACCTGCATAGGGTTGGCACTAGTGTCATTATACATTTCATTGGCTACATTCCCATTTGCCGAGGGGAGAATAGGAATTTATTTATTTATTTATTTAACACTTTATTGTATATAAGCATACACGTCAAACAAAACAAAAAACAGGAGAATATTAAAATATACAAAAGCTGAGCTTATAAGAGATCTCTTCCAGCAAATTACACACAGTAAGGAGACAAATTGATGAGGTGAGGTGAATAGGAATCCTCTTTTCCAACTTACATATTTCTTATTTGAATGATATCCCTTCGATGATAGTCTTTCTAAATTCTCAATTTATAAGTTATTCCTACTACTATTGTCAGCATTCAATACATCATTCATTCCTATCCATTATATATTTTTTTCATTTCTCAAGTAATACAATTGGAACCTCGGGACAACGTCTACGGAGTCAGGAACTACGCGTCTGGTATTCTCCGCATCGCCTGCGTGAAGGGGAACGTAGCATTTTCTAAGAAGTTAATCGGCGGGCCTATTCTATGTGAATCAGAACCTTACAGGTAAGTAAGTATCGTTATAAAAACTAGATTTTTCTCGTCGGATACATTAACAGATAGCAGTTATCGGAGTCTATTTTATAACATCCAGAAAGATAGACAAAAACTTTGTAAACAATTATTTTGAGGACCTCATGGCGTGTTCCTGATTAACATAAACCAAATAGGTGGGTATTAATCGGGAGTCTACTTCTTAGTTCAACCCGGCAAAGGATCACCAGCTCTACAGAACTGGAGAATACGACCTAATTATTTAGACTCCCATAGGCCCGCTGGATGTGCTCCTTATACGTTTGAGGCCAACCACGGCCAATTAGACCCATATTTGAATATCGTAAATTGTCAGTTGCGCACCAGTGACCTGTCAGTGTGGATGTATGGATTTCTGCTATTAATACTATTCAATTTTATATTATGGTGTTAATTTTAAAGTAACAGACTGACACACTTCACTGCTGTTTAGGTTTTATAAGCCTTGTGTGAATGACATTACATAGTGCATTTTTATCATTTCAGAAACGCTCATTTAAAAGAAAAGATTGGCTATGACCATTGGAACAAGGGTTTTCACAACTACAGTTTAGTATGGAGACCAGGTGAGAAAGATCTTGTTACCTTATAGCATCAGCTTGACAACTTTCCATTTGGGTTATTAATAGCCAGCCATTAAAAGTTTATGAGAGGATTTGCCCTCTGGATGTTTTGTATTCTTTGGTTTCACGTCGGCTGCGGGAAGAACTTGAGAAAAGTCACTGTTATGTCCGGTTTTATGAGATACTCTTTTCATGGCAGATGCGACTGGTTGGTAATTTTTGTATGTTTCTAACATATAAAAAATAAGTCCTACACTGAATAATTAACAATTGCAGCTGTCTTTATCAATAACATTACCAATCTCTTATGTTTCGGGTATAAAACTCTGATTCCTTCGATCATGTGAACGTCTACAGACTTGAGATTCTGTGCACCGGTCTTTCAAGAACTTGCCTTACCTGCTCACAGTGTCGTGAATCATTTCGATAGTACAGTCTGAAACATATAAACCTGTACAGCCCGGCATAATATTGGGTCTTTACCTATGAAATTGGAGTTTTTTTTCTTCGTTAATCATATATACCAATTCCTGCGATTTTCAAAGCTATATCCAAATTTGTTTTTTATATGGAAAATGGAATATTATTTCAAGGTTTCACATGAAATATTTTTTAAATTCTGGGCTAAATCAGGTAATAAAAAAAATTTGAACAGAGCTCTTTTCATGTGCTTCCCATAATCATTCCTTAGATTCGCTAAAACTTTTATAAAGCGGTTACTTTTAAAAATTAACGCTGCCTATACTTAACTTAATGTTATCCGATAATACACACAAAGTTTAGTTAAATTTGGATTTGCCGTTCCCAAAAAAAATCAAAAATGTTTATATGGAGAAAACAGTCTTAATGAAATTCTTCATACAAAACGCCAATTTCATAGGTAAGGACCTAATATAAACCTGTACAGGACGGCATAATACAATCTAAATTTTCTCAGGAAATAATGAATATTTTTCAATAGTACTTTGTTATATTATTGTACTCAGTAATTGCTGCAAGTATTTAAAAAAATATCCAAAAACGTCGATGATTTCCCGAGAAAACTTAATTTGTGTTATACAGGCCTGTATAGGTTATTCTGTTTCAGACTGTTCATCTTAATCAGTGGCAGTGCCTGACGCTATCGCCCTCTTTAACTGTGGTGAGGTAGACTGCCCCCTAACTCCCTACTCCCATTGAGCAGCGAGTTGTCATGGGCAACACCAATGGGAGACTTCTGTAAGTTAACAATTTTCACCATTTTCACATGGTCTTTCAGATGGCATATCATTGTTCGTGGACGGAGAGCAATACGGGGAAGTAACCCCTGGTGAAGGTTTCTACTCAGATGCCAACGAGAACCAAGTGCAGGCTGCCTCACAGTGGCTAAAAGGCAGCATCATGGCTCCATTTGACGAACTGGTAGCTATCAAGTTTTAAAACTTGTCCTTAAATTTAAAGCTTCACCTTTAGTTAAGTTTTATTAACCGTTGACTAGAAGCAACGAGCCGAACACGAGCAAATTACTCAACTGAGCCGTCTAGAAATGCCCAGAAGAAGTATTTTTCATCTCATTATCTAAAACGATGATTGGTTCCTCAACAAGTGCGCCTAAAGTAAGTCTTTTCTCCAGAAGACTTTAGAACAGGAAATAGAATAGTTTAGAATTTCGAACATGGAACATGATTAATGTTTCTTACATAGACTTATTTAAATACTCCGTAGTTCCTTAGCACGATTCTACCAAAGAGATCGAACGAAAATATTGTATGAAAAAAGTTACTGGCCGATTGGTACCGCGCAGCCACCGGTGCTGGCTGTTTTATATGAAAATATTGTACATAAAAAAGGGCGAAGTCTGTCCGGAAACTTTATTTTCGACCTATTTTCAAGAATTAATTGGAGCAATCTATATAAACAAGACTACAACATTGTACGTGACCTATTGTTTGTACTCTGTTATTGTAATATTTTGGTGCAATAAAGAATAATGATACAACAATCTGTATCCCTAATATAATAATTACACGAATCCCTAATATAAAAATTTCAGAATTGCACAAACGTATGAAATATAATAAATAATAAATATCTTTTCACATATACACAGCGCCATCTAGTTCCACACTAAGCAACTAGGCTTGTTTTATGGATACTAGACTGATAAACTACTTAAATATATTTTTTTTGTAAATAAATACATGTATGAAAAACATTAAAATTTACATCATACACATGTCTGTATTCATCATACAAACATATGCCCCTAGCCGGAATCGAATCCGCGACCTGTTGGTATAGCCGTCAGAGTTTTTAACCACTACACCAAACAGGTCGTCGTAACTTACATTGTTATTACTAATTTTTTTTTTATGCACAACGGGTTAGTACTTAACCTCAAACACACCTGATGTTAAGTGAAGATGAGATCGAAGGTGGAAGCGTACTGACCCGGAAACCCCATCTTATCTTACTTTGTAAAATAATAACATTCTATAATTATAAATCGAATATTCATCGCATAAATATTTACCCCTCGCGGGATTCGAACCCGCAACCATTGGTTTCGCTCACAGGGATTTTCACATTTAATTTTATTTCCAGTTCTACATATCAATTGGTCTGGATGTGGGTGGTGTTCACGAGTTTCCTGACTCCGATAACAAGCCTTGGATGAACCGGGCCACTAAAGCGATGCTGAACTTCTGGAATGCCCAGAACCTGTGGCGTCCTACATGGTATGAGGACACCAGCGCGCTCCAAATCGACTCAATTAGAGTGTACGCTTTATAGTACTGTCTTTCGTTCATAGTACGAGTGTCTCAAATGTGTATGCTTATTTTGTGATATGCTATTTTCAGCTTTATTTACCTCAATAATGATACAAATATTGGGTCTTTACCTATGAAATTGGAGTTTTTTTTCTTCATTTATCATATGTATCAATTCCTGCGATTTTCAAAGCTATATCCAATTTTGTTTTTTATTTGGAAAATGGAATATTATTTCAAGGTTTCACATGAAATATTTTTTAATTTCTGGGCTAAATCACGTAATAAAAAAAATTTGAACAGCTCTTTTCGTGTGCTTGCCATAATCATTTCTTAGATTCGCGTGAAACTTTTTATTAAAAAAATTAACGCTGCCTATACTTAACTTAATGTTATCCGATAATACACACAAAGTTTAGCTAAATTTGGATTTGCCGTTCCCAAAAAAAATCAAAAATGTTTGTATGGAGAAAACAGTCTTAATGAAATTCTTCATACAAAACGCCAATTTCAAAGGTAATATTTAGGCAAATACAGGTAGTAACTATATTTTGACGACCTGTTTGGTGTAGTGGTGAGAAATTCTGCTGCTATACCAAAAGGTCGCGAGTTCGAATCCCACTAGGGGCCTCTGTTTGTATGATAAATACAGACATGTGTTCCCGAGTTATGGATGTTTTTCATTTATATATATGTATTTATTTACAAAAAAATGTATTTGTGTAGTTTATCAACCACGTGGTATCTATATTACAAGCCTAGTTGCTTAGTGTGGAACTAGATGGCGCTGTGTGTATGTGCATAGATATTTATTTATATTTATATTCCTTATGATCATCCGTTCATACCAAGATGCCTATAGTTTGAGGAAATATCCTAAGTGTGTATAAGTTTAAATTATTATATTGTATTAATAAATAAGTATAATCTACTTTATGCATATGTTTTTTTTTATGATTGACTGGATTCGCATTTGACCACAATCTCACCTGATGGAAAGTGACGATGTGGTCGAAGATGAAGCACGCGATCCCAGTAAATGCCTATTCACTCTGCTCTTGAAGATCCCAAGGTTGTAGGATTCAGGAAAGACTGACGTTGGAAGGGAGTTCCTTGCCTTTGGCTGTTATTTAACAATGGAGTTATTTCAATAAAATTGGAGGAAAAGACGTACTGCGCCGACACCACATAAATCGGTCAGGGCAAGAAGATGGTGATGATTATAGAGTTATTTCAATAACCATTTCATTACTGATATCTAACCTAAATAAAAGATTAGTAGAATTAAATTAATTACATTACATACCGTCACAATTCCTGCCGCCTCCGTGGCTCAATGTAAACAACATTGGGTTTACGATTCGGAGGTCGCGGGTTCGATCCCCAGCGGGGTACATATTTAAGTACTCGGTTTGGTTGGTGGTAGGGCATTTTAAATGTCCACCTGGCTAGCTACCACCATCTTATCTACATCTGCCGCCAAGCAGCAATGTAAGATAAGATATCCAGTCCCCCAAATGTGTTGGGGTTTCCGGGTCAGTACGCTTCCACCTTCGACCTCATCTTCACTTAACATCAGGTGTGATTGAGGTCAAGTACGAACCCGTCGTGCATAAAAAAAATTCTCATCGCCAATGGGGTGGTCAGAGACATCCCAAATATTAGCGTTTAGGGGTTCTAAACAATGACAGTTTAATGTTTGACGCAACATCCACGATTCACCTTTCGAAATATACAGAAAAGCACACGTGACAGGGGGTGAGCCCATCGCCGTTAAAACATGCGAATCTATTTTTTTTTTATGGTTAACTGGATACGCATTTGACCACAATCGCACTTGATGGGAAGTGACGATGTGGCCGAAGATAAAGCACGCTATCCCAGTAAATGCGTATTCACCCGGCTCTTGAAGATCCCAAGGTTGTAGGATTCAGGAAAGACTGACGCCGGAAGGGAGTTCCATGCCTTGGCTCTATAGATGTTTTTTTTTTATTGGAAAGTCCCTTAGTCGCCTCTTACGACATCCACGAGAAAAGACTGCGATTGGTTCTAATCTTTTTACGTGCCGAAACCACAGAGGATTTTTTTATGACCATCTGTACATACCTCGATACCTATATTATGGTGGAATATCCTAAGTATTTTTTTTATGCACCTCAATCACACCTGATGTTAAGTGAAGATGAGGTCTATAATAAGTATTGTTTAGGCATTGCAATCCTTTTCTATGTAAATAAATAAGTAAATAACCGCCTCCGTGGCTCAATGTAAACAACATTGGGCTTACGATTCGGAGGTCGCGGGTTCGATCCCCAGCCGGGTACATGTTTAAGGACTCAGTTGGTTGGTGGTAGGGCATTTAAAATGTCCGCCTGGCTAGCTACCACCATCTTATCTAAATCTGCCGCCAAGCAACAATGTAAATAGCATTGTTGTGTTCCGGTTGTCAGAGATAAGATAGCCAGTCCCCCAGATGTGTTGGGGATTCCGGGTCAGTACGTTTCCACCTTCGACCTCATCTTCACTTAACATCAGGTGTGATTGAGGTCAAGTACGTCCCCCGTCGTGCATAAAAAAAATGTGGGTATATCACGATCGGCGACCTCGGGTGGGGGTCGGTTTATATCGGCATTGCTCGCATCGCTCTGCCACGCGTCGTACGGTGGTTAATTTTCGGCGGTTTAATTTTGGTTGTTTATTCGGACTCATTTCTTGACAATTCTCTTATATTTTGGAACTAGGTATTTGTGTTTTTGTGGTGGCTGGCCAGCAGGACGTTCATTATTTGAAGATAAGCCGGAGTGGATTTGCTGGATGTGGCGAGCTCGGGAACCCTTTTGAATTTACGCCGTCTTCACCCTGGGAGTCAAGGTGAGTGGTATATCTCATGTATCTGAAGAGCAATGCCTGAAAATTTCACATAGAAAAACAGGGATCAGCGTCTGCTTGAGCTATCGAAGGGTTCTCGCGAACTAGTATAAATTATTCATCATCATCAGCCCGTAAACGTGCCACTACAGGGATATAGGCCTTCCCTCGTATAATGAGGGAGTATGGGACATAGTCCGCCACGCTGGCCCGATAAGGGTTGGGGATTTCACATGCCCTTGAATTTTTATTTCTCAGGTATGCAGGTTTCCTCACGATGTTTCCTTCACCGTTTAAGAAAGCAGTCGGATAAATGCACATAATTAAATTTAATTTAAAAACTCATTGGTACATGGCCTGCCTATCGGAAATCGAACCCGGACTTCCTAGATAGAGAGCCACCCACCTCCTCACTTAAATTATTAAGCGACACGATATTTTTTTGAAGAACATAATTGAGGGAAAGATTGAAGGACAGAGAGGAAGACCTAGGCGTAATTACTTTGACCAAGTGAAAGAAAAGGTGAATGTCGTGTCGTATATACCAAGAGGTTAAAACGAGAGCGGAAAGTAGAGAGACGTGGTCATTACTACACCGACAAGAGCATAGCTCTTAAATTGAAGAAGCTAATAAATAAGTATAGCCAATGTTTTATAAAAATTTATTTAGAAATATAGCTATTTCTATATGCCATTTGTTTACAGATTAAACAAATAATAGATACCTACTTAGGTAGCTACAACACTTCACTATTTCTTTTATTTGATTCACACAACACAGGTCTTTTGCATTTGTTTTTATATTCTTTTCGTGTTATACAATAAAGTGTATATAAACAGACAAACAACATAGCAATGTTTAATGTAATGAACAAACATCTACAATATGTAAACACTATAATATGTTTATCGCCGAGTACTGGCGTGAAATTCGGCTAGATCGTGAGATGGGATACACGGCATACATTGCTGGGAGGCTTCGTTCTGTTAATTCCAATAAGCTTACCCCATCTAACAATGTATGCCGAAGTAGTATCTGAATTTAGGATGGTGTATTAAGCGCTTTACAGTAATTCATCTAGTCATACCTTTATCAACCAGATAAATCAAACTATTTAATGTACAGTCGGCAACACAATTAAGGTAGCAGGCTTAATTTTTATGATATTGTTTGGAGGGTTTTGGTTGGATTTTGTTATATTGTCCTTTACATCTTGATCGGTGTATTTTTTTTATCCACAACGGGTTTGCACTTGACCTCAATCACACCTGATGTTAAGTGAAGATGAGGCCGAAGGTGGTAGCGTACTGACCCGGAAACCTCATCTTATTTGTTTATCATTTGATAGATAAATTCCAGTTAAACTTAAATAATATGCATACATAACGTCTCGACATCTATCCCAAATGGGGTTGGTCAGAGATATTCCAAAGAATAGTGTTTAGGTGTTCCAAAAATTAAAAGTTTAATGATTGAAAAATTTGGTGGTAAGTCCCTTAGTCACTTTTAACGACTTCCACGGGAAGAGACGGGTTGGTTCTATTTTAACTTAATTTCCCTTTAGACTTTCTCCTACATATAGGTATTTATAAGGCCTGCTACCTAAACTGTGTTGCCGACTGTACATAACATAGCCAAGAACCAATCCCAAGGTGTAATCTTAAAATATAAAAAAAATATATAAAACTCCGGAAAACTATGATATCGTCCAAATACACCAAACAGTGTTAAGAGGGTTTATCCCGCACGGTATTCCATACAAACTTTCAAGAAAAATTTTTTGGAAGTGAATACGCCGATTCTAATAAAACTTTATATGCAGAAAGCACGTACATAGATCTAAAAACTTAGTAGAGAACCTTTTCTAAAATAGAATATTGAAACTAAAAGCGATCTTAAGTTTTTTTATCTTAAAAAAAAATGCAATATATGTATATGCATTTAAATTCGATATTTTGAAAATGTTTTCTACTAAGTTTTGAGATACATGTATATTGCTTATTTAAAGTTCTATTACAATCGGTTTATTCATTTCGGAAAATTCGGACTTCAAAGTTTGCATGGAATGACGTTTGGGATAAGCCCTCTTAAAAGCTGTATCTTCTGAACACTGTTCCCTCTTTTGGCCTTTAATATAACAGCAACCGCACTCAAATCGGACACACACGCACACAGACACACACATACACAAACACGCGCGCACGCACGCACGCACACACACACACACACACACACACATACACATATATACACACACACACACACACACACACACACACACACACACACACACACACACACACACATCCCACTGCAGGGATGTAGGCCTTCCCTCGTGAATGAGAGAGTATGGGCCGTAGTCCACCATGCTGGCCCAATGCGGATTGGGGACTTCACAGGCCTTTGAATTTTAATTTCTCAGGCATGCAGGTTTCGTCAGATGTTTTCCTTCACCGTTTAGGAGCAGTCGGATAAATGCACTTAAGTAATTTAATTAAATTTAAAAAGTCATTGGTAAATGGCCTGTCTGGGAATCGAACCCAGACTTCACAAATTGGGATACCGCGTCTTAACCGCTGAGCCACGGACGCTCCACGCTCCTTATGAATAAAATAAATATTATAATTAAACATTTTGGACACTTACACCAATCATCTAGTCCCAAACTAAGCAAAGTTTGTGCTATGAATACTAGATAACGGATAAACATACATAAATATTTATACAAAACATCCATGATTGATTTTTGCCCCTCGCGGGATTCGAGCCCGCAACCGTTGGTTTCGCAGACAGGATCACTATCCGCTACACCAATCGGTCGTCAAATGACAGATAAACACTCATAAAATAAACATCTATGACTGCGATATTATCATATTTATCTCTAATATTCGTTTGATTAAAGAAAATTGCATGCAGCAGGGATGAGAATGTTGAGATGGATGAGTTGAGTGACGAGAATGGATAAAGTGAGGAATAAGAGGAAGTTTAAAAGTGGCACCCGGTACAGAAATGTTGAAAGGAAATTGTTTGGCTTGGTATGGACATGTTATGAGGAGGGATGAAACGCATGTCACTAAGAGAATGATGAATATGGATGTCGATGGTTGGAAAGGAAGAGAAAGACCACGTATAAAACGATTTTTCCCACGTCCACAGATTCCCAATTCTACATATTTCCATATTACAGAAACCCTCGTCTACAGATTGTCAATAATACAGATTCCCGTGTGTACAGATTCCCATCTAGTTCTACAGATTCCTATTTCTACAGATTCCCGTGTCTACATATTTCCAATATTACAGATGCCCATGTCTACAGATTCCCATGTGTACAGATTCCGATGTTATATTTATAAGTTTTGTCGTCTAAAGACATGTGGTTCCAGCTTTATCACCCAATTTCCTCATTGCCTCCCTTTGCGTCTTCTACCGCCTATACATACCGGGAGTGTTGGATGAAATTGTGTGAGGGGTGATATGAACGAAAAGGGCGTGAATGATGAGGTAACGGCTGATAGGAAGATTAGAAGAAAAAGACGTACTGTGCCGACCTCAAATAAATTGGGCCTAGGGCAAGAAGATGATGATTCGTTTGTATACAAACTTAAGTCCCTGAGCCTCCAAATTATAAATAAACAAACTTTACACACATTGGCTACTTTTCTTACACATGCAAAATTGTTCATCCTTTGGTGCTTTCACGCAATATCCGTAACCGCGATATTCCGAAATTAACTTCACGGAAGCTATATCATAAATATATCTATTTTGATGATCAACTGCCTTCTTAACTATGGCCTCGAACATCAAACCGTTAGGGTTAACTATGAATGCCACTACATAATATACAACGCCTTTTACATAGGAAAATGAATGCAATCTTGTCACTTTGTGAAATGACCAGACAATGCAGCTAGTGCAGGATTTAGTCGGTATGGCTAAAGACGTGGTTTGCATATGTTCAGTGATTTTAATTACGCTATACATTGCCCCGTAATCGTCGGTACATGTTAAATGCATTAGGTGGCACGTACACCATTCCTCATGGATGCCAGCATCGGTACAAGTCCTGTGATCTGTCATATGGAGGAATAAACTCATGCAACGCAAGCATCCCTTTGCTTTAGGGATCGCTACTTCTCCACTACTTAACTTCAAAATATCCCATAAAGTTAAATATAAATCATAAGGTGATATCACACGATGCTGATTCGCAACCATATTCGGATATCTGTAACTCTTCTTAAAGGATTCAGGTGGTGATATGAAGAGCATGGGTAAACGTTCATCGTAGTACGCATCTATTGGAGCTCGAAGTGGGCCATACCTTGTTCCCTGGTCCCCGAGCAAGATCAGAAAAGTGTTCTTCAAAAAACCATATTTTCTTAAATTCGCAAAAAGGTCCGCTAGCGGCTTATCGAGACTTTTTGGTGACTGGTTCTTGTCACTAGAAAATGACCGAATCCAGAATACTCCGAAGGCCTTCTTCTTTTGGTATGTTTTCGCGAAGTCGTAAATGTAATCAAGCATTTGAATTCCTGACGGTACTTTTTTAGTGCAATAGGTGTGTCCAGTAAGTTTTTCGTTAGCAATGAATTGAGGCGTCATGTAGTGGTGTGTGGGAGGTATACGGAATCCATGGCGTCTCTGAAACATCCCTTTGTTTCCTATACCATCTTCTCCGAAGGCAGTTACGTATCCATCATCTCGAAATTTCGTCCAAATAAAGAGGTCATTGCAAGCTGACATATCTGGGGAACAAAGCTTTTTTCCGCTCAGGAAGCCATTTCGACCAGTTAAAATGGCCGCTAAATTGGGTAATGTTTGGTCGACAACCTGAAATGATACAATATCTGTATTACACGTACTACGTCAGTGTTATAATGCATGTCAAGAAGGTACGTGCATACTTGTATGTATTACATTAGAAATTCATTCAACAAGGTTAGTTTACTAAGACGGCTATCGCAAGACCGACATAGCTTTGGTGCGTCGATCATTATATACTATTACACAAACCAGCTCAGCCATCGATTGATCATTGATATAGCAAATAGCTTTGCTGACACATCGACCGGGACATTCATCAATGCATGTCAATCGAAGGTTGATGAGAGAACAGATGTCCGCAAACTTTGAATTAGTTATTGGCTTTGGAAATATATGGGAGAGGCTAGGTTCTGCAGTGGACCTCCTGTGGCTGATATGATGATGAAACGATAGCATGCTGTTAGCAACAAAAACAGAATACTTTCTAGTTCAAACTTGCTTAAATAGCAGGTATTTACCTTGTGATATCCACGATAATCAAGCCAATTGTTCTTGTTCAAATAGTTTACAGTGGCAGGTAGTGAGTTATAAGCTCGAGCTCTGGACATGGATTCAATTGCGATTATGATGACATTATGTGACGCAGAACCTTTATGATTCCCTGCCTTTTTCCTGTCGATCTTTCGTACAAAAGCATACGCGTCCTCGTACACAACGTGATCCTTTTTAGTGCACTTAACTTTGAGAAAGTCGTTAGCAAGTGTCACTTTAGTATTGTTTCTGAACGGCATACATGGTGAGAAACTGCAATTATTTCGTTAAAACTGTAATAAAGTCTTCTTAGTAATAGAGTATTTACTCTTAAATAGGGGCATTAAATTAAAATTACTAAGAACTAAAGATAAACTTAAGGACGAAATCTAGACCACACACTAGCCGCGCTGAACAACCAGATTAGAAGTTGAGCGAAGAAGTGTCAGCTCGAACATCATACGAGGGCAGAAGAAATCTGACTAAGAGATCGTAGACGAACTTCTGCCATTAACCAGGTAGCCTCTACAGCAAGTGCACGAACTCATGGTTACTAACTAACGTTGAGCATTTACGGCGCTTGTGCAGCTAGCCTTAGCCGAGACCGTGGGAATGCGAGATGCCAATATGAAGTTAATTGAAGTCAACTAAATCACTCTTCGTGCTATTTATATAAATCTAAATTACCTCACGCTTTTGTCTTCTAAAATCTGGACATTAGATCTCAGTACGTATCGGTAGCAGCACGCTTCGAAGGGTTTCTTCATTTTAAACTGTATGACTCGGTCGCTGATCTTGCTTACGTAAATGTGGCGGACTCCGCACGATATCTTTTGGAAGCCATCTTTGAAGGTCATATTAAATGCATCAGGTATTTTACATCCAGGCGTATCTAGTATATACTGGTACTGAGCATTTCCTAAAAAGGAAGTCTTGAATCAAAAGTTTTAATTTATTGTTATCATTAAGTAACAAAGATTGATAACGTTATTCTCAGGTGGTTTGAAGAGGAAGAATTCATTCTTTAACTTGATGCAACGTTGCCAGTTTATCAATTATACATTTAAGAGGAAGCTTACACTAGAATACTACGTAATTAATTTGTTTGAAAAAAATAACGTATTTTTTTATTTTTTCTATTTATTTATTGTATCGAGGTACCTAACCACCTGTTTCAAGGAATGACGACTTGTCCCTTACAAGCAGTATAAATTGACAAGGTGAATCCATCATACCATCTTTAGCAAAGCATATAATTGACACTTGGTGCAGAGGTGCAACCGAACACAAGAATGAAAATGACTTAGCAAAGAGATGGACGTCTTACAGAAAGGCCACATTCAAGAGTAGAAAGAGGTGTGTCAGGATCGTAGCAAGTGGAAGTCTATGGTCTGGGCCTCCACTATGGGAACCAGGCGTAACTTTATGTATGTATCATCCTAACTAATCCCAATCCAAACTAATATGATAAATGCGAAAGTTTGTGTGTGTGTATGTATCTACGTTTGTTATCTCTTCACGCCTAAACGATTGGACGGATTTGGGTGAAATTTTGTTGGTAGATACATTAGGACTTGGTTTAACATAAAGGGTATTATAAATGTTTTATGCGAACGATGTCGCAGGTAACAGCTTGTAAATAATAGATATTTCTCTATTTCAAAAAGTGGCTTGTAACCGTTTCGATACCACTATATGGCTAGCACCTACCTCAAGCAAAAGATAAACCTAACTATTCAATGATTCTAGTTTTCTGGTCACATTCCTTCACCAGAAGGTTCCTCTTTGTGTTTATTTATGCTTGGTAAGTTTTCTTGTGGTTCAAAGTAATTGGTAAGAGCACACAATTTGTAAAGACTATAATGTAAATTCAAATCATACATGATATTACATTAAATTCTATATTATAGGTAGGTACATTACTGTAATTGTAAATGCAGATGAACTTATTTCAAACAGCAAATGTTATATTATAGTGGTTACGCATCGCAGTAATTACATACAATAATTGGGATTCTTGGAGTGAACATCTCTAGTAACGTTCAATTCCGCGGTCATCTGGAGGATAAGGCCAAGTTGGCCTCCAAAAAGTTAGGTGTCCTCAGTAGAGCGGCTCGTTACTTCACGCCGGCTCACCGCCTCCAACTTTATAAGGCGCAAGTTCGGCCGCACGTGGAGTATTGTTCTCACCTATGGGCTGGGGCACCTCAATACCAGCTTCTTCCTTTTGACCGCGTTCAACGTCGCGCAGTCCGAATTGTCGGCCAAGAGAGTCTCACTGACCGACTGGATCCCCTGGCGTTGCGAAGAGACGTCGCGTCCCTCTGCATTCTCTATCGCATATTTCATGGGGAGTGTTCTGAAGAACTGTTCGAGCTAATACCCGCTGCTCAATTTAACCGATACACTTCTCGCCTAAAATTAAATTTCCATCCACATCACCTGGATGAGTGGAAGTCTACCACTGTACGTTTCTCAAGAAACTTCTTACCACGTACAACCACCCTGTGGAACGGACTTCCGGCAGCGGTATTCCCGAACGAGTACGACATTGGAACCTTCAAGAAACGAGCCTACACATTCCGCAAAGGCCGGTAACGCATCTGTGACCCTTTTGGTGTCCATGGGCGGCGGTAATTGCTTTCCATCAGGTGACCCGCATGCTCGTTTGCCGCCCTGTCATATAAAAAAATGACAGCATTCTGATGATTATCTCCCGGCTTAATTCAATTTGACTGTCCGATCTTCCTGCGTACAGTGGAGATAATTATAGTGAATTAATAATAAATTCATTTGACCACAATCTCATTTGGTGGAAAGTGACGATGTAGCGGAAGATAAAGCACAAAATGCCAGTAAAGCATATTCACTCTAAACGTGAGAATCTCAAGATTATCACTGACGCTATAGAGCATACCTATCGTCTTTATGAAGTGAGAAGCACGACGCTTAATACGAATGTGAACTGAGTTTTTGATTTAAAAACGAAGCCAGAAGTTCTAGATGCAAAATTATGTCTTTTTTAATGCACTTTCGACTTTGTTTCGACTTTTCTGTGTAGTATACACTAGAGCTTCGACCTTCCTGTATAGTGTCCGAAATTTAAATAACAATAAATATTTCGGATACTTACACTCATCTATGATGAGATATACCGATATGGGTCGGGAATAAATGTTCGTATTCATCACACAATCATTTACCCCATTCGAAACACAATTGGTTTCACAGATATCACTATCCACTACGCGAACAGTCGTCAAAAATTTCAAACGAACCAAAAATTAAAGTTTAAAAAAATTACGTTACCTACCATATCCAGTAAGAGTAAATAGTACTATCACCAACAGATGTGGAACCATCGTAGCTTCGGCACGCCAACTGGTGGAGCCCACTACATAACCTTTAATCACACTGATATTGTTTATACAGTACAAATAAATAAGCAACATAAATGTATTGTTATGAGTGATTGTAGAACAATGGTCCATTGAATCATGAATCTCAGTTAATGGAGCTGTTACATGGAAAAGTAAGAAGATTATTGTAACCTCGATACAATTCATTTACGAATTCGCTCTCATAGTTTGAGCTATTCACATGGTGGACGAATGTCCAAATGAAGGTCGTGGGAAGTCGCTGGTTGCTGGTCGCTTCCAAAAGGTTGCTCTGGTGATTTACGAGTAGGTATGGGGGAGACGTATACTCATATGTTCGCAATTCCTTAAAATCCTTCAAAGGGCAATGTATACGCTTTTATAATAAGGTTCCAGTAGACATTCAAAATATGCCTTTAAATAAATTTAAAGCAATCATAAAACAGAAATTATTAACAAAAGGCTATTATAAAATCACTGACTATTTGAATGATAAGCAAGCATGGACATAGCTATCTTATTATTCATATAATTATCAAATCGCAATCTATAATCTGTTTAAAAGAGCAACCCTAGAGTTTCTTGCTCGTTCTTCTCTGGGGAGTCAGCTTTGTGAATGAGCAGTAAATTTAAACTATAATGTAATATTAATATTAATAGTGACGTTTTCAAGTGATAATTTTATCCTATGAAATAAAATATTTTGATTTGATTTGATATGTTTAAAAAAAAGAAAAAGAAGTGGTATCTGTGTTTTATGGCGTTGTGTCCGTGTATTTGTCCGGACGTATCTAAGTAATGCTGGTCCGATGTGAGTGCGCTTTTATTTGCATAAGGGGACAGGTTTGTAGTCATGTTTAATGAAAACTTTTAATTTTTTAATAATTGGCATAGTTTAATTTATTTTTTCAAAACCATCATCGAATAAAGCTGTAATTGTGGCATTTGACGGTCGTGTTTGTATCCTATTCCACATAATTACATCATTAAATTAAATAAATAAAGAAAATTTGGAGAAATATGACTTCCAAGAACTCACCCGGTATATGCTGATGTTAAGGTTTATTCCGTCTAGCGGATCATCATATATCATTGGATAAATTCATTTCTTTTTAAATACAGAATAAATTTAAAAGATCGCCTTGACCTGCACTCGAGAAGCCTAAAGGCTAATTTTAAATGAGCAAGGATTTTGGTGTAAAGTTCCTTAGTCGCCTTTCGCCCCACCCACAGAAAGAGATGTGATTCTTTTTACTTGCCGAAACTACACGGCATTATTTATTTAATGTGAAGTTTATTTATTTACTTATCTATTTAAATAATTATTTATCAATAATTGTATGTCATGACGATTTCAAATTTTATTCTTATAACTTATGAATTATTATTTTTTTTTTTTTGTTATACGTCCTGCAGTTTTTATATATATATATATATTCAGGATACTTGGTTTCGCTGACACCACTATCCACTAATCTGTCGTCATTATAATTATGATTTATGGATTGGCTTAAATTTTCATATTTCAAGCAATTTATTCTTACAATATACCATTGTCGCAAACTGACGTTTAAATTAACCATCGTACCTACACCTGGCGGAAATTTTCGCTTTAAAAAACATCTGTTCATCTTCTACAATGCAGGAAATATCTGCCTTACATTACGATCTGTGTAGGCATTTTGAATGACTAATTCAACCATCTGCCTATGACAAGTTCTTACTGTTGTGCCCTCTCCAGCGTGTAAGTAAACAGTGCACAGTCAGTCCTTTTTTTTTTCGAGGGGAAGCGCATTACGCGTACCGCTCGCCTGGGGATACGGCGAGACGGTTATGTGGGACTCCCCTCTCTGACGGGAGGGATACCCACTAAAACCCCGCGGCGACCTTCTTCGTCGGTAGGGAGGACCTGGGAACGCGTCCCCCCCGCCTCGCCATTTCTCACAAGGGGAGGTCCATTCCCGGAGGGCGTCTAGCGCAACCTCCGTAGGGTAGCGCTGTCGTGCCTCACACCGCGATCAGCGAGCTGTATGAAGCGCGGCAGGGCCCGATGCGACGACACCCCCCCGGGCACATTCAGTCCTAGCTCAAACGATGAAGGTTTTTAAAAATTCTTTGAAATTTTTAACATAAAATATTTTAAATTCTTGTACAGTCAACCTTACAACATATGCCTAATAAATACAAAGGTAAAAAAATCAAATCGTTTGAGCTGGAACTGGATATGAACTTATGCACCTGATTATACCTATTGAAAATGATTACTGATAAAATAAATATAATATGAACTATCTTTCCACGCGCGGCTTCGCCTTTACTTAACTTTATCCCGCGGGAACTACTCATATTATAGGGATAAAAATTATGCTATATATTTATTTATTGATAATAATACAACCACATCACATATATTTATACAATTTCAGAAAATTTGTAGATATAATTATTTATAATACATGTGACAATTACGGTGTGCATACCACTTACCATAACAAATAATAATATAGCCTAATGAATATTCAGATCAGACGAAAATAATCTGATAGCTACTTAATTGGCGAAGTCCGCAGCTTTCGTTTCAAGCTGCTAAACGAGTTGTGGAAGATGTCATGTCTGGATTACGGGTTTGGATGGAATTATACTGATCGAGAATTCTACTCAGGGGGGATTGAAAACCTAAATTAGTTCTAGAAAACGGAGTGTGAAATACTTTACGAATTTTGTGCCTAGGGTAAGAGTGAGGGACGGCAAGAGATATTTTTTCCAAAAGATGACTGCACTGTATTCGTTTGTTAATTAATATTGGTAGCTTTAATTTATAAAGAAAACACAGGTCATGAATACGTCCCCGATCACGAAGAGTACTCATATTAAACTTAGACAAGCGCTGATAGTATGGATTTCTATGAGAGAAGCCACTGCAAGAGAAAGCTAGATAAGTGGTGAATGCTCCTTGTATTCCTTCAACTCTTGTGAGTGTTTTGTGTACATTGGAGACCATGCAACACTAGCGTATTCGAGACTGCTGCGCACAAGAGCGTTATACAAGATTATTTTGGTGTCGAGATTTTTAAAACCAACTGTATTTCTTTTGTGAACAACAAACAAAGTTTCGCATCTAATACTAGACTGCCTATGCAGCTTAATGTACAGACGAATCATCCTAAAAGTATCACATGGGCTAAAGTGTTACCTCCAAAAATTTTTACTTTTCTTATTTTCCTTACCTTTTTATTATTTTAATGAAGTGTTTACGGTTTATTTTCCTTTATAAAAAGAAAAAAATCTAATAAAAATTGTCTTATCCGGATTCGAAAACCGTGTCTGTTCGAAAGACGTTACCTAAGCACTCGTGTCGCTTGCCACTAGACCACGATATCAATTAGCAGTGCTGACGAAATTTTCTTACTCATTTATATGTGACATATTATTATGGATTTGGTTTGAGTGTTGATATTGTATGAATACTTTCTAATAGATGGTGCTAGAGTGCTTCGGTCCATACGGTCCATATAATACTTTTAGGGAGATCCGTCTGTACATGCTCTTATTCACCCCTGATGAAAAATGACGGGTGTTATGTTTGATGGCAGTGTGTGTGTCCAGTCTTTGGCCGGACGTATCTCAGTAATTGTACATAGTTATTACTGAGATACGTCCGGATAAAGACTGGACACACACACAGTAAGTTCTGTAGTAATGAGTGTTCCGATTTGAGTGCGATTTTTTTTTAATTTTAAACACTAAACCAGGGGCTGTCCTTAGACATGTTGGAATAAAATCGGTTAAACCGTTTCGATATATAGCTTTTAACTCGATTTTTGGTCTATTTCGAGGATATTATGTAGTCTCTCATAGTCCCATTTATAGTTATCTAATATAACTAATATTATAATTGCTAAAGTTTGGATGTTTGTTTGTTTATTTGTTGATCCATCACGACGAAACGGATGAATGTATTCGGATGAAATTTGATAGAACATACCCTGGAATAAAACATAGGATATTTTTTATCCTGGTAAAGTGAATAGTTCCCGCGGGATAAGCAAATTAAACACATTCGCAATGAAGTTGTTCCATGCAGGCGAAGGCGAAAATATTGCTTGTATCCAAACAAAGTTACAGCAATTAGATGTATAAACAAATTCGTAACCTAGTATAAACCAGATAATATAACTACCTAATATATTTCTAGACGTTTCTTGGTAAGCAAAATTTTAAACGCAGCTTATTCTTCTTTAGACCTGGAATTTCCTCAAAAGTTTTCATGTGGCAACATTATGAAGCTTTTAAAGTCTAATATACATATATAATATCTTTATAATCTTTTTAGTAGTTGATTGAATATATAGATAAAGAAATATCCCGGTATCTACACCTACACAGCGCCATTTAGTTCCACACAGGTTTTTATTATGGTTACCAGATAGGTGATATGCTACACGAATACATTTTTTATAAATAAAACAAATAACAAATTGATTGTCGTTAAAACCTCCGTTAAAACTACTGTAGTTAGTATACCATATTAAGATTTTTAAATTTACCGCGCTTTTTCATGTCCCGCTTTTGTTGGCCAGACTCTATGTAAATTAGTCACGCTATTTAATCATTATGTTCGGTCTACTTAAAATATTGAAGTCAGTGCACGTAACATAATAAAAAAAAACAATATAAACCTTTTAAAAATAGACAATATTTATTCTATAGACCAGTCTTATTACCTAAATGGCAAGCTTTTTGGGGGGAACTCAGCGAGTGATGTTACATTTTTGTTATTTAAGCATTCTGAGTTTTGAAGCTCAATAATGGCAGAATATTGTGCAGCAAAAGTCAGTGATGGTGTGCAAGTGAAGGGAAGTGTAAATTCAAGGACGTGACGAAGAGTTCGCGTTCCCACAAGAAGCCGTAAAGTCTTCCGTAAAGCATTCTACCACTTTACTACAAAATGTTTCCGTGTTTAAACTAATGGCTTTACAGCCAAGCCATAATTAATTTAATATATACAGGGCGTCCCAAAGTTATGGGACATGAAGGGGAAGTACCTTAAATATTGTAGATAGTGAATTTTGCTCAAAGAAGACTTTATGTTATTTTTAAAAGTTAGTAATTCTGCATTCATAGATTTTCTAAAAATTACTTGCTTCGGCTGGGAATCGAACCGACTTAAATGTGAAAAAAAAAACACCCTACTTTTATGATGCCAATCGAAAGAATAGCTAAAAAATAATAACTCTGCCTAAGTAACATAGTATTTTAAAAGAAAGGAACAACATAAAATGATTGAGTCAAATTTCAAGAAAGTTATTTATTGCCGACGACGTTCGAAAAGTAGCGATATTATCATTCCAAAGATAGCATTGATTATTCGTAAATAAGTACCCACTTCATAAAATAGGTACTAACATAGTTTTCCTTATTATAAGTGCACGTGTAGATGAAATGATAAAACTTGTATTTCAATACGTCCTCTGTAAGCTAGACAGAAGGCAAATTAAAAACAAAAATAAATAATTTATAATTTGAAAATGGAACAGTTTATGACAGCGTTTGTTTGAATGCATACTTTTTAAGATATTTTAAAAAGAAGTGATATTTTTAAATGTTGTTCTTAAATTTGAAAATGGAACAGTATGTGCGAGCGTTTGTTTTTCGGATATTGATAAAAAAAATACAT
This sequence comes from Oegoconia quadripuncta, assembly GCA_949316235.1. Classification (NCBI taxonomy): domain Eukaryota; kingdom Metazoa; phylum Arthropoda; class Insecta; order Lepidoptera; family Autostichidae; genus Oegoconia; species Oegoconia quadripuncta. The sequence goes on along the minus strand of OX438756.1, from coordinate 18,348,837 downwards.
AAATTTTTGATTTTACAAAAAAATACCTACTTAATTGACTACGGCAGTTTCATGTATGTTTTTTATTTGATTAAAATGATTAATTTCACGTTGTTCCTTTCTTTTAAAATACTATGTTACTTAGGCAGAGTTATTATTTTTTAGCTATTCTTTCGATTGGCATCATAAAAGTAGGGTGTTTTTTTTTTCACATTTGAGTCGGTTCGATTCCCAGCCGAAGCAAATAATTTTTAGAAAATCTATGAATGCAGAATTACTAACTTTTAAAAATAACATAAAGTCTTCTTTGAGCAAAATTCACTATCTACGATATTTAAGGTACTTCCCCTTCATGTCCCATAACTTTGGGACGCCCGGTATATAAGGCAATCACAAAGCAACAACTTTCACATAATCTATAAGCAGTTCAGGATCATTCCAGGTCGGGTACCAGGCGTTCATACTCTGCCAGAAATTGAGGCTGGCTTTGCGCGCATTATTGCGCCAAGGTTTAGGTTGTCCGCCCATCGTATACAGGTCATCGGTAAACTCCGTGATGCCACCAGCGGCCACGCCAAGCGCTATATAGAACTGGAAAGGGTAAAATTAAAATCCGTTAAATTGATGGTTCAGTTTGGAAAAATTCTGTATCGTTACTCTGGATACTTCGATAGAGATAACTTGCCGCCAAACATATTGAAGATATCGCTAGAATATTTATTTATTATTGTTAAAAAAAACGGCTAATAACAGGTTCTCACATATAGAAATATTTCACAACGATTGGCAACAAACATGGACTTATTATTTAAACAGGACTGAGTACTCGCCGCTGAAAAACGAGCCGAGCAGGATGTGTAACGTAGAGGCCGTTTGTCTCTGTCTAACAGGGTGACCACAATATATTTGTTACTTGGGACAAATGTTGTAATAAAATATTTGTCAAAAAACTTTGGCGTTTTGACATTAGCCGGCGTGAGCCATTTATTTCGCATTTCTTCATTTTTTGGGAAACTGCAATAATAGTACAACAGTCAGGACCCTAATCAATCACACATATTTCACATATTTCGACTCATTTCAAGAATTCATGGGCATCCTACTTCTTTGATTTACAAAAATATTATTTTTAGCTTACCTGTGGAAAGATATGTTGCAACCACCATAGGATTCACTTGGGCAAGTATAAACGCAACACTTTTTCACCATTTTACTCCTTTTACTTGTTATAATATAACAAATACTTACTTAAAAAAAACTTTTAATGCAAAGAAAATTCAAAATCACACCGAACCGCCATGACATGACATGCTTTTCAGGGTTACCATAAAAATAACAAAATCGAAATAAAAATGTATGTTTTCTGTTTGATTTAAGAATATATGAAAAGAAATTAATGCGAATGTTATTTGTTTATTTATAATTGTTAAAATAACATAAAAATATAAGTGTTTCTATGGAATTTTTGAGTAGCCAAAACTGTTGATCATAATAATTTTTTTTGCTGGCAAGATGTAAAAACGAGACACACGGCCTCCGTTATTTCTATCTCTCTCGGCTCGGATTTGCCTTTGTGTATGGTGCATCCAATTTAATACCGTATTGCGTTGACATAGTGATCATTTTCCTAAATGATTCTTTTGATAGTTATCAGTCCT